>NW_006494856.1:812263-845410 GCF_000471905.2 Amborella trichopoda
AACGTTAGTTACGTTACGGTACGTACGTAGTAGTAAGTAAGGTAAGGTAAAGGAAGGAAGGAAGTACGTAGTATACTATAGTAGTAGTACTTACTTACTAGTCTCTCTCTCTCTCTCTCTCTCTCTCTCTCTCTCTCTCTCTCTCTCTCTCTCTCTTGTGCTATCATTTCTCCCTAGGGCAGCATTTCTTTCACATGGAAATTAAACCAGCATTTCTTTCACATGGAAATTAAACCAATGGACAGCAAAGGGAGAGAGAAAAGCAGGAAAGTGATAAATACTAAGAAACAGAATTCTCAAGCCTTTAAAGGCCTTGAGAGCATGTAAAAACATATGATTTTAGTAGTATTATAATCCAGTGGGATCATCGTCCATATGGGACCAGTGAGGCATGCTTCATCATGCCCTTATTGGACACTCTAGGCCCAGGAATGGAGTCCAAACCTTCAGCTTTAGGCATAGGTCAGCCTCTAGGGCTAACCCTAGTTGAGGTCAGAGATGCCCAGGATGGATTAGCTAGGAGGATGTCTGTCTCCTATGTGTGGTTGGTGTCTTGTAAGGGTAAGGGCCAAAGTCATAAACATTATCACCAAAAGGATGTAAATATGACGACAACATCTATGAGAAGCGACCCGTGGGGGTAAGATGTATACATGTGCTGAAGAGAGGCCCCTACACCATTGCAATAATGTGCACATGTCCATGTGGGACATGACTTGTCCAAAGGGGGCCTATAATACACACACTAGACCTATGTTCCCTTCATTTATTGGCTGGTTTTGATGGATCTAGCATGGGTCCCTGTGATATACTATAGGTCGTGGGTTCCATTGGGTGGGTTTGAGAAGATGGACTGTGAACCACTGGATTAGCATAGGTGGAGTGCCTTGGTTATTTTGCACTATCTTGAGCCACTAGATCCAATTCTCTTTTAATTATGTTTAATACATCATCATCATTCAAGCCTTATCTCAATTATTTGAATTTAGCTATATGAATCATGTTCCACCATTTAGCTCTATCAAGGTTATATACTTAGTTAGACCATAAGTCACCATATCTCTTCTCACTACTTCCCTCCATATCCTTTTGGGCATGCCCCTTTAATTTATATTTAAAAATTTATTGACCACTAAAATGAACTTATAAAGTGCTTTGGACATTTTAGTTTTCCATCATGAAGTTTTTCAAAAAAATAAATAGGCATTTCAGCTTTAAAAATTCATTAGGCCTTTTAAAAATATTGGGAGGGGATTAAAAATTCATTTGGGCCCATGAAAATTATGGGAGGCCCACGTAATGAACAAGGGTCCACATGTGGGAGGCCCACAAGGTGTGGGGAATGGGGCCAATTAGGGCCCCCATGACCCACACGCTACTCGTTTGGTGACTTCATCTCTTTCTTTTCACATAATATTACATAATATTTGTTTTCAGATATTGAATGGAAAAGGGACGAAGGTGATTTATAAATTTTGGGAAATTATCTCCATACTTTTGAAAGTGTTATGGAATTTTTAGTATGAGATTATATTGTGATTTATATTGCAGAAAGTTCCTAAATCAAAAAAGAATGGATCAAGGAAACTAAGGGATAAAGGTTTTGGATCCTTCCCTTCATCATGATGGTTGATTTAGGGAATGGATGGCTGAGATCAAAAGCCTCTCTTCACCCTACAGATCACCGCACATTGACAGTCCAGATTGAATATAAGATGGAAAAATATAGTTTTCCTATTATAAATAGATAGTATGGATAAACCCTCAGAAACTTGAATGGCCCCTCTCTCTATAAGCTACATGCCACTCTCCCTCCATACACACTCTCTCTCCACCTAGAAACCTTAAGGGTGGCACACCCATAAGAAAACCATAAGCCCTCTTTTGATTGTGCTATGGTGTGATGTGTTTTGTTGTACGTCAATTACACTTGGATTTGCTCTCTCTTCAACCCAATCAAGTTTTGGGTTTGCCATTAAAGCTTGCCATCTTAAGGAGATTGAAAAGAGATCAAGATCAGTGCACCATCGAGCTAGATGATCTGGAGCAAGGTATGCTTAAATCCTTTAGAGGTGATCCGAAGAATTTCTTTTTTGGTAAAATGCTTCGGTTGTTCTTGATTCCTTTATGTGTTGTATTTTTTGAAAGTATAAATAAAAGAAATATGTTTTATGGCAGTAAGTGAGGATCCTTATTATAGTAGATTTATTTTGATTAGTTTTGCAATATAAGTGGAACTTGTAAATAGGCACACCAATAAAGTTGCTGAAACTTTTTGTTTACATACACCTTGCTGAAACTAATTATGTGACTTACAGCCACATAATTAGTAGTTATCACTTTTTTGCTTTTTGTTTAATTCTAACATTGTTGTTAAGAGCCATATAATAAGTAAAAAGAAGGGAAAGTGTGGTACTAAAGTTAATGACATTTACACGACTGTGAGAGGACTCTGTCCCTCTCGTGTTATCATTTCTTCACAAGACAGCATTTCTTTAACATTGAAATTAAACCAGTAGACAGCAGGGGGAGAAAGAGAAAAGCAAAAAAGTGATAAGCACTAAAAAACAGAATCCCCCATAGAAGTTTAGTGAAAACTAAAAAAAATAAGGGACCTGCTTGCAATCACATTACAAATCCGCTAGACAAGTCTGTGGAGATCCAAGCAGCACCAGCTAAATTCACATGTAATTTAGGAATGATGTGGGCCATTGTTCACATATGATTAGCAAGATCACATACACTCATAGGTATTGAAAGGCGTGGCTATGTGGAACTCAAGGTATTACATTAAAAATAATTCTTTTTTTTTTTATTCAATATACCTGAATTCCACTTACATCGGCCACTATACACTGTTGTAAATTAAATTTAAAACCCTAAATATAACCTAGGATCTTTACTTTTACAGTCAAAGAAAATAAAAACCATCCAGGAGCAACAAACAATCTTCAACTATAGTTTTAAGTATAATATATGTTTTTCAAAATTCATAGAAAAATATGAAATAAGACCGAAAAATAATTAAATCTACTAAGAAGACTTACTAAAAAGCGCCCGGAGTTACCCTCACAGGTCTTGATCTACCTCACACGATTCTCTAACCGATGACACACTTTATCCCTTTTGATATTGTTAGAATTTCAAAGATGGGAAGCTTTCATAAATCTCTTACTCTTAGGTCTTTAAAGAGCATGAAAGCCTAACTAAGGTTTGTAGGAACCTTTAGGAATAAATTAGGGCTGGGAAGGCATAGAATCCTCTTAGGCTGGGCACACCCCTTTTTTTCTCCAAATAATAAAACCCTAATTAGGATTTCAATGCTCACCCTTATCTTATCAAATTTTGGGTGGCATGACCCCTTTTGGAAGGGGGGGAGAGAGAAAAACCAAATTTTAATGAAAGAGAGAGAGAGAAACTTGCTGCATGGAAGAGAGAGAAATGAGTTTTGAAAGAGAGGGGCTCAATGGTATTTAAATAGAAACAATTACTTTTCCTATTTGGGTTAGAAGTCCTTCCTTAGGTATTGTCTATCCAATGACACAACTTGACCAATAGGAACATAAGAAATTTACGCGGTGAAAGAGAACAAATCTAAAACATACATCCCACAAATCAGCCATCATCATTATGAGAGGATTATTGGGAACCTAATCCCCTTGTAATTTGACCCAAGTCCAATTTCTATTTAAAATAGGAATATAACCAATCCAAAACTTCATAATATCTTTCCAAAATCTGTAGGAAGTCAAAATAATTACAGTTTAGATCAAACCAAACTCCGAATTAAAACAATCTTTTGATATTTAAAAGATTCTCCTAAAATAATTTTTTTAAGTGGTTCCCACAATGGTCCATGTCCCACTCATGGGTGGTACACATGCAGGACTAGATCCTGGACCCCACAGGTGCCCTTCCAAATTTCAGAAATTATTTTTTTGAGTGGTTCCCACAATGGTCCATGTCCCACTCATGGGTGGTACACATGCAGAACTAGATCCTGGACCCCACAGGTGCCCTTCCAAATTTCAGAAATTATGAAAATGCCCTTTTGAAGGATTTACAGCAAAAAGAAATTTTTAAAATTCTGAAAAATTAATAAAATATTTTAGAAGTGGATTGTACCAATGGATCAAGATTACCATGATCCGCTACTGTTTTGTTATCCATTCCAACAAATACCCATGACCCACAATCTCGATGCAAGGGGTCATGATTGGCTTGTCAAAGTTGAACAATAAACAGTGGAACCATGATCATGGAATGAGGGTTTTAGTCCCTCCCTTGAAGAGAAAATCCCACTTGTACCACAATGCAAAAGGGGCTCTCTATGCACATGTACACATATCCAAGGCTGCTTCCCAGTAATGCGGTTGTCATGTGTACAGGTTGTAAGAAAGGTTGTTCAGGTTTTGACCATTGCTCTCATAGGCCTACAACCGCATACAGGAGATCACACAGTTCTCCTGGCCTACAAGCATCATCCCTAATCATCTCTCCGACCTCAACAAGAGTGACCCACTGTAAACCCTTCTCGGTAGTGCCACATGCCCAGAAGTAAGGGTTTTGGGTGTAACTACGGCCATAAAATGCCCAACCCATAGTCAGTCAACATACACACTCACACTGACACGCATATTCCAATATAAGTTATCATTTTTACAAGCTCTATAGAACTTTAAAGGCCACAAAATCCAACAAGAATAGTAGTTGAGGTTNAAGGGTAACACCACATTCCAATCATGAACAGATGGTAGATTGGTTCGTTGAGGCTAAGATCAATCAATTCCTACTACGTAAAACCCCCTACTATATTCATCACAACGATTGAGGGGGGTATCAGCATTTAGGTCATCTGCTGAACTCATATATCCTTATAGACAATTTGGTGATTCTTTTAGACTTATGTGACTTTGATTTTTCATCATCACCAGAAGGGGCATTTTTGTCATTCTTATTGAATGCGATTTGTGTACAACAGATTTGAATCCAACATTCTTCTTTAATTTGAGCTATTCTTCACTATTGTTACAAGATGTGCGACAAGGGGGGACCACGAAAGGACGTCATTCCAAAACTTATGATGGCAATAAAGAGGGGACCAAGAAAGGACTTCATTCCAAAATGACATGGCATTGCAGCTGTCCAACAGATCAACAGCCAAGAGGACACAATCTACACATATTTCACAAAAAAAAAGATATGAGAAAATGAATCGCTAGCTTAAGTTAGTACAAGGTCCAAACTTGATTTCTGCCGAGTTATCATTTCTCCATTGGTATTACTATAATCTCTGTGGAATTTCTGAAATCACATTAGACACTAGAAATGAATGTGATGAGACCCAAAGTGACGCCAACACAAAAGTTAGAACTTTGGAGGGATTCTCTAGAATCTAAAAGCTTTAAAATTAGTCGAACTAAGACAGAGTATATGGAACAGTGTAGGAAAAATCAGGCAGTTCAAATTCTAACCGCTCAGTTAAACTCGGTTAGACTGGAACCAACCACTGACTCGTTCCGGTTTCGGCCAGTTTTGGTGAACTGGCCGGGTACTTTAAAAAAAAATTACATAAAATCGCATAAAATAAGGGATTTTGTTTGTAATGTGTCTTTTAATGTTTTTCAAGACTGGAAATTGTTTTGGCCATTAATACTTATTTTTACATTTTCCCATCTTTTCAAAAATTTCGAGAATACCCCTGGGGACAAATTAATTTTTTTCAAATCTATTTTTTCATTAATTTTCAACTTCATTTGAATGTGCTTTGTTTAATCATGTTTTCAATATACTTTTCATATTTTATTAAATTTTTTTGTATTTTTATTATTTTTTAATACTTTTTTTACTACTCGGGACTTGTTTGGTTAGGCCACAACTGTTTTACCGGTTAGGTTGGTTGAACAGACCGTTTTATCGGTTAGGCCAGTTGAACCGCTTCCGGCCTCATGTCCAATTAACCATTCCAGTTCGATTTTTCTGACATTGATATAGAATGGAAGTTTAGTAATAACATGAGTAGAAACGAGGAAGTAGTTAAGATTGACGGTTAAGAAATACCAAAAGGAACGCGCTTTCGATATCTTTGGTCGATAATCCAGGAAAATGAAGAGATTAAGGAAGATGTTGCACATAGAATTAGATCTAGGTGGGCAAAGTGGAGATGTACAACCGTAGTTTTATGTAATCGCCACATATATCAATAAAGCTGAAGGGAAAGTTCTATAGGACAGCTGTGAGACCAACTTTGCTTTATGGGTCTGAATATTAGGCGATCAAGAAACAACATACCCATAAGAAGAGTAACTGAGATTGAGGATGTTGAGATCGATACATTAGGGAGAACTCAAGTGTGGCTCCAAAAAGTGATAAGATTAGAGAAAGTAAACTTAGGCGGGTTGGCCATGTATATCGCATACCCAGTTTAGTACTTGTTAAGAGGTACGAGTTGGTTCAAGTGAAAGACTCAAAGGGGCAAAAAGTAGGCCCAAAAGGACATAGTTGAAAGTAGTGAGAAATTATATGGGGACTTATAGCCTCACTGAGGGTATAGTCTTTGATAGAGCAGAATGGCGGACCATGATTCGTATAGCTGATCCCAAATAGTTGAGAAAAGGCTCTAATGATGATGATGACCGTCAGAATGGATGCCGAAACCATGTAGTGGTATAACATGCAAGTGAACATCTTTTTTTCTAATTAGGGTGAATCAGTGAGGATGATGGGCCCTTATCTGTTTTATTAAAGAAATAACAAATTATAAGACCAATTACAAACATTTTACAAAGGATCTAGATCATCTGGGAGACAACCACGCCACACTATTGCTTTTATCATGAATAGCGCCCTCTTTGCTAGAAAGTTAGCAACCATATTGGCCTCTCTATATATGTGAAAATCTTCCACTAATGGTCTGAAAGGATGAGAGACTTGCCTTGTAGTTAGCCGAGACTACACGCAACTTCCATGGGGGATTACATCTTTGTTTCAAGGATTCCACAAGCAATCTAGAGTTGCTTTCGATGATGAGGTGTTTGCAATTGAATTCCTTTGCTAGAGAGACGCCCAAGTTCAAAGCATCGAATTCGACAACATTATTAGAATTGAAATCTAGGGGAACTGCAAAGGCAGCTTGAAACCACCATCATCATTCCTTATGATACCGCCACAACCAACAACTCCAGGATTATGGATGGAGGAACCATTTATGTTAAGCTTGAGGTGGCTAGTAGTGGGGGAAGCGACCATGCCACTTGCAGTGAAACATGAGAAGGCTCCACGTGCCAGTGCAACTAGAGGTTTTCTGTGATTATGCACTCCGAATAATGAAAGGCCCAAGTGTGGGCCTTCGTAAGCGAGCTGAAGAAGTGGATGATTCGCCTCAATAAATTTTCCCTGGATGTTGTTTCCTCCATGTAAGCGAGAATTGTATTCTTTCCCAATACAGCAGATAGTGACAAAGAAGAAAGACATCCAAACATTTTTCATACCAGAAGATTTAAAGCGAAACTTGATCCACTTGGTGAACATCACAACCATGGACTTTTTGATGAGCATATTTTTGCCAAATCTCCAGAGAATAGACTGCTAAAGTACTTGCGAATAGGAACAATGCATAATAATATCGTTAGTAGTCACCTCTTGGAGGCAAAGGGGACATCTAGAATCCACCGACAAGCCTCATGACCAGAGCAAACCAGTGGTAGGCAGTCAGGCATGAAGATATAGTCAAGTGAACCACTTTGCTCAGGGCGAGGATGGCATGGACCAAAGGGCTTTAAAAGCTTGTTGTACAAGGGTAGACTCGTGAATCTGATCCCATGCACTCCCAACTGAAAAAGCACCATTAACAGAGTGTATCCATACCAGCTGATCCACTAGGGGGCAGATGAGGAGCACATGAGGTTGTACCTCCTCCCAAGCATAAGGGGGACCAAAGTGGGGGATAGTAGGGATCAACTTTGGGGCAAACCTTCCAGATATTCAAACACTATATTTGACTAGAGCACCCAGATCTTGTGTATGTTTGTCCATTGATTCTCATATATAAATCTCTCTGATAGCCACAAGTCAGCCCAAAAATTCCATCACCTACAATCCATCTCACATTGTTCCGCAACGAATTTAGACCCAAAGTAATACCTCTCCAAGCATGAGAGCAACTTTTAATCTGAGTAAACCAGATAGATGATTTGTGAAAATATCAGTGCTTTAAAAGAAAATGGAGGGATTGAAGAAGATGTCGCACAAAGAATTATAGCTGGGTGGGCAGGAGATGTGCAACTGAAATTTTATATGATCGCCACATACCAATGAGGCTGAAGGGTAAGTTCTATAGGACAACAGTGAGACCAACTTTGCTCTAAGAGACGGAATGTTGGGTGGACAAAAAACAATATACCCATAGAATTAGTGTAGCACAGATGAGGATGTTGAGATGAATGAGTGGCAAGACATGAAAGGATAGAATTCGAAATGAATACATTTGAGAGAATTTAGGCGTGGCACCAATAGGCGATAAAATGAGAGGGAGTAGACTTAGGTGAGCTAGCCATGTGTGATGGCGACCAAGTACAACACCTATTAGGAGGTGCGAGTTAGTTCAACTGGAAGGACTGAAAAGGGCAAGGGGTAGGCCCTAAAGAATGTGGTTGGAAGTAGTCCAAAAAGATATGGGGACTTATAGCATCACTGAGGATATGGCCTTTAATAGAGCAAAATGAAGAACCAGGATTCATGTAACCGACCCCAATTAATTGAGAAAAGGCTAAAATGATGATGATGATCTATGTTTTAAAAAGCAGGCTAAGAGGGAAGATGGGTTTGAAATGATTCTCCATGAATTTTCATCATACCATCCATATTAAAGTCGTGAACATGTCACAGCACAAAACCCCATTCTTCAGTTTTCAGACAAAGTATTCCAACTAACCTAATGTCACTGCCCCAAACCCCCTTCTTCAGTTATCTGAGATTGCCCACAGAAAATTAAGCTAAAGTTTCTCAATAATGTTGTAGGTGCGGCTGAGAAGAGAGAAGGGGAGGAGCCAATAAATTGACGAGGCGCTGAGGACTGACTTTAGAAGTTGTAATGTCTTGCAAAGGAGAGAGACAATGCTTGCCAAGAGCCTATTTTGCTTATTATCTTCTCAAATACGCTATGGCAATGAGAAAATCTCAGCAGCCCATGAAATAACGGCAAAACCAACGTACCTCACAGGGAGATATGCAATCTTAGATTTGAGAATATCTAGCACCCTGCTTTTTAATATTGCATTTACCCCAAAGAAAATTATTTTTCTTTTACTGTGGTTGAGCTTCTAGACTATGACTAAACAGAAATCATCTAGAATATACTTGATAGAAAGAGTTGCTTGAACTGAGGCCTCACAGAAGAAAAGGGCATTATTTGCATACAAAAGCTGATTAACCCCATAGTTACATCCTGTGGAAAGGCTGATGGAAGAGAATTACTTGCAGTTGCCACCTTAATCATCCTGCTGAGAAAGTCCACGATAGAAATACATAAATATGGGGATAGTGGATCCCCTTGAGGAAGGCCTCTTGTCCCTTTAAAATAGCCCACAGGAGAGCCATTGTAGAGAATAGAAAAGGACAACATAGAAATACAATGTCCAACACAAGTAATCAAGGTCTCTGGAAATCCCACTGCACGGAGTCTGTCTAAAATAAACATCCAGAATACACGAACATAGCACTACTAAGATCCACTTGCACGCACATTTTTCGTATGGCTGAATTTTTATGACATAGAGAGATTAACTCGTTAGCCATGATGACATTATCAATAATCAGTCTCCCCTTAAGATATGCAGCTTGACAAGGATGAATGAAGTCCTCGAGCACCTTCCAAAACTCGTTGGCTAATATCTTGCTGATTATCTTGTAAAATAAATTGCATAGGCCAATGGATCTAAATTCTTTCATGGAAGTAGGGCAAGTGACTTTAGGAATTAGATAAATAAAAGTTGTATTTATCTCCTTTAGAAATTTACCTCTCCCAAAGAATCTTTTAGAGCAATGACAAGATCATTGTGTATTACCTCCCAGTTGAACTTATAAAACTCCATGCCAAAACCATCAGGACCCATAGCACTTTCAGATCATCTCACACAGTTTGTTATTTCCACGAAAGAAATATCACATGTTAATTCATTACATTGATTTTTTGTTACACGCCCTTGTGGAAGGACGTCATTGACTATCGGCCCCAAGAGAGGGTTTTCCTGAACAGTTGATGCCAAGAGTATGAGTTTGATGTGTTAGAATCTGAAATTCGGTTCCCGACTGAATACTTTAAATACAGGATTCTATCATTTCGTCTCCTAGTGAAAATCGACATATGAAAAAACTTGGTGTTTGAGTCATTGTCCTTCAGCCAACTTCCCTCTATTTTTGTCTCTATAAACTCTCCTCCTAGGATAATAAATGCTGCAATTAATTACAGAGCTCAGCTTCTTCTAAGGCCAAAGAAAAATCATTGGGGATCTTCTTAATCAAACCACGCAAACTGAAAGCCTGTCCATGGAGTGTCTTATCTTCATGCCAATATTGCCAAAACGAGTTTTTGTTCCACCTGGTTATGTCACCTTGTAGCCGTTTAAGCTTAGAAACAAATTTGAACATTGGACTGGCCTCAACCTCCCTTTGTGAGGATTGTTCAATTAGGTCGATGAAATCTGGTGCCTCCTGCCACATTGTAAAGTATTTTAAAAGTTCGGGACCTGAGGGTGGGAGAAATGAAGGAATAACCAGGATCGGCAAGTGATCTGATATTCCTTTAGGAAGTAACTCCACTTTCAAATCCAGCATAAACATCAACCATTCTGCATTGTCCAGAGCTCTATCTAGGCGTTCACGAATACATCAAGCCCCAGTGCGGCTATTAGACGATGAAAACCATTCTCTAAAGGAGCCATATCAACCAAAGCGCAAGTGAACATCTCGATTGAGGCACTCAGTTCATCTCACTCAAAAGAAGTTCTCCACAAAAGGACGATGCAGATCCATTTCATTATTCAAACCACACATAAACCAATCCAATCACAAGCAAAGGGAAGAAATTGAGAATATTACGAACAATGAAATTGCACACAGTATAAGAGAAAAGTGGAAGCAATTATCAGTCCCTGTGAATGCAGTAGTTACACATGTAGAGGGAAATAATCAGAATCGTAGTCAGAAAGAAAGAAAAATAAAAATCATAATACAATTCTAATGTCAATTTCAAAAGTTCTAGTGAGTTCGAAAATTGAGGCGCCTGTCTCAAGTACTTCAGGCTTAATCATCCAAAAAGAGCCTTGCATCCGAATAGGTTATGGATAAAGGCATTTTAGAGTTTCAGAGATAAACTTATTTGCAGATACAGAAAAAACTACAGTTAATTGTTATGCAAAATATGCTTTGCATCATGCATATGAGATTAATTCAATAGAAAAACTATTTTCAACGCTAAAATAGTACTCACCCTCAAAGAACAGAAGGACATGCAAAGGTTGTCCAGTCTTCCTGAAAACATAAATTCTTTTGCAGCACCACCTATGATGCTAGGCTGTGTATCGCATGCTTGCAATTCAAAATCACATATCTCATCAGGTTCACAACAAGCCTCAGATGCAAGTAACTGAAAATATATAGAAGGGAGCCATATGATCAAATGAAGAATAACTGCTATGTAGAAGAAAATATAACTACACTTTGTACATAACATCTACAGAGAATTTAGAAAAAGAAATCAAAAAGACTATCATACTTATCCACTATTCCTTCATTTCCCTAATTTTTGCTAGAAGCGAAAGAAAATTGTATTTAGTGAGGAAATCCATAGGCAAGTAAATTCATCATAATTCATTCACCATTAACAATAATGGATGATGCTTCTGCTTGTTAGAATTCTTCTTTTCATCAGCTTCATTACCGTCAGTGTTAGGTCTACCTTCAATGGCATCACTTTCAGGTGGCACCTTAAGTAATTCAGACTGTAAAATTTAAAACAAAAATATTAGAAAGCAAAGTACGATCTGAAATGTGATAAATAACAAATAAAATGCAACCATATTAGAAGGCTGCAAATAAAAATACTGATAGACGGTTTCAGAAGCATAGCGATATAGAATGTAAAGAAACAGAAACAGCGAGACATGAACAAGTGCTGCCACTGATTTCACGATTTGTCTCAAAACAGAACTAAAACATTTCATCATCCTTCTTTATCTAGTTACATACAAAGTAACATTCCTAGATGACTTTTATCATGCTATGTAGACATTTCTGCCAAAGAAAACGCCACGTCACAGACAGCTTCATTTCTTGTTCTAAAATGGATGGTAATTATTTGAATAAATCCATTAAAAATCAACATAATGAAACTTAAGGTAGAATATAGGTCATCCATGAAATCATCTGCTTTTTGTTATTTTCTTAACTCAAAGCTATTGTTCATTTGTATTATGTTTGAAAACTTTTCAGCCACAGGTGTCATATGCACACTGAGAATTTTCCAAGACAAGCATGCTTAGGCAAATGCATAATGACAATTTGAGTAACCAATCAAATTGTGATATGTTCTGAAAAATGACTGCACCGCAGGCCAGTTAACATAGTTATGGCTACAACCTGTCATCATCCAGTCTAATGGATCCTTAAACCGAAAAAAAAAAATCTAGCAGACAGTCAAAGCTCGGTGAAGTCAGAACCCAGTTCAACCAACAATCAAACTGATAAAACTGCTCAAAAATAAAGAGATTGCATATGAACAGAAATTATTCCCTTTTTATGTAACAGTTTTCTATTCAATCAGGAACACTATAGTCGAATCGGATTGGATTGGATAGCTGCCACTCGACCTTGGATTGGTTTTCCAGAAGAGACCTCACCTCACCCACCATTCCCTGCTAACTCAAAAAGCCTAGACTAGAGCTTTGATCAGCCATAGAAGACAGCCTAGCAGGACAAGGACCATCTAGCGCTGGAGATATGACCCTGAGAGAGCAAATCCTTTCATACAGCAATGCAAAATAATGTTTTTCATGCCTTAAGGATGTGCTATAGTGCTTAATTGCTCCATGATGAGTCTCTCCCTTGTGAAGGACATTATTAAAGGCCAACAGAACACTGGATGCATCAATGTGAGAAGGGAAGGATGCATGCAATACTTAATGTTTCACTGGCACTGAGTTGTTCTTGGGTAAAGACAACTTCAAATATCCCACAAAAAATCACAGGTACGGATTAGACTTATTCGCTCAAGGACCTAAAATTGCCTAAACAAGAAGCACCCTTCCTAGCTTCTGAATTAAAGCATACATACTTACTGCATTGTGGGCCAGTCTCCTGATTCCAATGCCTTGGACATCATGGACAAAGGCTAGTACAAGAAGTTTTTGAATAGATGAGCTCAGAGACAATGTATAACCTTGCTTTGATGCCTCAATTCCCTCAATCCCAGATATGAACATTTCCAAATAAAATTCTTAAACAATCATGACTATATCAAATTCACTGGACATTAGACTCAGGAAGGCCCCCATAAGATCTGAACTTATTGAATATTAATAGATGATCTTGTTAAATACTTTCTAAGTTGAATAATAAAAAAGTATCAAATAAAGTACATAATGACATAACTATATTGGAACACTACATTTTTAAATATTTTAATTTAGATGTGCCACATGTAAGGACAAGAGGAAGCTCATTGACTTTTATGCATGTACGTGGACAAGCGTTTCACTTTCTTGACATATGGTCATTGCGATAAGAGAGGCTCATATACCAAGTGGTCACCATGCAGAGACGTATCTATATACAAGTAGTTACCATGAGGACACATCTTTACGTGCATGCAATTAACATGAGTATAAAAGCTCCTATGGTCATGTAGGAGATGAGAAACCTCGAGAGGAAGCTAGGTTAAATAAGGGTTGGAACTTGTAGGAAAGTTAGTACACTCAATTACAACTCTTTTGGTTCACTCCATACTCAATTACAAGTCTTTTGGTTCACTCCGCATATGCATCCAAGTAAACTTTGGGGTTTGGCCTTCACTATGCTCACACACTAAAAAGGCAGATGAAGCTAGGTCAAATCCCAATGAAATTGATATTGATATCGCATACATAAACACATTTCAAACTCCAACATGTAATGATGTCTCTCCACTGCATATTGCATCTTGCATGAGGTAAAGTTGATTTACTTTCAGTTGCAAATTTAGCGAAAAACAAAGTGGAATTCTTGTCATAAGTTTTCCTCATGCTGCCCCTTATTGTGTCTATGAAGTTGTAAAGATACTAAATACTTCTTGGAAGAAAGAGAAGTAAAAATGCGAAAAAGAGAAGTTACTATTTGTTGTCTCGTTCTGACAATCAGAAATTCCAAATGTCCATCTTCTGAATGCCCATGCCGTTTGTTAGGAAGTTGGAGCATCTCATGTGTGACTTCTTATACAGTGGACTAGTGATACCGGCAAATCCAATCTGTTTATATGGGAGCATAATGATGGTCTCAGTAGTAGAAAATTTGAGAAACACTGCAACTCAGCCTTGCAAAATAAATTGTAGGAAGAAGTCATCCATAATCATAAGCACATCTGGCAAGCAGATCATACTACATAAAACGCCCAGTTGGCTGTTGTGTCAGGTGCCTGGGACACTATCGTAAGCACTCACAGAGATTTCTCAAAACGTGGTAACTAAATTAGGTTTTGTTAAGACCTTTGGATTGGTCAGACGCCCTCACATAAACCTCTGACAAGGAATGTTTAACCTCTCAAACCTATGAGGTGCTCCGAGGTCAGCTAGTCCGGTCGCCACTATTTCTTCAAAACCTCAATAACGATGACGCCTCAATTTTCCTCCATGTTAGACCTTTTCACATCCCACTTGACCACAAGGCAAGAGAATGACGAGCTCATCATGTGCCCTTCTCCACTGGAACATTCACAGTATAACAAGATGCTCATCCTTCAAGCCCACTCCAAGTAGTTGCTAGTGGGGGCATAGTTTACCAATGTAACTCCTGTAGTACAAGCCTTTAACTGGTTAGTACTGTCTAATAGAACTTGTACTCTAGAATGAATGGACGATCATGCACTTGTTCACCCACTGTAAGATGGCTTACCAAACATGGTATTTCCCACTTAAAAAATGAAAAGATGAAACGAAGGAATAAGATGAAGGTTTCGAGAGAGAGGAAGTGGCTTAGAGAAATCGGAGATAGAAGAGAAAGGGTGAGAAGGAAAAGGAGTTAATGTAGAGAAGCAAAGAAGAGGCAGTCATGGTGGGTTCTTAGCCCACATACCCCTCAACCCTTCTATAACAACAAATTACAAACTGCTTAAGTATGAGAGGATAGATAAGCCCTTAGGGACATAAATATAAGAGAAATACCCATAGACTTTGAAATTCACGACATTTCAAGCGGGTGCATAGATATCAATCATGCCCAGCTCGCTTAAGACCACTTATAGTCGAGGTTTCCCAACAGCCTTAGCAAGGATATTTAATGGCTTACTGCTTGGTCTTCTATTTTAACATATGTAAGGAAAATTTCTCTAGTAGCAAGTAGATCTCAAACGAACTGTCAAACTATATCTAGGGTGCGGTTTGTATAAACCCTAGGCTCTAAACAATCACATTAGAGCCTACCTTCAAATAGTGTCAATAAATGTGGGTTTCAAAACTGGAAATCATTGTGATAGCCTTAAAATATATTTTCATCGTTATTTATAAAGTTTAAAGTTTCAAAAATAGTGTAGATCCACAGATCTATGAAAACTTGAAAATCTTAAAAATTGACGATCCAAAAATGTGTTACAAAATACACTATTTCCAAAACTTGAAATCTATTTTTTTCTCATGTCCATGCATCTTGATGAGATGATCAATTTGAGGATATTTGGGCATCAAAACAACATCTTCTAGTAAAATTTTTGAGGTAGGTTCTAATTTGATTGTTTAGAGCCTCGGCTCTATATAAACTTTCTCCTTATATCTATGTGCTTAGTTCTATCATATTGGACAGAATAGAGAGCAAT
Organism: Amborella trichopoda; assembly: GCF_000471905.2. The sequence continues at coordinate 828,321 of NW_006494856.1, forward strand.
TGTTATCACAATGCATCTTGATGAGATGATCAATTTGAGGATATTTGGGCATCAAAACAACATCTTCTAGTGAAATTTTTGAGGTAGGTTCTAATTTGATTGTTTAGAGCCTCGGCTCTATATAAACTTTCTCCTTATATCTATGTGCTTGGTTCTATCATATTGGACAGAATAGAGAGCAATTGTTATCACAACATATGAATATTTATCCTCGTCACAGGAAAATCAAGTTCTTGTAAAAGAATTTTTAGCGGAAGTAAATCACATGTACCATGGGTCATGGATTTGTGTTCTACTTCTACACTTCACCTACTAACAACTAACCATTTCTTACTCCTCCAAGTTACAAGATTAGCTCCAACGAGAGTATAGCAGCCTGATGTACATGAAGATCTCCGATCCATAATAGAGCCCAATATGCATCTATATAAGCCTCAACTCGCCCATGATAAATAAACTGTAATCCGCTACCTTTTGATGATTTTAAACATTTAAGAACTTTATGAGCAGCCACAAGATAAGTAGTTCGAGAAGTATGCATAAACTGATCAATCACACTTATATGCAATGTTTGGAAGTATGAGTGAGAGATATTTCAATCTACCCACCATCTGCAAAGAGATGGCCTTCAGCTACTTAATGGATGCCCTATGTGCAATGAATAAGCAGAGACAAACAACCATCTATTCTTTTATTGCTCAGACATAAGTTGTGAAGCACCTTGCTCCAAACGTTTCAAGTGACATTGGGTGACCCTAAATCCGTACATCAGCTCTTCTAGAGGTGGACTTCAGCTACGTAATCGGTGCACAATGTGCAATGAAAAAGCGAAGACAAACAAACATTTATTCATTCATTGTTCATGGATTAAGGAAAGAGACCAATTAGTGTCTTATCTTGTTTTAAGAGTGCATACCGACCAAGTTTAGTGGCTGGAATTGTATTTGATGATGTGAATTTTGATGCAATTGAGTTATGTTGTATTAAAATCAAAAGAAATTTTATGTTGTCACTTGGACATTGTATCTACTATCTATATACCTTCACTGGATTGATTGTATGCTTGCTTGTTCACCTCAAAAAACTTGCTTTTACCTTTCCCACTTTGTAGTCCATATGATGGACATAATGGAAGCTCTCCAATGAAAACAACCAAATGAAAGGTATGGTGGGGAGTGAAGAGCCTGGAAGAGTTGATGTATGGATTTAGGGTCACCCAATGCCGCGTAAAAAGTTTAGAAGAAGGTGCTTCACAACTTACTCATGTCCGAGCAATGAAGGAATAGATGGTTGTTTATCTGTGCTTAGTCATTGCACATAGTGTACCGATTAAGTAGCAAAAGGCCACCTCTTTGCAGATGGTGGGTAGATTGAAATATCTCTCACTCAAACTTCCAAGCATTGCATATGCTATGAGTGTGATTCATCAGTTTTTGCATACTTCTCGAACTATTCATCTTGAGGCTGCTGATTTCCTAAATGTTAAAAATCATCAGAAGGTAGAGGACTACAGTCCATCAATAGTGGGCGAGTCGAGACTTATATAGACACATAGACATTTTAAGAAGATCGATTGAGCACATGATCATACACATGATCTAAACAATACAACAATATACAAATACATTGCCAAATTAATATGACCTTGGAATTACATCATATACGTTAAATTGAAACTCTTTTCTCCTCCAAGGGATGTCGATCATAGACCTCATTTTGCCCAATTTATGGTCTTGAGTCATAGCTATGTACCATGGGAGGATTTTCGATGGCACATTCACGTAGGCCAATAGCAACATCAAATAGGAAAGCCTTTAAGCATCACATCATCTACACTTTCACGACACATTCTAACATATGAGAGAGATTAAAAATGGATTCAAAACCATGGGAAAAAGTGGGAGACAGAGGAGACACAAATCATTCTCAATTTCGTGAGAACAACGATAGCATGAGCATGAAAAATTAAGAAATAAATCTTCATTTCGAGATCTCACCAAAATAATCAATTAGAGAGTGAATCAATCTATTGATATACAGTTGAAACAGGGAAGGATTTGCAGAGATTAAATGATCAAAACAAGGGCAAAACCATAGGAGAAATCGTGGCTCTTTAAACATAAAACTAGTTCATAAATCAAGCCACATAAATTCGGTATAATCTTCTCTTATGAAAACACAATTTAAGGCATCAAAATGAAGATCTAATTGACTAATTTTGTTGTAAAAATCTCAAAAAAATATATCAATAAAAAAGGCTTCCAAAATCACATGGAAACTAGATAAATTTGTGCATAGATGATGCCTTCAACTATTATATGGATCAAAGGGTATCAGAGTAGATGAAAGAAATCAATGATCTAACATCAAATGGACAAAGGAAGCTTGCTGTAATTAAGAATTTACAGCACAGAGAATTAACTAGAATCAAATAAAATTGATGAGATCTTACTCAATTGATGAAGGCCTTAAGACTAGATCACCCATAGCTTGAATTTGAGCTTTGAATCACTATTAATGGAGCCTTTATAGAGTTTCTATGGAGATTTCTCTCATATCACCTTCATATACTTTGAAAAAGAGAAAGGAAGAGGAGATAGCCTAGGGCATGCCACATTAAAGGGCCTAGAGAGAGAAAGAAAGTGGCATGCCCTCTGTTGGCACACGTGCATACCTCTTCTTAGTGGATTCCTGAATCCCCAAGTACTAGTGGATTTCAAGTGCACCTCCTAGAGGACATGCACACAAGGTGCGGGGGTTCCTCTCTTGGCACATGTGCATACCTCTTCTCAATGGATCCCTGGAAGAGTCGATGCTTTGCAACAGTTTATGCACATGTTGAGAAGGTTCTGAGAGTCAAGGACTTAGGCTAATACCCTCTGTTGGCCCTAACCTTCCCATACATGACTAATAATCGAGCCCAAATCATCATACATATAAAATAACATCGCACTGACCCAATCATCAAGTCATGAGGCCCAATCAGGCTCAATAACAATAACAATAACCGACTCTGACTATAAGCAACCATGAAACGTCTTGCCACCTCTCATATATACACCAATCCTCCTCAGGATTGTCCCAAGGTTTCCATGACTCTTGGTCCCAATGCGCCAAGATCCTCGAATCATGTCACTCTTTTCACTCCTAGTGTAATCAAGAGTTACTAACATGTCGGTGTTACAAGACTCTTGGTCCCAATGCGCCAAGATCCTTGAATCATGTCACTCTTTTCACTCCTATTGTAATCAAAAGTTACTAACATGTCGGTGTCACAAGGCCTTGAAAGGCCATAACTCCAACATCCAGGATAGCGTAAAATCCGACAAAATTTTTTGTTCTAAAAGTTACAAAGGGTTGCAAACTTTATCAGCTTTAGGCTTCCAATTACATGGCAATCCATCATTACATCCCACCACATTCCAAACCCAAGATCTAGCTTTTGAAGTCCTACCAACCTAGTTTTTATTTTTTTGAGAATGTTTACGGGTGTCCCCTATCCCACCCTAAATACTTGGGAAAAGGCTCTGATGATATTGATGATGTTGATGGGTGCCCCCTCAGTAACCTGTTCCCTATAGGATTTGGAGGAATCTTTAGAGATTCACAAAAGATCACTTAACGATCATTCTCAAGCTACGTCATGATGGTTGATTTCACCACGGTCGAAAAAGTGGCCCACCTGGAAGTGCTGAAAAGGTTTGATGACACTATGGCAGCTAAGAATGGCTTTAAGTGGAAGGGGACTCCAAAAAATATTATTGATTATGCATCTCATAAAGCCCTGCTTCCATAGACGCTACACCACCTTTTTCACCATATATTCTGCAGGACTCAAGGGCAACACATAGTTGTCATGCTCAACCAGCAAACATGGACAACTAAACCCCACTTTTGTACAGCCCATCAACTATCCACCTCACCCACTCATCGTTTTTGTAGTTGTGGAGTTGCACAGTTACCTGTCCTTTCAGGTACCCATGTATAGAGCACCCGACCGGGAAGCTGCCATTTTTTTTGATACCATGTATTCCTTTGACATTATTATTACATATAAATATTGATCTTTTTCCAGAAAAAAAGGAATGTTCATGAAGTTACAAAAAAATTACACAGATCTTGAAAGAAAGAGAAATAAAATTCAGAAAAGAAAGTTACTACTTGTCCAATCCTAGAAATCAGCGAATCCTTAACTAAAGTGAACTCAAGTGCATGTTCCTCCAACATGCAATAGGTGCTACAGATCCCAATGAATAAGGATACCAGGTCAGAATACAGAAGGCTATCCTACAAATCAATCATGTTGCACTCAAAAGGAGAAACTAGATAACTAGGAGGCATAAATCCTAAGACGCATGAGGCGTAAACTAAGTTCATGGACAATTGAGTTCTGCGAACAAGTTTTGCAGAAAATGAATGAATCCCTTGCTATACAATTTACCATCCCTAGTTTTATCAGAAATAAGAATAGTACATATTCTTTTGTCAAAATGCAACTAAAATTGAGTGCAGCAAATCCTTTTTGGGAAGTGAGCACATTCTAAGACCCAAAAACTCAATACAACAGAGAAACCTACAAGTGCCATTACAAATTAAATAGTGATCAGAGATATTATCGACTCATAATCAAGTGCCATTGCAAGTTAAACTAAAAGTTAACAGATTCAAAAAAAAAAAAAGTTAAACTAAGATATGCAAAACAGAGACTATTCAATTAAAAGAGAGTGATATTTGAATTTTACATTTTTTATTGATAAAAAATGAAATGGATCTGAAGACATCACAATCATTGAATTCATGGAAGAACATAGTGAGCTATTTCAGAAGTATATTGTTCTCATTTGTTATTGGTTATTTATACATCAATCAATAATCAATAGTCAATTGGTACCAATGCCATAGAACTATTTATCGAGTTAATGAAACAAAGCCTCCAAATAGAACATGAAGCATATTAATGACAAATTGTATAGCCATGGATAGTAAAAGAAAGTAAAACCACTCTCAAAAAGAAATCTCCAAATGCAAGTTCATCAAAAATTGACGACAAATTATTCACTACCTTAATAGCAGTTGCCAATACAGGAACTAGCTGATTTTGTGTATTAACCTTAAATCCTTCTGTAACTGTCCTGCATGCCAAATAGACCAAAACTACATTATAGATGTGCCATCAGAAGTTTCAGAATCACACATGCGTGCATGTATGCAAGGGCCCAAACATAACATTAAAAAAAATATCGTTTTCTCTATTTGACTGTTACAAATGGAACCCATATATTATTCTCATACAAGGACTACATTACTGATGGGCTCCACTAGATCAGTTAAACACACTCTTGGAATTCATCAAATTAAAGATGAAATTCAAATTTTTCACTTAATCAGATATTTGTTCTATGAGAAGATGAATAATATGAGCATTTATGAGGCAGGCCAGGCCTGCGAGCTATTGCACAGATCCATCGACCAGCAGGGTTGGGCGAATCAGTCACGACAGGTAGGAGGAATCACTCGTCCTAGTAGGACTCGCCCAACTCCAAGTGCAGCAGAGACAAGCTTGCAAAAAATGAACTTTTAATTCAAAATTTGTCACCTTATTTTTACGCCACCACACATGATTCTTATAAGACTCAGAACCTAAATACATGCTTCTAAAAACCCCTCACCAAGTTCTTATATATTGAAAGACCAAAATCATCATGAACTGCAAAAACATTTGACTAAAGCATGCAAAAACCAAATCCATAACCTATGCAACAACTATTCCAAGGCAACTAACTCCTACATAAGCATTTCCAAAGAAAAATACATTAATACCCATGCAGCCACATACAAGCCCCCTAAAGTGGATCCCGCTCTAATAGCTCCAAATAAGCCACATACATCCATTAACATACGAAGGCTTCTTATTCCACAACAACGAAAGCAATTTCTCATTCTTTCATATACTAGGGGATTCCACTTGGAAAAGAAGATGTTCCATACTAACAGATTCGGGTCCATAACCATGGGTTCCAATGCACGAGATCTTGTAGCACTTACCAATGAGGCCCTATCAATTAGTATTACACAAAAGAAATCAATTATAGACACTAATACAATTAGATCAGCTCTTCATAGACAAACTTGGGATTTGAGATCCCAGGTAAGATCCGTTCAGGATCATGGGATCCTTTTCTATCAAATAGAAAGGTCCATTGCACAAAATGTTCTTCTAAGAAATTACTCCACAGATCCTATATCCGACCTATATGAACAAGAAATCTTGTAAGGAAGGGGAATTTTATTTGTACAAATTGTACATCGAATTTGGAACGAGCATAAAGAAATTAAAAACACTTCTTTACCTTCTGAATCGTTCTACAGCATTAGTCGCTCAAAATCTTTGGTCTCCACCCAGACCCGATGAAAAAAATTCGGTCACTTCTTATGGATTTCTTGAGAATGATTATGATCTAGTTCATGGCCTATTAGAAGGTGCTCTGGTGGATCCTCACGAACAAAAAAAGATTGCAATCAGTTTGATAATGATCGTGTGACATTGCATCTTCAGTCTGAACCAAGGAATCCGTTAGATATGAACAAAATGGATCTTGTTCTATTCTTGATCAGAGATTTCTATATGAAAAATACAAATCGGAGTTTGAAGAAGGGGAAGGAGAAGGAACCCTCGACCCGCAATAGATAGAGGAGGATTTACTCAATCAAATAGTTTGGGCTCCTAAAATATGACGCCCTTGTGGCAATTTATTTGATTGTATCAAAAGACCCAATGAATCAGGATTTTCGTATCGATCCAGGTCATTTCGGGGCAACAGATCATTTCTCATAAAGAGGATAAGCTTCAAGAGAATGATTTGGAGTTCTTGCCTAGTGAAACAATGCAGTACCAGACATGAGATAGATTCTCCAAATAACAAGGGTTTTTTTTAATAAGCCAATTCATTTGGTACCCCGCAGATCCATTCTTTTTCCTATTCAAAGATCAACCATTTGTCTCTGCGTTTGCATGACGAGAATTCTTTGTAGATGATCAAGAATACACAAGAAAAGCACTTCGAATTGTTGATTCATAGACAGAGATGGCTTAGAATCAATAGTTCATTATCTAATAGATCTTTCTATTCTAATACACCATTCGAGAGTTATCGGTATTTATCAAGTCTGTTCCTATCTAACGGAACGCTATTGGATCAAATGGCAAAGATATTGTTGAGAAAGAGATGGATTTTCCCAGATGAAATGAAACATTTGATTCATGTGACAAGAGAAAAAATTCCCATTTCTAAGCTGGAAAGAAAAGATATGTGGCCATGAAATAGGGATTAAGTGGAATTGACTGGGTGGTAGAGTCATGAAAACATTTGTTTATTCCATATTGTAGACATTAGCTCCACTAAACAATATGCTACTGCAGAAACAGGGAACAATCGAAATCTTAGATAAAAACACTGTGTATGGATGTTATGAACAGCCTACATAAGAATTCTTGAATGGTGAACAATCATAACCTATTGCTCATTACATGTCCAATGAAATGGTTGTCGTTATCTGCTCCAATAACAAGTCATTAGTTTAACTGAATAACTAAATCAAATAGATAGATGTTTCCTTCGTCTCAGGTTGATACATCTTCTCAATTGGAATATCTCCTATATGGACAATACAAATTCTAGTTGATTGGGCCTAATTCTAATTGTTTTGTTCTAAAAACAAAGCAAAGATATCAACGTAGGCCGGTTCGTCCTATTCAGATATTCATGACCAAGATGTGCTTAATTCTCTTTCGGAAAGGCCGTGGAGAAGAGGAAGGTTGGAATGCCAACAGACATCTATTATCTAATTCACCGGATTCGATAGTACCCATTTTGAGAACGTCGAGTCCAAAGTCACTGAATGGATAATAAGCAATCCCTAAAACTTACTATTTAACGTACTCTATCTGTTGGGTTACAAGGGCATTTTACTGGAAATTTCAATCGTATCGATCTGTCCTTGTGTGATTCATGTTGAATCATATACTCGCAAGTAGGTCGGGGCGGACCATTTAAAAAAAGACTCCTCTATTGATTAGATAGAGAAAGATCGCCAAGATTTCATGATTGACTGTCGAACCTATTCCATTCCAACAAGCTCCGACTCAGATCGTGGGGATCGCCGGAATACTTCATATCAAACTTGCCCATATCGATTAGATCTGAGACATGTTTATGTTATTGAATTTTTCATTCAATGAGCATTCTCAATGCCTTGAAAAGGACTCAAACCTCCACGCTCTTTAGCACGAGATTTAAAGTCTCGCGTGTCTGCCATTTCACCATCAAGGCATCTTGAAAGTGAATCGTATTCCACGAATATATCTATCTAGTGTGATACATGAAATATATGACAAAGATGGAGTTTTGGAGTATTCTATCGATCAGTCATGTCATATAGGCCTGAATCGGACATTAAAATGCTTGGATTTGAATTATCCAGAGGATGCCTTATAAAAGATGTACAATCAAAACTATTTCTCAATTCAATAGAAGCCCAAACAACGTAAATATGGGGTACCCAAAACGATAAAGAGATAAAAATTTGTAATCAAAGAAGCAGTACCCACTTTGCCCCAGAAAAGATCAAAAGTGATCAGAGCTATAATTGTACATACATGTAAAGAACTCAAACGTGACAACGATAGAATAATATGATATGATGACAATGCAGCAGTTGTTATTGATTAAGAGGAAAATCCAAAAGGAACTCGAGTCTTTGGTTTGATCGTTGGGGAATTGAGACATTAGAAATTCACTAAGATAGTATCATTTGCTCTCAACGTATTCTAATGTTACTATCCATTAGCTCCCGAGGTATTCTAATGATAGTAGATGAGATATAGTATTTAAAATGGATCAATCAATTAGTGGATTGTGTCCCACACATATACCGTTCATTTCCATTTCATAAAAAGGAAAGAAATAAAGAAATAAGGAACAGGTTGATCATATCAACGTCAGGAAATACTAATAATTATCATTCATCATGGGTAAGGACACTATTGTCAATATAATAACTTGTATAAGAAATGCCGACATTGATAAAAAAAGAATGGTTCGAATAGCATCTATCAATATAACCGAAAACATTGTTAAAATAATTTTACAGGAAGGTTTTATTGCAAGCGTTAAGAAACAACGCGAAAACAACAAGTATTTCCTGGTTTTCACCCTGCGACATAGAAGGAATATGAAATGGACATATAGAAAGACTTTAAAATGTATAACCAGATCCGATCTATGAATCTATTCCAACTATCAAAGAATTCCTAGGATTTCAAGCAAAATGGAGGTTGTAATTCTTTCTATTTCTCAAGGTATAATGACAGATCGAGAGGCTTGACGAGAAAGAATTGGAGGAGAGATTTTATGTTATATATGGAGCTTTGGCAATGTTATTAATCAGTTCCATGATGAGTACTATTTTACCCACTCTGGCTCCCTCGAATAGCCCGATTTTTCCTCCACAACAATAAGGAGCTAAAAGATCCACCACTTTAATACTTGTTTCAAAGATTGATAATTTGGTATCTAACTATATAAAAGCAGGTATAGATCTATGAATAGTAGATGTGTGAGTATCTACAGAACCTAAATTATTGACCGGTTCTCCATAAACGTTGGAAATTAGTCCAAAAGTGGCTTCGCAAACCAGACACTTAAGAAGCCCCCGTGTCAATCACTTCCATTCCTCCCATCAGACCATCTGTAGCACTCATAGCTATCGTTGTAACTCGATTATTTCCTAATAATTGTTGTGCCTCACAAGTCTCACTAATTTCTGACTGGCAATATCTCGACCCTTAAATACCAAAGAGTTGTAAATATTGGGCATCTTACTGGGGAGGAAAAGTTCCATCCAGTACTCGACCAATATTTGAGCGATACATCCCACCCTTTTTTGCGCAAGTGTAGATGACTTGGAAATAAAACTAAAAGTAGTAGGATTGATTCCCATAAAAAAAGTGAAATATGCCCACGAATATTACCGAATCAAAAATAATTGATAGCAAGTTGATCAGTTAATTCAATAAGAAATGGGAGTTATCGCTAGATTTAGTTGGTATTATCTAATTGAATCCGATTCATTGGCTTAATGATTCAATAAATGAATTTTCATTTTCAAGTTCAACCAACATTTCCTTTCCTCAAGATATCGAGTAGACGAATAAAAATCATGAGAAAGTATTTACTTTTATATATCTACATCTCATTTCTATTATAGACAATCTCATCTAGTCATATTGCACACAATATTCATTGTGTCAATAGGGCATGTTGGTTTGGTGAATGATATCATATTGCACACAATATTCATTGAAGGTTTGGGAAGTGTATTCACCACCCCTATCCGATCTAAGGTTCTTAATGGTTTGACCTACTTGATTTTCAACCTCCGTTTTATATTCATGGAATTTGCTTAAAGCCTCACTCTTATTCCTCATAAGGTAAGTGTATCCGAACCAGGAGTGGTCATCGATAAAAGTTATGAAGTACCTCATGTACCGCTTGGTTGGCACACTCATTAGCCCACATACATTGGTGTGGATTAACTCTAAGAGCTTAGTAACCTATCGATCTTTTTATGGGATCTTTTTACCACTATTCCTCTTAGGCATGCCTCACATTTATTTTGCAAATCTTCAGTCATTTTATCAAGCAAACCATCTCTCATCATAATGTGCATTCTACATTTTAGATGGGCTTATGTGACCTAGTATTTTTGAAATCCTTACCCACATAAACAAACTCATTTTTCATTGCAACTTGATCAAACAAGTTGGGCTACAAAAACTAGTTCCCCTTTGAAAGACCCATCATGCACATACGCTTTGTCTTCCTTAAAACATAAGGACAAAGCCAGCTTTGCTCATCTTAGAGACCAAAATGAGATTCTTCCTCATCCCGAGGGCATAAAGGGTAGCCTTGAGTATTAGAGTCTCACCATTGGTGAGCTCCAACACATAGTCCCCTTCGCCCAAGACTTTTTCAACTTAGTTCCCACCCATGTAAAGGTTATGGGTGTTGGGTTTCAAATTATCAAAAGACCAGAATCCCCTCATAGAATTTGCCACATATATGGCACCGAAATCTATAACCCACACATCTATCTCCTCATTTGCAATCAAACTTTCATGAACCACACAAATCCTCTCCTTTCTTTGTCCAACACCGGCGTTAGCTTGAGGCCTGCCGGAGTCAGGCTTAGGAAGTGAAGGAACAAAAGAAGGATTTTGTGGTGGAGGGTATAGGCAAAACTTTTAATCGTGGTCATACTTTTTGCATCTATGGCATTGGACATTAGAGTAATCTTGGCTAGAGGACCATACCGGCCTACCATGAACCATAGAGGGTGTAGGTGCTGGTGGCTTAGGCCTATAAAACCCTTGATTGGCTTGGTTTGCACAATTTAAGGTATGGGGTTTTGGAGGATAAGGGCTACATGGAAAAGAGGGGTATGTTTACCCTTTGCATTTTTGTTCCCCTTATTCCGTTTACCCTTTGCATTTTTGCACTCTCACTTACCCCGGCATTACATGCAATGGCTTTAGAAGTAGAGGAAAGAGAAGAAGAAAGGGGAGGTGCACTACCACTCAGCCCGGCATTACATGCAATGGCTTTAGAAGTAGAGGAAAGAGAAAAAGAAAGGGATGTAAGAAGTAACGGAGTGGAAGAAGAGGACGGGAGTTGAAAGTTTACCATATGGACCAAGTTCTTTGGTCCATCAATCGCCATCCTCCTTTGTTCTTCGGCCTCCACAAAGTACTCCCATGATGGAGAAATTGAGAGGATGAAGAGGGTCTTGCATGCGGTTTGATCAAATGGGAGGCCGGCCCTCTCACTCTCCTTCATGCATTGCTTAAACTCCCTTAGAAGATCACCAACATTTGGTGTGATCATCTGTGAGAAGGCTCCTCATTCTCATAATTCTTTTGACTTCATTAGGAGCATCAAACTTTTTCTTCGTATCATCCAAAATCTCTTTCACATTAGTGTAGTCCTCATACTCCTTGACATAAGTTTCACTCATAGGAGCAAGTACTATGTTCATGGCACTTTGGTTCTTTCGATGCCAAGAGTCATAAGCATCCTTAACAACTTGAGGAGCATTAAGGGCTGATTTGGGGGTCTTGAAGTCAAGAGGGTTGTAAGCTCATCTTCATGAAACACATGCCAATTTTCCTCCTCCATTGTGGGAAACTAGAACCATTAAACATTTCTTCCTTAAGCAACTCAGTTAACATTGACTTAGCCGCCATGGCTCCCTACTTTGGCACTCTATATACTCACTTTAAGACCTAGCCACACCCAATTCCTGTCTGGTTGTAGCAGACGATACTCACACACGGGTACCTTATTGGATCACATGTGAGCTTGTGACTACTTGGCCACACCCAATTGCTTCCTGGTTGTAGCAGAAGATCCTCACACACAGGCACTTTATTGGATCACATGTGAGCTAATTTAGGAACGTTTTCAACCAGATGGCTTTTTGTGTTGCAAGACAACAAGCTACATACTCCGAATCCACAGTCAAGAGTACACCGATGTTCTATCTCCTTGAGAACCAAGAAACATCTCCACTAGCAAGTGTAAAGATATATTGAACTTGGACATCATCTTATCTGGATCACCCTAATAGTCGACATCTAAATATCCTTATATCTAAATATCCGAGCCTCCTCCATAAGTGAGTTCCTTTAAATATTGTATAACTTTTTCATCGCCTTCCAGTGCTCCATGCTTGGATCCCTCTAGAACCTACCAATCTGGTCATAGCAAATGATAAGTCCAGTCTCATACCTAATGTAGCATACATCAGTGACCCAAGAGCACTTTTGTGTGGGATTCTCTACATCGCCCCTTTTTCTTCTGTACTTGTGCGACATATGGCTAAGCATAACTTGGTCATTTTATCAATAGGGGTCATTATGGGCCTACAATTAACCATCTCACATATTTCCAATACTTATCATAGGCCCAATTTTCCATCTCAAGTATTTCCAATACTTATCGTGCAATATGTCTCTTGAGATAACGGAATGGTTCTTTCTCCAAGATCTTTCATAGTGAAGTGTTGTGACAAAAAAAACTTTTGTTTCCAAAATAAGGCATTGAACTTTTGACAATTAGCATGTCATCCAAATACAAAGAGATGAACACAACATCACTCCCATTGACCTTACACATAATCCCCCTGCTTGGGCACAAACATAGCTTTTGACAAGGTCTCTTGAAACTTTACATATCATTGCCTCAATGCTTGCTTTAAGCCATAAAAGGATTTCTAAAGTTTACACCCTAAGTTTTCCTTCCCTTTCTTTATGTAGTCTGCAAGATATTTCATATAAAATTCCTCTTTTAACTCTCCATTTAGGCCGCATTTGGTATGTGTAAAAATACTTTTTCACATGAAAGAACTCTTGTAGGAGGTTTTTCACACTAATTGGTCCCAACGTATGTTTTTACACCAATTGGCAGCCAATTAGTGCGAAAAAACTCTCACCCCTAATCACATGGGGAGTTCTTTTATGGGAAAGTATTTTCACGTGCACTAAACGTGCCCTTAGAAAGGTTGTCTTTACATCCATCTGGTGGAGTTCGAAGTTGCGATGAGCTATTATAGTTATCAGGATCCTAATGGATAGGAACGTAGCTACAAAGATGAAGGTCTCATCATAATTTATCCCTTCTTTCTAAGCAAACCCCATGGCTACTAATTTGGCTTTGTACTTTTCTAGCTTCCCTTCTGAATTCAGTTTCGTTTCAAATATCCACTTGCAGCCTATAGGTTTTCTATCATGATGTAGGGTTAATAGGTCCAAAACATGGTTTGGTTTGATTGAATCAAGGTAATCAATAATGGGCTCTTCTCACTGGGACATTTGTACACAAGTTATGGCTTCCCGATAGGAACATGGTTCATGAAAAGATTTTTATTCAATCCTCTCATAGTATTCTCATAAGAAGGTGAAGAAATCAGGTCTTCTCTTAAAATGGTTACTTCTCCAAGGACTACATAGTTCAGGATCCTAGGTCTCACTCGTGTCACTCATCATCTCCTAAATGTCTGCATGCTTATGAGGGCATCCTATGAAGCTACACTTGACAGCCACAAGCTCTAATTTTGCTGGGGTATCAAGTCATGGACTGAGCATCACAACAAGTGTTTCAAAAAGCAGACCGCCCAGCGCCTGAGAGGCCGCCTAGGCAGTCCAGAAGGCCTCGGCGCATCGCCCAGGGCCTGCGCCCCGCTCAAGGGTGGAAATGCCGCTCGTTGAGGCCATTTTTGGGTCATTTTTTTTAATACTAAAGGTGCAAAATTGTGGGTTTTAAGTTTCAAATGAACCTAAAACCCATTAGAGGCTATTTTTGAGAGAGAAAAACCTAAAAAAAAAAACATTTTTAGTGGGCCGCCCAGGTTCTGGGCGTCCGCCTAGGCACTGGGCGGCCTGGACCCCCCCGACCGCCTACGTGCTACCTAGCGCTTTTTGAACCACTGATCCCAACAATCTTAGGTGGTCAAGGAACAGGCCACGACCAATGAAAATCTCATGAGTTAGTGAGACTGCTTTCTCGAAATCTGGTTAAGAATGTAACCAAAAACTAGGGAAAGCTTAGCACGTCCTATCATGCTCCTCACCATTTCCATCAAAGTTCTAGTATGTCTCCCTGCTACCCCATTTTTTTTAGTGTATGGTAGGGTATATACTCCTTTAAAAAATGTGAAGAATACTAACTACCCCTATCATTTTGAAGGACCTTAATTTTCTGGTTTGTTTCGATTTCTACCTCGGCTTTGTACTCAAAGAAACAGTCTAGGGCTTCTAACTTTTCAATCAACAGATATATATGATCAAAACAAGAATGGTCATAAAAGTGATAAATTACCTCTTATGGCCCTTAGTAGCCACATTCATAGGTCCACAAATATCACCATGGACAACATGTAAATTGCGGGCAGCTCTTCGAGCTCTTTCGCAAAAGGTTTCTTCACTAGCTTTCTCTGAACATAAGATTCACATACTTTGGTTTAAGTCTCCTTTTAGGTTTTTAATAATCCTTCTCTCTTTTGCCTCTCCATTCTCTTATAATTTAGATGCCCCAATATCATATGTATGCATCATCAACATCATCATAACACGAGACATAGCAAATAGAATTAGTTATTGCAACTAAAAGAAACCATACAAGATCATTCATGACAATTTCTTTGCCCCGATTTTACTTCTACCTTATTGACAATAAAAATGGTGGAATATCCTAACTTAGCCAACCTTGAGACTTAAATAAAACTTTCTCATTCTTAAAGCATAAAGAGTTTTCTTTAGGACCATGCTCTTTCGATTCTCTATCTGAAAGACATAATCACCAATGCTTAATATTTCCGTCTTTCTTATTTCAAATCATGAAGATATCCTGGTCCCTTGAGGTAAAAGGCTTGAAATTTTTGAAACCATCATTGGTGTTATACCCATGGGTAGCAGACCCCATGTCAAAACTCCAAGATCCCACCGTAAGGTCAACTAGCATAGTCTCAACGACCACACAGGCATGCTCTCTATAACCCCAAGGTTTCACATTTTGCAGTGCCTTGCAATATTTCATTATGTGCCCATACTTAATGCAATTGTCACATTTGGTATTCTTTAAATCCTTCTTTTTCCTTAGGACCATTATCCCCCTTTTGATTTTCATCTCGCTTATTCTTTTTCTTGCCTTTTCCCTTCTTTTTCTTGAATGAACCACAAATGCGTTTCAGATTTACCAGGTTCAACGGAGTCCTAAGTGGCTGAAGTATCATAACTCATCCTTCTATCTTCATTTGCTTCCTTCTATCTTCTTTTGATTTAAGCTTGGTCATGATCCCATCAAGCTTTGGCATGCTCTCCTGAGCAATGAGGGCTAAGGTCAAAGCTTCCCATGAACTTGGTATAGTGTTGAGTAGGTGGAACAATTGCATGTTCACGTTGGGCTTTACTTGTGTCGTCTCAAGCACTAGAACCCATGCCCTGAACGTTTGAATGTGCTTGGCCAACTTTCCTCCATCTTTCATCTTTAGGTCAAAGTACTACTTTATTGCAAGGTATTTCTAGTGAGGGAAGGAATGGCATATTCTTTCTCGAGTTGCTGATGCATTCCTTTGCAGTCTTCAAGGTTTCGTACTCAAGAGCATGGCAGTCATCCATAGCCATTAGAAGGAAATTCTTAGTGGGGTATCATTGCGCTCTCACTTTGTATAAGCTTCCTAATTGCTTGCCACTCATAAGCATTGCCTCTCGGTTCATGTGAGATTTCTTTAAAGATGACATAGTGCATCTTTTCTTTCCAACTTGAATAGTTCTTCCCATTCAACTTTTCATTCTTTAGAAGTTCAGCCATAAAGCCTTTTGCCACCATGTTCTTGACTCAAGCAATAACAAGAACTCCTACACAATGGAAGTAAGAGGACTCACTCTGATACCAATGAAAGATGTGGCTATATAGAATTTCAAAGTACAATTTCAATCAAAATCTCTTTTTATGTACTACTAACTGGAATTTCTACTTACAATTACCACAATATAGAGCAAAAATAAAACATACTACAATCTAGGATCTTTAACTCTAACAGCCAAATAAAACTTTATTTTAAAGCTGAATTCAAATTTACAATATGAGTTCTAATATAACTAGGAATTCAACTCTAAGAGGAGTCCTAGTCCAAGGATTCAAATAGGAAATTCTAGTACAATTAGGAATTCTAAAATAAATAAGAATCCAGCACTGAAAAATAAAATAGATTAACAAAACTGAGAAGACTTAATAAAAATAGGGTTCACTTACCGTTATAATCCTTTCAGGAATGCCACGATGTGGCATCTCCCCATAACAAGATAAGTCTGGGCGTGCCCCCTCTCCTCGTAGGTGAAGCATGCCACCCTAGGTTCCTATGGGTTGTGGCATGCCATCCAAGAGAGGAGAGAGAAGGCTACAAAGAGAGAGAGAGAGAGAGAGAGAAGTGTGAGAGAGAGAGAGAGAGAGAGAGAGAGTAGTAAGGTAGTAGAG
>NW_006494856.1:845907-914264 GCF_000471905.2 Amborella trichopoda
GAGAGAGAGAGAGAGAGAGAGAGAGAGAGGTCTAAAGGTAAGGTGCAAGAATGAGGGAAAGCCTCTTCTTTATATAGGCCTTAGTGGCCCTAAGGTATTCCATTTAGAGTTAGGATTCAATTTGACCTTAGGATTTCCTGGTAACCTGTGACGTGAGAGAAATAAGTTAGAGTAATCCATCCCTAAAATCCACTACTATGATTTTGAAAGGAACCTAGGAACCTCATCCCCTAAATCTTTGACCCATATTCATTTTTAGTTTAAAAGAAACTAGATCTTCCATAGACCCATAAAATTTGGACTCTTACTCACAAGAAATCAAAGTCAACACGAATAATCCAATTCAAAGTCCAAAAGTCATCGTCAAAATTCAAAGTCATAAGAATATATTTTCAATCAACTAAAACTAACAAAAATATTTCACAATCTCTTAGAGAAGGTTTCCTAGACAAGTGGGAAACCTTTCTCCTCTCCAATGTACAGGGTGTAGCCCTTGTGGACGCCACATTCCACATCATGTGGGACACCCACGTGTGGAAGAGGGGTAAGACCTCAACTAAAAAACAAAAAAGTGGGTTCCACCTTGCCCTACTAACTTCTAAAATTTCCACAGTGTTTCAAACAGCGCTAGGAGGATCCTAGGCGGCCTGGGGGGTCCAAGATGCCCAGCGCCTAAGCGGGCGCCCAAAACCTGGGCGACCTTGTCGAATCCAAAAATGATGCCCATTTGAATAAAAAAAAGATATATAGTATAAAAAGTAAAAATTAGGTATTTAGGGCACTTACTTTGAGTTTGATTGCTCAATCTTCAAACTTCCACCTCAAAGATACTTCTAAGGACTCAAAATCTTCTAAAAAAACCCCCAATAGATTTATAAAATATCAAAAATTAAATCTAATATCAATGGGTAATGTTTTGATCAATTTCCCTCGATCCTAAAGAAATCACCAAAAACTAGTTTTTTGGAGACTTTCTCTCTCTAAAATGGGCTCCAATAAGGTTTAGGTTTCAAATGAACTTAAAACTATCCTTCTATCCCTTTATATTTTAAAAAAAATTAATATAAAAAAAAAAATTCTCCCTCTGAGCGGGGCGCCCGCCTAGGCGGGTTCCGTACCGCTTAGTCGGCCGCCCAGGGACTACCGCCCAGATTGGCCACCTAGGCCTGAGCGATGCGCCCACGCCTTCTGGACCGCCTAGGCGTTGGGCGGTCCGCTTTTTGAATCACTGAATTTCCAAAATGCTCTTTTAGAGTTTTAGTGCATAGAATAATTTTTAAAAACTCCGGAAAAAAATTTAAAATCATTTGAACATAAATAACGTTCAATACAATAATTATGAAATTCTTAAAATTTCTAAAACACTCAAAAAGAGTTGCAAGTGTATTGGTACCAATGGATCAAGAAAGTGACTGTCAGGGCACTCCACCCATGCTAGAAACTATGATCCACAACTGTCTTTTTAAACCAACCGAACAGGACCCATGGACCACAGTCATGCGCAAGGGCTCATGATTGGCCCGTCCAAATTTGACCAATAAATAATGGAACCTTAGCACAAGTATGTGGATTACATGTTCCCTCCTAAGTGTTAGTCACATGGACATTGTGTAAGGGGAACACTCTATGCATATGTACACATATCACTCCACAGGACTACTTCCCAAAATACGGTTATCATATGTACAAAACGTGCAAAAGTTTGTTGAAACTTCAGTCATCGCTCTCATAAGCTTACAACTGCATACAGGAAACCACGAAACCCTCCAGACCTATAAACGTCATTCTTGGGCATCTCTCCGAACTCAAAAGGGGATGATTCTCCACTAAACCTTCAATAGTTGTGCCCACAGACTGCCCAGCCCTAGGGGGACAGCGTTTTGGACATGACCTAGCCCACAAACCGCCCAGCCCTAGTTGAGTCAAACAACATACAATCCCACTAAAGCACACTATTCCCTATATTGATTATTTTTACATGCTCTCACATGGTTTAAAAGCCACAAACCCCCAACATCTCCTAACTAGCCTTTGAAGGCCTTACATTTGCTCCTCTCTCTCTCTCTCAAGCTCATCCCATGTACATGCTTTGTAAACACACTTTCCACTTAGTCAAAGGATCTGCTAACATAGCCTTTGTCAAGAGATAAGCGACCTCGATTTCATCTTGCTCGAATCTCATTGCAAAAGCAGTAATAGTTCGCCTTTATGTGCCTGGATTTCTTATAAAACTGTGGCACCTTCGACACAAAAATCATTGCCTGGTTGTCGCAAAAGTTCGTCACACATGTGCACTTTACTACATTTGAGCTGATTTAGGAACTTGTCCAACCAAACGTCTTCTTTTGCTGTGAGACAACAACCACATACTCTGACTCCATAGTTGAGAGTGCAACGATGTACTGGTTCCTTGGGCACCAAGAAACAGCTCCACTGGCAAGTGTAAAGATATAACCAGATGTGGACTTCATTTCTTCTGGATCGCCCTAGAAGTCCATATTTGAATATCCTCATATTTGAATCAAGCAATATCCACGAAACTAGTAGAAACTTTATGCTAGAGACTACTATTTAGTAAATAAGACTGTTGTAGAGATGAAGAGTACTAGGACACTTTGTGAAAGTAAGAAATCATATATTATCATATTGATCCTCTATACCTGATGGTGAAGACCACAAACCATGACCCAAGAATCTCATTAATCCTCTCCAAAGGTGAAATATCAAAGGTACTTGAATAGTGATAAAAACAAAGATAACAATTTAGAAGAAGAGAATCTTGGGATTATTGTCAACATAAGGAATTACAATCAACTAGTGTTGCAAGGGTATTAAACAATTAGGCTATAAAGATTTTTCAATAGCATATGGTCATCTACCACATTGTCGCCTAGGCTGAATCTATACCCCGTTTCTGAAATAATAGGAGATAACTAGGGGATTATGGCAGTATTTGGTGAAGTCTACTCCATGTTTTCTCATAAATCCTACTATATATATGATGCTTTTCAATGCATTCCATGTACCTAAGGACCAAAGCATAGGGGAAGTTAGCAAGCCTAGGTTGTGATAGTTTTGATTCATTCCCAACAGAATGTCCTTCGTTAGTCAGGTTTTCAATTTAATTCCTTTCAATATAAACAACGGTTTATCACTTATCAACAAAAGAAAAAGTCTCGCGGTTACTAATAGAAGAAATGAGAGTATCAATATGATAACTTCAATTGACCTCTTATAACAAAATCAGTATATAATGTTTACAAGGTCACATGTAACTTCAACCACACCTATCCAAGTGAATTGCAAGAGTAGGTATGCGCAATATAGGTTCTTCAATTCTGACAAGCCTATGAACGTAGGAAACATGCCCATCTTTCTCTTTCTTTATCAACATTCGTCCAGCAACAGTTAAGTCTCGATCAAACCATGTATGCCACAAACCTCCGCCATATGTTTGGACACCAACTTCCAGGTACCCTCCTTTAGTTACCTAACAAGACGAGATCGATTTTCAGACGAGATAATATCCTAAGAGCTGAGGAAATTTACCTCCCTTAAAACAAATCATACACACGTACACAGATTACTTTGCAGTTTAAAAAAAGGAATCAATAAAATCTTTCAATTTTCAGACAAGATAATATCCTAAGAATAAGAGCTGAGAAAATTTACCTCCCTTATAACAAATCATATACACCTACACAGATTACTTTGCAGTTTAAAAAAAGGAATCAACCAAAACTTAGATACAACCAGTAAAATTGAGCAGAAAATATTTATCTATAAACAATCTATCACAAATTATTTAGAATCTTGAACTAAATCCCTCCCATAAGCAACGAAAATGGGATTCCAAGAGACTATGTTTTCATAGTTGCAATGGAATAGAAAACAACACAAAGAGATAAAGTTGCAACATTAATCAGATATGTGTACCCAAAAGCAATGCAAGAAATACCTTAAAATAAGTAACTATGCTACTGTGTTTGTTGAAAAGAGGACCAGTATATAGGTGAGGTAGCTAGGAATAATATTGACTATGTATCCCCAATTTTTAGGACTAAGCTGCAGTCCTTCCCTTTCATCGTTCCTCTGTATGATTAAATCAATATGTGCTGCTATCAGGGGATTATTTTCTCTGTTTTATCATGTGACACTGTGGAAAGCAACAAGTTGTCACCCTTATCCTCCAAATCCTGCTCCAAAAGTGCGAACTATTTTCTAGAGGCATGGAGTAGGAGAGACAATATGGAAGGAATGGTTGTTTTCAGAATTGTCAACAAAAAAGCACGAATGGGTCTTCCATAATCAAAAAGCTCTAGGGGAAAATGGAGAAAAATAGCAATGCTGAAGTAATAAAATCTGGATCTAGGTGAACATTGAGAATTGGTGGAATGCATCCAGTGAAGGGCTTCTTTAAGAGGGAGGAAACTGACATGGCAGAAGAAAAACATACGACGGGAAGAATGGAGAAACTCATGGGGTGTACACAAAGTCAAGGTCCATCATAAAGTGAAGGAGGCACTTCAAAGAAAGTAAATATTTCTAGAGAGGGAGGGGAAAATAGTTCAAGAGTCATGCCAGTTACGATGAACAATTTCTTTTGCTTCTGATTGAGAAATCTTTTCCCATACAGCATGATTATCCCTTTCTATGGAGGTTGCTGTTCAAAATCAGATTAGTTTGCGGTTGGGGTTTCAAACCCTTGACCTCTTCCATACAATTTCTGTGTCAAAATGTTGTACCAAAGGCCTCATCGATTTGAGTTGGTGGTTTAGGAAGCAGGCAGCTACTAGACAATAAGTTCTTGGGAATTTGCAGTTGAGTTATGCTTGTTGGTGAGAATTTGGAAGTGGCATAGTAGTCAGGGAGGACCTGTTTTTAGGAAGTGGAGTTTTTCGAAACATAAAAGAGAAAAATTGTCCTCAGGATTGTCCACTCCCATAAGGATAACATAATCTCCTACAAGTGGCAACAATAAAAGCCTTAAAAGTCTTAGATATGTTACATATTTCATTCAGACCTGCTGGTACCATTACATGCCAGAATCACAGCTCTTGCTCTTGCACCTTACAGTATTTCTTTTGTAAATTCCATCCTTGTTCAAATGAAAGCCAAAAAGAAAAATGTGTGGGTTGCGGTCTTTTAAAGTTATGTAAAGGAAAATGCATGTCATCAAATGAACACGTGCAGTTCAATATCAGATATTTGGGATAGTGAATATTACAAATTTGATCCAAATCAATTAAATTTGGGATATGTATAGATGACACATTCTCAGCTTAGAAGCATGTGTATTCAACCATTTTTTATTATATTGGTTCCGTTGATATTTGGAGCCCAAGAGTTGAAATAGTATTTATTCATCTGACCCTCTGTATGATTCACATTAAACCTTAAGCCAATAACCCATTTTTAAATTCTCTCACAAATAGCAGCACACTATTATGCATTCTGTCACTTTCTTGTATAAGGATAACCCGATGTTAATTTTTAGCCATGATAAATACACAGTCCAAACCACAAGTTTATTCACAGATAACATTAGCAAACAAGAGTAGAGGCACAGAGGACTTTTCTTGATTTATTCGTGTCAGACGATGCCGCCATCAACCAAGGAGTATAACCTTTCACCCTTGTCCAATATTGGTGCTTCAAGTTGCATTTCAAAGATCTTTCAATTATAAATGAAGGCTATTTCAAGGGTTTTTCATAATTTTCTGTTTTGGGCCTCAAATCTTCTTCTTTTTTTTCTTAATTTTGTTGTTCTGGGCCGCAAAACTTAGTTTAAATATAGGCCTGGAAATAGTGATACATTTTAGGACTAATTAGACATTTTTGGTATTTACTAGCGATCAGAAGTATTTTAAAGTTTTAAATTATTCATTTGGATCTTAAGTCAGGTTTAGGGTTTTATATGCCTTGGGACCTGGCAATCGTGGATCCTAAAGAGGACCTTGGGGTGACCGGTGGAATGTAGTCGACAAGCATAGGACCGTGGTGCATGACCAAAGGAGTGGTGCGTGACCGAGAGATGTAGGCACGCGACTAGAGACCGGTGATGCATGACCAAGGATGTGCGACACTTTACCTTTGTTAGTATGTTTTTCTGTTGTGTGGTAGTATGCAGTATAGTTGTTGGAAACGTCTGTAATTCCGAATCGTTTATGGAATCGGAATCATGGAATCGTGTGTATCAGAAGTTTCGGAATCTATGAATCGTTGTCCGTATGATTCGGATTTGAGAAAAATAATTCTCTCTTTTTTAGAATGGCGATTCAAAAAATTAAGAATCGTGTTTTCTATTTGCAAGAATCGATGTCCCTTCACGTTGGAATCGCTTTCATACCTATATGGAATCACATATAACCCCACTTATTTCGGTGGTTGCTGGAATCGTGATTCTTAAAAATATGGAATCATGATTCCTAAACATAAGGAATCATGATTCCTAAAATTCTAGAATCGTTGTCCCCATCAACTTGGAATCAACATTCTCACCATTCCGTAATCGTGATTGTCCCCATATTGGAATCAAGATTCTCCCCTCACTAGAATTGCGAACCAATTCCCTCCAGTATATGAGAGAAATATTCAGAAAATATATAAATTTACCCATTACTACAAGATCGAATTTTGGTCTATATATACTCAGTCTAAGACTCCAAGTACTAATGTCAACCTTTATGATATCTTTGTGGACAATCCCATACAATGGACTCGGTCTACTGATAACCCCATTATGCCTACAAGGTCTGGAGCTAGTCTACAGCATACAAGGAGTGAGAACAAGGGCAAGCTTCCTTTACCTCCTTTCTTTGAATTATAAACTAAGTACATGACATAGTAATTTTTCTTTGTTAAATGTAGTTTTGAGTCTTTTGACTTTTGAAAATTGAGTTACTCAATTTTTAGTCAATTTCTCTGATATCTAATGATTAATTTAACCTAAAACACCACACAGGGCACTTTGCTCATATCCTTGTTATCTTCTCATTTTACTTAAAGAAGAGCATTTTTATCCTCTTATTCAACTTGAAGAAATGACGGTGCCGATCATATATTAAACATTATTACATTAGTAATTTAGTACCCACACCATTTACCAAACATTATTAAATTGGAAGTAACATTTTTTTAGTTTTATTTATTCTTGGTAAGAGCTCTTAAAACGTAACATGGAATGAGAAATGGAAATTAGTAAATAAGAAAATAAAAAATTTACATATTACTTATAATTTAAATTTTGATTTTATTGCCGTGTGCAACAACTTCAAATTCTCTCACACTCTCATACATGTCACACTCACTCATGATTGAGCACACATAGAAGGGTTTCTGCTCTCCCTATGCGCACAAATTACCATAGTTTAAATTTTGATTTATTGCTATGTACAACAACACGCTCTCATACATGTCGCACTCACTCATGAATTAAGCACACATCGAAGAGTTTCTGCTCTCCCTATGCTCACATTGCTTCTTGACAATATGGATTCGCAATTCCTTAATACTTTGAATCAACGTTTAGCATAAGTAGAATCGCATTGTTGTGTAGTAAGGCATCACGATGTCTGCGATATAGAAACTTGATTTCAAACAACATGGATTCGTAATTCCAAAAATTTGGAATCAACGTTTCTCACAAGCAGAATCACATTCTTGTATAGCTAAGAGTGATAAAGTCCTCGATATGGAATCTTGATTCTGGCAATCCAGGAATCGAGATTCCTAAACTTAATGGAATCGTGTTCCGCAAAAAATGGAATCGTGATCCGCAAAAAATGGAAACGTGATTCCTTTCTTTTAGAATCAACTTTCGCATGGGGAAACACCGAATCGAGATTCCGAAACGGAATCGCTACCCTCATAGGTGATTCAGGTAACTATAGTATGGAGTGAAGCTGAACTTGGCATCCAAGTATGCACCGCTTGGGCGCCAAGGTCGCACAGGCTAGACAATGAAAACGTCCCCATGAGGTCTGAATCCACAGGTTTGAGTGTGGGGACTAGAAATTTCACTAGCCATCATGTTAAGCATTTTGAGCGGCGAGCAGATAAGGGGAAACCTTTGAAGGACATTCTACAAAGGTGAGGTGGAAGAGAGACGGCCCTTGAGCTAACGATAGGCTATTAAAGCCTCCAATCAAATTAGACATCCTATTAATGACCATCTCAGATAGTTGGAATAATAAGGCTTGGATGACAATGATGATTAGTGACCATCTGAAATACGTTGAAGAAGCACACAGTAAGGGTGAATCGTTTAAAAGAAATAGTAAAAGATAAAAAAATAACCCTTTCTATTTTTTTGTTCTACAGTGGAGGACTAATTGCATTGCCAGTTACCGCATTACCATGACCAAAAGATTGATCTAGCCCATTAGAGTAAGGAAGTATGCCAATATTTAGCATTGGCTTTAAAGGCTGTCGATATGCCGCATTGACAGTGGGGAGTTGATAGAACCGATATCTCCCAAAAGTAACTCTTTAGAGCTCTCAAGGCATGAGTCGTGAGACCGTGGTTCTAATATCTGAGTTGAGTTGTTGCATTAGACTCCTCTGTATGAACAACGGTCATTTATTGGTCAATGTGAACCAAACCTCTTGACCCCAAGCCCTTGAACAGCGGCTCTTGAGAGTCCCCCTATTAGTCCTTGTTGAGCATAGGGCCTCACACGAAATGAAACACCCTTTCATACCAAGAAAGAAACCGAGTCAACCGACTATGCCCTTGAGGGTATGAAGACAAGAAGAGAGGCACAATGGCAATCCAAAGAAAGGAGTAAGTAAATTGGGATTGGAAAATAAAGGTCGTAGGCGCGTGGGAACCTTCATGTGCTCTACTAAGGTTCAATTGGTTCACCAGTTTGGTTGACAACCAGGTTGACCACACCTAGGTCCCAATCAAGGCCCAACTCCTAGACCTTGGGAGTTCCGTCCAAGTTAGGTAGATCAGGATGCGACAGAGTCCAAGTTCAGGTACGGCCTTGAACCTAACCAGGTCAGGTCCCAATCTAGCTGAAGCCAACCAACCATGCCTTTTATGAAAAATGAACGATTGAATCGGGTCAACCCAGCAGGTCACTACATCAACCAGATGCGGGACACAGGCTAGACCCACAAACTAAACCCAGCTAGTAAGGTCCAGATCTAGGAAGTCAACCCACATAGGCCTAGGTTTAGGATTGAGCTTATCAAGTCGGGTCCAACCCGACCCGTTTACAGTGCCAATAGAGTGTAAAAATTATTTTACTTAATGGAAATTTTATAAATGCCCCTTTCTTCCATAGTGAAAAAAATGGTTGAGCAGGCTATATACTGGTTTATGAAATGGTAAGTTTATTAACACCACTTTTCGAAATTCTACACGAGCCCATTCTTTTTAAAATGAGAACACAAGGACTTGTGGTTACTACTTTGAACCAGCTTAGCAAGCTATACAGCAAACACACGCAATTCAGACAACTCATGATATTAACATCCACAAACATGCTACTATGTGCATCATCACTTAAAGACACTGTGACGCTTTCAAGAAGTGCCTCCAAGCATGCCTGGAACTTTTATGGGACGGATGCAAGGGGCATCACATGTCTGCTATCTACAAAAGTATATAATTTTTTCTTTTTTAAAATGTCAAAAAAGCATATAAATTATTAGACAACCATCTCCATATTTACACATGTATCTAAAACTTAGGCATGTACATCAAATTTTAACATATCGTGAAAAATATCTACAGACACTTTTCTAAAAAACGGTCCCACATTCCCCAACTTTGGACCCATATTTTCAATTTAACATTAATTTAATCTAACGTACCAATCCTAAAGATGATAATAATATAGCTCTGACATTGTGGCATAGATGTCACATCAACTGTCTCGTGACAACACAGAATGGTTAAGATTAATGTTTTAAAACCAGATCGGCAAGATGAACCTATTGGTTGCATAGGCAAATTGACGATCTAGATAGGTGGATTGATCAGTTGGAACAGATTCGGAAAGAAAAAATGTCAAAAGTTTTTAAATTAGAATTTTGTAGGCTTGTAAAAGGAATGAGCATTGCATTATTGGTTTTGCTTATTTTACCAAAAAGAACCTAATACTAGGAGTGCAGTTGTTTTCTAGGTGCCAGAGAGTCATTTCATAGTCTAAAATATAGTAAAAAACAATAAAGGACCAATTTTATAAATAAAATAAAATTACATTAACAGATTCTATCCTCTTCCATAGGATCCTTTTAGACCCCATACTTCCATGCAGGGTCATCCTTTTTATGAGACATTTTGAATCTGCATAAATTGAGATAGAAATAATAAAGAAATTCATTGATGGGGACAATATCCATTAAAATTAAAAAGCAACCTTTTCAATGTTAAAGGAAAACATTTGATGACTTTACTGAAATTGTAAATCAGTTCGTTCATTTAACAGATTTCTCCCAAAGAAAATAATGACAGATAATTTTTAAGTCCGAAAATTCAGCAAATATTTCATAACTCTTCCATTAATATCTTAATTCAATATTGTTAATCTATTGTGCAATATGATCATAACTAGATAAAATTGTATTA
This sequence comes from Amborella trichopoda, assembly GCF_000471905.2. Next base: position 856,490 of record NW_006494856.1, read on the forward strand.
TACAATGTAATTCACTATATCTTAATTCACATATTATAATCAATTATTTGTTTATATTATTATTATGATTGTTAGTAACCGACCCAAATTAGTTGGGAAAAGGCTTCGACGAAGATGACTATATAATTGTTAGTATTCGTAAATATTATAATTATAAAAATCATAATAATATCATAATAATAAAATTTATTAAAAATATTAATCATAGAATTGTAATATTATAATAACTATAACAATACATAACTTTAAGTCCTTCGAATCCTTATCAAATGTCATGAACATGTCATACTCATGTAAGTATAAACATGTAATCATAGATTAATAATAATAAAACTCTGATTACTTTAATTCTATACATATAAGTCTAACATAACACAAAAGTAATCTCAATAACTTAATTTTACAAGTACTAAATTTATAGGTATCAACAAAATAAAAAACAGATAAAATAAAAAAATTAACAAAAGCAGACAAACACTAGGAAAATTTAGCTAAATATTATCAAGAAATACAATTTTCCTCATAAAACATAATTAACAAAAATGCCATTTTCAAAAAAAAAAATCTGACAAAGAACGAAACCAATATAGGTCAAATATAAATGGCACAAAACAGTCTAGATCCTTTCCCAACACTATAAAACAAAATCCTTAGAAAAACTCATCATTATATCACCAGAAATGAAATTCTTTTTTCAAAAAACCGACCTCTTTTTCTTTTTTTCGTTTTTTTTTTTTGAAACGTCAACATTGTATTACTGAGCCAATAATGGTTACAAAAATGGGAATACCGAGAGCCCCCAAAAGCGTAGCTCTTGGTACAAAATACTTCAGAGAGCCATATACAAAAAAGGGCTTATAATAGTCACCCGTTTACAATGATTTACAGTGGGTAGCCAAAAAATAAAACCAAAAACCAGGTAAGACACTTTCGAAGTTACTAAGTGAGCCAGTGGTCCGTGACAAAAAAGGAGCAAGACCCGACATTCTCTTCTTCTTGCAGTCTAGCTCCCTCCTTTGCCATGAGATCTGCGAACTCGTTGGACGTCTACCAGATATGCCTCCAGGAGACGTCCATATCCCTGCAAATGTGAAAGATTTCATAAAAAATGGTGGTTAGTTGCCATGGGGGGATCTTCCCACTTGCCCAAGAGATTGTATTGAGGGAGTGTCCTTCCACAATGAGGCGTGCTCCCCAAGACTGGTTGAACTTTTTCAGTCCCAGTAGCAGAGCCATAGCCTCTACATATTGGGAGTCACCACTGCCAAGGTATTCGGAGTACGTTAAGAGGACTTTCCAGTGGTGGTCTCTAAAAACTCCTCCAGCGCCAGCCGGGCCAGGATTCCCAATTGAACTACCGCCAAAGTTTAACTTAATGCAGCCAGTAGATGGGGGACTGCCAGTTGTTGTGTCTTCTAGCCTTTCTCGGTTGGTGGTAAAGAATGATCTCCCATTGACTATGGAAGAAGTTCTTTGGAATGCCCGCGAATGTTTGATGATTGGAAGCCCAAAAGGAGACCAAGGTAGTGATCCTGTGAAAGAAAGCTGGGGTTGGTAGTTTGATACCTTGAAAACTCTGTTATTCCTTTCAACCCATATAGTCCATATGGTAGCCGCTACAGTGGCTTTCCACAGAGTTTTACCAGCTTTTGGCCAATGGGAGTACAAGTCGTAAGAGATAAGGGCTCTGACCGAGGATGGCGTGACCCATTGGATACCGAACAGTTGTATTACCATAGACCACAGATCATGTGCAACTTTGCAAAGGAGGAAGACGTGAGGGTTAGATTCCTCCTCAGAAAGACATAAGGCGCATCTATTGAGGATGGGGATCCCCTTTTTTTGGAGTTGGCCCACTGTGAGGGCTCTGTTGGATGCAGCAATCCAGTTAAAGGTTTGCACCTTGGGTGGTGCAATGGTCACCCACACTTTTGCCAAGGCTGATGGCAGGTTGGCAGGAACGGTATTGAGAAAGGCTCTTATGGAAAGAGGCCACCGTGAAGAGGCCAGTAGGAGTAAGTCGAGTGCAGTGCAGCCAAGAGAATTTGGAATTCAAAGGCTCTTATGGAAAGAGGCCACCGTGAAGAGGCCCATTTAAGGGAATGAAAATTGAGTGTAGCGCAACCAAGAGAATTTGGAAGTGAAAGGCTTCCTCATCAGTGAGGTGACTTCGAAAAACAGGGTTCCAGTTTCTGCGGCCCCCTATTAGCATCATTTCCTCAGCAACGGTGGAATGTTTGTTAGTGGCTAGAGAGAAGAGGGTTGGGAAAGCTTGTTTCAGAGGGGTATGACCCAGCCAAAGCTCAAACCACAAAAGCACCCTATCGCCCGCCCTTGGCTGAAAACGTACCCATCTTTTGAACTGTGAGAGAGAGGTAAGGATAGATTTTCAGGCTCCTGACGCTTTCGGCCGCCATCTATCATCAGGCAACCAAGCGCCTTCTGGGCAAAGGATTCTAGCCCAACAAGAGTCGGGCTGAGTAGCAAGACGCCACCACCATTTTTCGAGTAAGGCCAAATAGTGTTTCCTAAGGGTCCGAATCCCTAGACCTCCAAATTTTTTAGGTAAGCATATGTTTTCCCATGCAACCAAGTGGAATTCAGTCTTCTCTGCCTGCCCAGACCACAAAAAGTTTCGCATGAGTTGTTCCAGGCGATTAGCCACCTGAGCAAGCATGTGGAAGAGGGACATGAGGTACACTGGGGAATTGGCTAAAGTAGCTTTGATCAAGGCAGACCGACCTGCCATAGAAAGATATCTACCTTTCCATCCTGCCAGCCTCCTATCTACCTTATCCAAGATATGAGACCAAAGTCTCTTTTTCGGTTTACCCAATCCCAAGGGAAGGCCAAGGTAAGTAGTGGGAAGGTCCTCTACTTTACACTCCCAATTTGGGATGATGTTTCTAACTTTGGAAGAAGATAGGCCAACTCCCATCATAGTAGATTTCTTCATGTTGACTTTGAAGCCCGTAGCTAACTGAAAGCACCGGAGGAAAAGATTTAGAGAGTTGGCTTCACGGGTTGAGGCATCAAGGAAAACAAATGTGTCATCCGCATATTGCAAATGAGACACCATAGGGCCTTGCGGGCAACTTTTGAAGCCTAAAAGAATATCCGCCTTGTAAAGACGGGAGAGCGAGAGACTGAAGACTTCAGCTGCTATAGTGAAGAGGAAAGGAGAGAGAGGGTCCCCTTGGCGGAGCCCCCTCGAGGATGGGAAGTATCCTTTTGGGGATCCATTTATAAGGACAGAGAAGTAAGGGTGGGAGTAACAACCCCTCATCCACTTTCTCCATCGATCCCGAAACCCCATTCTAGCCATGGTTTCCTCCAAAACTGACCATTCGACATGATCATAGGCTTTTTCCCAATCGATTTGAAGACAAGGCCAAGACGCTTAGATAGGTGTCTCGAGTAGATGCACTCGTGGGCCACCATTGCCCTGTCAAGGATCTGCCTACCTTGGATGAAGGCAATTTGGGGTGGAGAGATGACAGAGGGGAGGACCTGTTGGAGTCCTGAAGCCAGGACTTTAGTCAAGATTTTGTAAGAGGAGTTTAGCAGGCTAATTGGGCGAAAGTCCTTAACCTCTTCTGCCCCTTCCACTTTTGGAACGAGGGCTAGGAAGGTAGCATTAATCGCTTTGTGGATAGTACCCCTATGAAAGAATTCCTAAAAATATTCGATCAAGTCAGGACGGAAGGCTTCCCAAAAAGTTTTGAAAGGAGCAACATGGAATCCATTTGGACAGGGGCTTTATCTTTGGCTAAGGCATCAATAGCTTGTAGGATTTCTTCTTCCAAGAAAGGATGCTCTAACCACTCAACCTGGTCTGAAGGGAGGGTCAAGAAGTCTAGGGATGACATTCTAGGTCTCAGTACAGAAGGGGCATTGTAAAGCATCCTGAAAAAATCGAGAATGGCATGCTTGATTGCTACGGGGTGGACCAGGTAGAAATTGTTGGATTTTAATATCGAAATAGAATTGTCACGCCTGTGACAGTTTGCTATCCGATGAAAGAAAGCGGTGTTCAAGTTACCTGCTTTCAACCACCGTATCCTTGATCTCTGGTACTAGTATATCTCTTCTTTTTTGAGGATAGAGAGATATTCCATCTTGGATTGTGTTCTAAGATCCTTTTCTGTGGAGTTTTGAGGTCTGGATTCCTCAAGACTGTCCAAAAGATGCAGAGACTCCAAAAGGGAGGATTTAATTTGGGAAAAGTTGCAAGAAAAGGACCTGCTCCAGGTTCTGAGAGAGGATTCGAGAAGTTGGATTTTCATCTGAAAGCTATAACCAGCCCTACCTTTAACCTGAGAGGAGAAGGAGTTCCACCACATTGGGATAAGGCTGGAAAGGGACGAATCTTGGAGCCAAGCCAATTCAAACCCAAAAGGTTTTGGGCCTCTTCTAACATCCAAATTGTCAAGAAGGATATCTATCGAGCTTGGATAGCGAGGGAGTGAAAGCATGAGTAGATCAGGTAAACGGCAACCTTGGAGAGGGATATCTAGGAGTTCTTGCCGATTTATAAAATCAAAGAAATACCTCATGTCCTGAGAGATGGAGGTGGAGGAGTTCCTCTCATAGGACCATCTAGTAACATTGAAGTCACCACCCAAGGCTCATATAGGGTGAGGTAGGGCGGCAATTTGATCCAGCTCAGACCAAAACCTGTGTCTATAGGAGGCAGAATTTGGGCCATAAACGATCGTGAATTTCCAAGAGACCCCATCAGGACTGCTAGAAAGGGTAATAGTCACTGAGAATTCCCCAATGAAGGAGGAATTGAGGGTGTGATCTGAAGGGTTCCAAATCACCCAAATGCACTTAGAGAAACCCACTGGCAGGGTCTTTTGCCCCAGACCTAGCAAATAAACTGGAGGGTGGGTTCAGGTTGCTTAGTTTCAATGAGGGCAAGAACAGCTGGGGAGTGTTTTGTGGCTAAGTCCTTTACCATGGCCCTTCTAGACGCCTGTCCCAGGCCCCTAACATTCCAAGTTATAATCTTCATTTGAAAAGGGTGGGAGCAGAAGCGGAGGCCACTCTTTTTAAAAAACCGAGCTCTTTTTTAAAAGAAAATCGAAACTGAACAGCAACAAAAAGTCAGGATCTTCTATGAAACATAAAGAAAAACCCCAAATAATAAGCATAAATCTGTCCTAATGAAAAACAGGTTGACACTGAGCCATTTTTCAAAAAACCCTAAGCCCAAGCAAAGCAAGATCGAAAAAATGTTAATTGAAAAACATATTTACCAATTGTAGATGCAATCCAACCAATATAAATATTCCCAAGGAAATTGATAACAAAGGAACCAAAATTGGAAGTTCTTTACTTAAGATACATTATTACACAATTCTATTGGTTTACATAAAATGCTAAGATGGACCTTTTAGAGCGGAAGATTTGACCTAGCCTAAACCTCAAGCTTGTTTGCAGCAGTGTGCAATGCTTATTATAATCAAAGAGAACTTGTTTCCAATTTCCAAATGCTTGCAAGTGGCCAATTAAATGGAGATCAAGCATTGGCTTAATTGATTATGGTGTTAACAATTGCAACATTTACATTTGAAATCCATCACTAACCTGCCAAAAAAAAGAAAAGAAAAAAAATGATATTGAAGAAAAAGGGTTAGGCTTCACCCCAAAATAATTCTAGGGTTATTTTAGCCTCCAAGCTGAACTTTCTTTTGGTTTTATTCTTTCAACATATAAAACCATATCGTCGTCAAAACAAAAACAAGAAAGGAAAAGCAGCACATGCATAAGGATTCAGTATTCAAATAGTCTGTTTCAAGATTATTTAGAAGATCGCATTACCAAAGAAAATGGAGATCAAATATAAATGTACCATCCCAATTTTCCAAAAGGCAAACACCATCTGAAGAATTCATAATCCAATCAAATTAAACCAAATGAAAACGTTAACAAAATGGCATGCATGTAGGCTACGCTGCACATCCACAGCATGCAGGCCCCTTGTCAAGCCTAAAAGGAAATAAAATTGCGGGGTAGTTCCAATGAATGGCCAATAGAATTGGCAGTTTAGCATCTTATATTTGCTTCCAGATGAACACATTAAAATGAAAGAGAATTTCATATAGGAAACAAAGTCCCAACCCACGACCAAGTCAGCAAGTGCAACAACAATGATCAGAATTTCATACACTCGTAAAGGTTGCCAACTTACAATGAAAATTGTTAACCTTAATCAATCATAATCAGCCAAACCAAACATTCCTAAGTGTAATATGAGACTCAAAGATTTGATTTGAAGAAAACATTCAAACCATATGGTATAAGGATTGGATTTACCTTAGAAATAGGCTTCAATTTCAGGCATGGACTATCTGTATGTGCCCCAATAATATGAAACCCGTTCCCCGCAACATAACTGACAAACCAAAATCCTATTCAGGATAAAAAAAAAAGCATAGTTTTAATTTATGTAGACCCACGACGGACTGATTTTCACTTTGATCCAACCTTTCGCCAATCACAAAAGCAACAATCGTGGAGTGGTTTCTCGTAAAAAAATATTTTCCACCGGCTGAAAGAGACCAATCATCCCTCTCAGATAACTGCTGAAATCCTTCTTCTTTCAAGAGTTTCTTTGCCTCATCTGCAAGAGAAGATTAAGAAACAAAAAGATAGAAAATTATTCAGTTAAACGAAAGAAACCAATAATCATGAAAAGAAATATGTACATTGATAATAACAATAATGAGTTCATAAAATGGCTTTCCAACAAAAAAACGAAAAAAAAAAAAGCAAGCAGGAAGCAAAGAGAAAAATGAATGAAATGAATTGAATCGTACCAACGGCGTGAAACGCGGTTGGAGAAGCGTTTAAAAAGTCGATGAGATCGGAAGCAATGCGTGGTGTTTCCGCCATAGCCATTGCTGCTTGAACTCAGTTACTGGCTTATGGAAGTCGAGTAATACAACGCCAAATAGAGGAATCACAGAAGCACGGGGTAGAATCGATGCTTTGAGTTCACCAAATCAAAGAAAAACGGAATCGATGCGAGGAATCACAGAAGCACGAGGTAGAATCGATGCTTTAGCCTAGCAAAGACGCCCGGTAAATCGATCCTTTGTAATCACCCAAAATGAAAAAGAATCGATGCTTTGTTTCCTATTTTTTATTTTTTATTTTATTCAGGACATCGGCCGCAGATCTAACTCAGATTAATTCAAAAAACTGCCATTTTTTTTAAAAACATTTACAACCGTACTCCTTATTCTAACTCAAAATGCCCTTCGCTATGGTGATGCAGGGCTGGCAAGGGTCCGGCCCGTAAAAACACTAATAACTGGAGAGTTGTTTAGTGAAACTTGAGGTAAAGTAATCGAAGCTCGATTCTCTAGGCGCTTATGAGCCAAAATGGCCATATATTTGTGAAAAATGGCCTAGGAAGTGATGGTATTTCAAGCCCCAAATTTCCATGGCTAATCCAATGAAATTTCGCCCAAAAACACTCAACAAAATTACAATAATGACGTTTTCGACCTATCTATGATCTAAGTTTTTGTTCCCCACCCATGCTTCATTTTGGGTTTATATAAACCCTTACCTCACTCATTTAAGAGATTGGAAGTTGGAGACTTGAACGTGGGACTATGTATCCCCGGCTTTCTTTCTTTTTATTTTTTATGTTGTCTGTTTCACTTACCAATGTCGAAATGACAACTTCTTAATTCAAGAAAGGAACAAAATAATATCAAGAATTCTTGCTTGCATGCCACTAGCAAATTTCATTTAACTCAAAGATTGGAAAATTACATAGTACATAATTGAGATAAAAAAAGATTGAAAAAATAGAATATTGAATATCTTGTCAATGGTTACCCCAAAGATTTCCATCACTCCATACCGAATCTCTTCTTGGATCACAATTGTAACCTAGTCTCATAATCATGGCAAACCCTTAATCAAGGATGGAGCATATAAAAACATGGGATGGGAACCAACTCACATAACTTAGGGTCGGAACCTAGGGCCTGCCACCTCTTTATGACTAGGGGGTGGCCCCTTCTATATCTATATCATCTAAACATGGGGTTGTACCTAGCCTGGAGGGGGAGAGAGAGAGAGGTTAATGTCAAGTGTGTAAAGGCTCATCCTCAGAGGGGATATTTATAATATGAAACTAGAGTATTGGGATATAAGGTTTGCATCATTATGAAGACTTAATATTGACCATAGATCTCAGCTTTACGTTTCTTATATCAACCATCATGATTAAAAAGAATGTATTAGAACCTTATCTCTTAATTTTGATAACTCTATTTCTATCAATTATTTAATTAGAGAAAATAAGATAATTTTAAGTTTTGATTTCAGTCATCTTATTTGTTTTTTGTTTTTTTTTAATCAATCAAGCGCTTTCCAAATCTCCTTCTATATTTTAAAACTTTCTAGATGACTTGAATCAAGTCAAGAGTGAGAGGAAAGAGAAGTGGGGTGTGCCACCTATGCGGCCTCCATCTGGCCGCCCCATGTCCCTTGTAAAATGGGCTCTTTGTGGTGGGCTCTTTTCACCAATTGGCCTCCACATATTAAAATAATTTGATGGAAAATGTATCCAAATAATTAAGAATACTGAAAATATATTGAGGACTATATCTTTTCGATAGACAATATCTTATTGTCATCTTCTCAAACTGATCCAACAGATCCCATGACCCACTGACCTTCGCAAGGGCTCATGCTTAATCCATCAAAGCTAACCAATAAATGAATGGAACATGATCTTAGTCTATGGATTATATGTTCCTCCCTGAGGAAAAATCCCGGTCCCATTTTAGCATACTATCTCATAGGTCCTTCCAACACAGTCCAGTGTTGCAAGGAGACATCTATTATGTACACGACACCCCCTAGAGGGTTTATTCCTAGACAACTATCTTGTGTATATGTCGTGCAATGTAATGATGATGATATTAGCCCTTGCCCTCTCTGGCCAACCCTTGTACACAAGGGTCATATCCAGTCCCCTGGCTAACCATACTGGGCATCGCACCGACTTCATCAAGTAATGACCATACAAACCCCTATCGGTTATGCCACATGCCCAGGGCTAAGAGTTTTAGACATCAATTGGAGTATGGCTAGTTGAAAATCATCCAAGTCACAACATTAGAGATGCCACACAATCCATCCAGAGCACACTCTTACAAACGCCATCATATCACTATATAAGAAATTTTCAGTACATACTCTCATAAACCCTTTAAATGGCTATATAATCCCAACAAGACTTAGGTTGGAAGTTTAGATAGAGAAAGGGAAGTTAGAGCGAGAAACTTGTTCCAGAGAAAGACATCTTGAACTTGCACCTTAAGCTTTCGATCATAGAGAGAGAAAACCCAACCCCAATCAATCCATAACTTAGTCGAGCATGCCGAACTTCACCGAACATAAAACCCTTGCTAAAGAAGAGCTAAACCCCAGCCTAAGACCTCTTGCCTTGTGAGAAGGCAAGGACACACTCCCCTATTTGAAGACATTTTTTAGCATCATGGGTCCTCGATGCGAAATAAAAGGGAGAAGTTGGTCAATAAAGCCTGACAAACAGTCGAAATTTTGACAATCTCATAATGACCTCAAAATTGACCAAGATCTTCATAAGGACTCCTAAACGCCTCCTGTCTAGTTTTGTCGCATTCCAACATGTCTAAGGCAGTGCAGACGAAGAAACAGTTTCGGTAGAATCAGCCTTTAGCACCCTAAAATGGACTTCTATAACTGAAATCTTACTTTTAAAGTATCAAATGGCCGTGGAACCACTGCCATTGGATCCGGCACGGTTGAGAACCCCAGGGGTCAAATTTCAACTTAAACAGATGCTCCTAGAAGAAGTTATGGGCAAAAAACTGAAACAGGAAGAGTCGCATATTATTACCATGTGGCCACCCTGCAACTAAACTCCATTAAAGCATAGTCACGAATAATGAACTTACGACGTCCATATCTCCCTCGTCCGAGATCGGATCGTGCTCAAACTTATTGGAGTGTGTTCGTATCGACGAAACGAGCGCTTTAATATGTAGCAAGTCCCGTGACAATGTCGGAGCCGGGATAAAAGCTAGAGAGAAGTTCGTGATTCACAGCCGCACGTTGCATAAAATCAGCAAGACATCCACTCACTCGAGCAGTCAAATCACAGCACCCGCAAACCCGATCGATGCGAGTCCAGTTGTATCGCGTGCGTAAGGTCCATAGCTATCACTGGTCTGAACCTCACACGTGATGAACGGTTGGATTTCGCACAAGATCAAGTTAAAGTCATTGCAGATTTTGATAGTAGGAATCCCAAATTCCGGCCAAAGTCTAAGATTGTCAAAACTTCGTTTAGGAGCCAAATCGAGTCTCATTTGTCGCAATGTGATCGTGGTGACATGCTCGGTGCAATTCAACAAAAAAATCATAGAAAAACATCGACATGAAGACGCACTATCAATAGAAAGTTTCCAAGATCTATGTGAATTTCAAGTTATGTGATCATGCCTTTAAAGTGTGATTCATGGCTTAAAATTGATATCAAAATGACCGTTATGCCGAGCCCTACATGAAGGTGACCATCTTTTGTTCATTCGGAATGGATCATCCAAGAAGCATCAAGAACATCCTAAGTTCTCAGTAGAGATTGTTTTGGAATTTCTCCAATTGTTAGGAAGGGGCAAATCTGTCATTTTGTACCATCTTCCTTATTTTATTTAATTAAAAGAAAATTATAATTATTTTCAATTAGGTAAAAAATTAGTTGTCCACCTATATTTGGACCCCCATGCTATATATATGCATGTAATGCTCATTGTAAAGGACCTCTCTTTTGATTAATAAGGAAATTCTTTTTCAAGAGAAAGAGCTGGTCACGTTTCTTCTTTGAAGAGAGAAAGAGAGGAGAGAGAAATCTTTAGCTGGTACCCTTAGGGTTCTTTGAGGTAATCTTCTCTCACCTCCTCTCTTTCTTCTTGCCTCTCTTTCTCTTTCTTTCTCTCTCTCTTCCTTCTCATGACCGAGATGATGGTCCGAGTCCTCCTTGGCAGTGGGCCCCGGAGTCTGTACGAGCGGTAGGGCCAACCATCACCTCTGTCTTCTTTCTCTCCCTTCTCTCACTTTTCTCTTTCCTTTTCTTTTTATTGTTGCATGACCATCTGATCCCTGTGCACCCTCGGTTCCACTTTTTCCTACCTTTGTCTTGTGGTCCCTCACATGCCTTTTTTTTTGGTGCACCCTCGTGGTCCTTTTTTTCCTCTCTCATGTTCAGTAATCCCGCATGACCACCATTCCTTAAGCTTTTTTTTGCCTATCGCCGTGTGCACCCATCTTATCTATCACCGTGTGCACCCATCTTGCATATCGTCGCGTGCATCCATCTTACCTATCGCTGTGCGCACAACAAACCCAGCCGTGTGCGAACTTTACCTTATCGTCGTGTGCAGCAAGTCGAACGCCGCATATTTCGTTAAATACCCAATAACCCGACCAAGGCTCTCTCTCTCTCATCCGAGTAAACAAATGACTCTATCTCTCATTCTCTTAAACGTGTCCTTTTTCTTCTATCATTATTTCACTCATCTTCTCCCACATGTCAAACACTCTCTCTCTCTTTTAAATCCATTTTGTTTATATTTATTTTAAAACTATCACATTTTATTTCCTCAACCCCTTTCATTTGCTTTATTCCATGTTACTCCTTCACTTTATTTCATTCCATTCATTTTTCCTTATTCACTTTATCCTACCATTTGCTCTCACTCCATTCATTTGTTTTATTTTAATTTAAGCATCTCATCTTATTTTATTTTCTTCATCCCTTTTATGTTATTCCACTTCATTTTATTTATCTCACTTCACCTCATCTTAGTTTAATTTATTTAATTCCATTTTTCTAAATCAATTTTATGTTAATTTATCTATTTTTCATCTCATTTCCCATTACTTTTATTGCACCATCACTATCATTTCCACTTTCGTCACTCTTTTTCTGCATCACTTGTTTGATCAGAGGGCAGACTGAGTCTTGTGCTCGTGCGAGTCTTGTCGTCAAGCACTATTGCCGTCGTGCTGGTCTGAGGTACCGTGCCCATCTTGCTGCCACGACAGATTGGCTTTTGTGCCAAATTGGTTGGTGTTGATTTTGACTTCAAGTGGTTAAGCCGTCGTGCCGGTCTGAGTTACCGTACCCGTCTTGCTACCACATTAAGCCGATTACCGAATCAGTCTTGCCACCGTGTAGGACAAGCTGTCGGGACAGTCTTTATATCGACCAGTATTGTCGTCGCACCGATCTAAGTTACCATGCCTGTCTTGGTGCCACGTCAGACTAACCATCACACCAGTCTTGTCACTAGACCATTCGAGTCGCCTAGTCAAACCTCTACTTTTATTTTCATTTTTCTCATCTCTTTGCTTATCTCATCCCTCACTGTAAAATATGTACCGAGAGTCCCTTGTCAAGAAGACGTCGGGAGGCTGTCGACTTAACACGAATTCCCATGTGTTATTTTTTCCATTTCTTCCTTGAGTACACACACACGTGTATGCTCGTCCTATAACAAGGTGAGGGCCCATGCCCCATTTGTCTGCACTTTTAATGTGTGTGTATATGTTTGCAGGAAAGGAGAAGATAGGTCAAGGGAGGCGATTCCAAACCAGAAGCTAGGGGGACTTTCCAACATGATCTAAGAGGGCATCTATGCGAGCCAGCTCGTGCATGTCCCGGACCCACGTGAAGTAAGTTCCCCTCACTACCGTAATTCCTCTCTCACCAATCGGGATACCTATTTTTATTCTTTGAATAAGGTTACTGAGAGAGAGATCTCAGGTCCCGAGTACATCTCGAACCCGGAACCATGCCACCAGGTCAACCCCACCCGGAGGGCGAGATCGAGGCATCTGACCATCCCCCTCAAGACTCATCTACTCGAGTGCTTCAAAGGGGAGACTCATATCTTCATTCTTTGGATATCCATTTTGTTCGTTTGCCTTGTCACCCTAGCTCACCTCCAGAGTGTATCAGGATATCCTGTTGGTAACATTCGAGCCTAGGGTTTAAGAGGATCTGTTGGAGTTGTGGCTTTTCAAGATCTTGGCTTCATTGTTTCATGATAGTTCTTGGTCACAGTGGGAGTGAATCTGAACATTGCACTTAACAAATTTTAGCAAATTGGGATCCAGAAAATCAAAATACCTCGATTCATGAGGCAACTCCAATGGACCTTATTTAGAACGAAGAAGTTTCAAGGTGTTCTCTAGTAAGGGTCCACATAAAAACACCTCATGTGTATGTGAGCAGGGCATAAGAGATTATGATTGAGAATCCAATGTGTTAGAGAAAACGTGTAAGATAAATCCATTGAACCTTTTGGTCTTTAAGATCTTAGAGACAAAAATGCATGCAATCGTATTCTCTTGCCTGAAATGAATAAAAGACTCCAATAAAAGAAATAAATCTACCTAATGGCAGCAAGAAACCTATGCTCTGATACCAACTCTTAATCAAATTAGAGAGCAATGGTAGAACTATGGGCAAAATAAGAAGGCCTCAATGCCTTTTGTATGGGGTGTGCCCCCTCTTTGCACTAAGCATGGGCCATGCCCCCTATTTGTCTTACTAATATTTTTCTAAGGGAGGCAAGAGAGAGAGGAGAGATCTTAAAGAGAGATGGAGAGAGGGTGGCATGCTACCTTGTGAGGGAGAGAGAGAGAGAGAAAGAGAGATATGTGTTGTGTAGAGAATTGAACCCCCATAGGGTCTATTTATAGATTTTATCTAGAATTAAAGTTTCTTATGGTTAGACATCCTTATAGAGAATAGATCAAGACTATTGATCATAGAAGACATTATGGGATGAGATATCATAGGCTTACAATCTTTAGATCCACCATCATGATTAAAAGGACGGTGATAGAACCTTAACCTTCAGCTTCCTTAACCCAATCTCATCAAATAAAATTATTATGGAAAATATATTTTGTATTACTTTCATTTCCATATTCTTTCTTACACATGCTTGGTTAGGTGCCTCGATCTCGCCCTCCAAATCTGGATGATCGGGTGGCACGCGTCTCGGGTTTCGAGGGAGATCAGGGACGTTTGAGATCGCTCTCTCAGGAACCTCGTTCGAAAACAAGGGCAGGTATTACCAACCTACGAGAGAGGAATTTAAGGTGGGTTCGGGACTTACTCGAGCTGGCTCATGTGGACACCATCTTAGATCACGAAGAAAGTCCCCCCAATAGTAAATCTGGTTCGCAATCGCTTCCCTTGGCTTGTATTCTCATGTTTTCTACATTCACACACATATGACCAATATTATAACGTAGGTGGGTCAACAGAACTCACCTTGCCTCTTTGGTGAACATACACAAGCATGCACATTCAAAAGAACAAGAGAAGAATGAGAGAAGAAAGATGGGAGAGAGAAGAATTTGACCAGGCGGAGAGATCAACACAATAACTAAGCTGATGAGTAATTGGCTTGACGTGGTAGTAAAACGGGCTCGATAACTTAGATCGGCTCAACAAGATTACTGCTAGACGTCAATGCCGATACTGACTACCTAGACACGATAGTTAATCTGTCATGGCAATAAAGCCGGCACAGTAATTCTGGCACAACGACATTACGGCTAGACGACATGACTACCATGATAGGCTAATCTCAACCCCCTCTTTAATCAAACGAAAGAATAACAAAAATAATAGATATAATAAAGAATAAACATAAGAAGAGTAAGATAAGAGAACAAGAGAAAAGAAAGAAGGAGTGGGTAGAGAAAGAAAGAAAAAGCAGAATATGAGGGAAGAGAGAAAAACACATACGACACTAGGCGTCGCTGGCTGCATTAGGCAAAGACGAGGAAGAGAACTCAATCGGCGCTGAGTGTCGTCAGCTGGTTTAGACAAAGAAGAAAGAGGTAACACAATCGGTGTTGAGCGTCACCAACTGTACTAGACATAGAAGATGCAATCGGCACTAGGCTTCACCGACTGTGTTAGACAAGAAGAGAGAGGATGTAGTCGGTGCTAAGCTTCACCGACTATGTTGGAGAGAAAAGAGAGAGAAGATGCAGTCGACGTTAGTCTTCATCAACTGTGTTGGACAGAGAAGATGCAGTCGGCGCTAGGCTTCACTGACTGTGTTAGACGAGAAGAGAGAGAGGATGCAGTCAGCGTTAGGCTTCACCGATTGTGTTAGACAAGAAGTGAGAGAGGATGCAGTCGATGCTAGGCTTCGCCAACTGTGTTAGACAAGAAGAGAGAAAAGATGTAGTCGATGCTAGGCCTCGTCGACTGTATTAGACGAAGAGCAGAAAGAGAGATAGAGATGACAAAAAGAGAGAGAGACGAGAAGAATGGAGAGAAAGAGAGATAGAGATGAGAAGAAGAGAGAGAAAGAGAGAAGGGATGAAAAGAAAGAGAAAGAGAGATAGAGATGAGGAGAGAGAGAGAGGAGGGATAGAGATGAAGAGGGACAAAGAGATAAGGAGAGAGAAAGAGGGGAGGAGAGAGAGGGGAGGAGAGAAAGTTACCTTATTAAACGGTACCGATCCTTTTCTTCTCTCTCCTCTCGCTCTCCAAGACGCACCCATGAGTTCTACAGAAAATTGAAATTTTATTGATCGTTGTGTGAAATGAACCGAAGGTCCTTTACAATTTGGCTTTGCATGCTTATATAGAATTGAGCTAAAACATTGGTGTACGCCCAAAACTACCTAAAATTGAAGATAATTACAGCTTAATTGAATTAAAAGAAATTCTAAAACCCCTTCCTAAAAATGTGTGGAATTCCAAAACAGTCCCTGTTGTTGCCTGCGAACTTGCGTGATTTTTCATGACTGATCCGATGTTGTTCTAATGCCCGTTTGATCAAAAGATAATTATTTTCTTGTGGGGCTCAGCATGACGATCAATTTGATACCAACTTCGAGTCATGAATCATGTTTTTAAGCCATGATCACGAAACTTGAATTTTGGATGAATCATGAAAACTTTGGATCGATTGTGTGCTCATTTCTTGATGTTTCTTAGAGATTTCTTTGCTGAATCACACTGAGCATGCCGTCACGATCACGTTGCAACAAACACAACTTGATTTTGTGTTCAGACGAAGATTTGGTCATCTTGAGTTTTTGGCCGGAATCTTGAAATCTGACAGTCGGAATTTACATAAGTTTGGACACCTCCGTGTGTGAAATCCAACCGTTCATCGTACGCGAGGTTCGGACCAGAGATGGCCACAGACCTTACGCACATAATGCAATTAGGTTCGTGCTAATCGGGTATGCAAGCCTCGTGATTTGGCCATCGAAGTGGGGCGTGCTGCTGCTGAATTTTCTACAACTTTCTTCACGGATCAGCAACTTCTCTCTAGTTTTTCTCCCTGCTAGGGCATCATCTTGGGGCGTACCATATATCGAATCGTTCATCTTGATGAGACAAAAATGCTCACCAAATTTGAGCATGATCCAACTCGGATCGAGTGAGATATGGGCTTCGAAAGCGACTGCTCATGACCATAAAAACAACAACTTTTAATGGTGTTTTGATGCAGGGTGGCCACACGAGAATAGTGTGTGGCTTACCCTTTTTCGGTATTTTACCCCTGACTCTGTCCTGGAGTGTCCGATTAAGTCGTAACTTGATTCAATGGCGATGGTCCCACAGCTGTTTGATGCAACAAAAATATAGTTCTAGTTACAGGGTCCAGTTCAGGATGCTAGAGGCCGATTTTTCCAAAATTGTTTCTTTGTGTTTATTGCCTTAGACATGTATGATCATGATGAAACTTGGAAGGTGGCCTTCTGGAGTGATGATGAAGATCTTGACCAATTTTGGGGCAATTTTGAGATTGTCAAAATTTCCACTTATTTTGTAGGCTTTTATTGACATGCTTCCTTCTTTATTCCGATCAGGGACCAAGGTACTGAAAAATGCGTTCAAACGGCTTGCCCTGCCGAATGTTGCACTTTAAGAGAAATGAGAAGGACAATATTCGGAAAATTTCTTTCGACTTTATTACTTTTTTTCTTCCTAGCCATCAGACCCCGTGAATGTCGAGGAGATTCACGCAATGGTGCAACTAGGATGCTCAGACGTAGGGATGCATTGTTCGTATATCCGTCCGTAGAGACTTGAGGGGGAAAAGAGACTTTTTTTTTAGGGATCTAATCGAAGTCCTCACATTTGTGTGGACTGTTTGTGATTCTGAAGCTGAGGATTTTATACGGACCTCATCAGTCAAAATCAGGTCCTTTTGGAAATTGAATGCCATGATGAAGGGCATTGTTCCCATTTGGTCTGGATTTCTTTATCTTGGATAGATGACAAAAGAGCTTTTGGTCGGTGCTCGTTTGCTTCATGCATCAGTTGTCCTTGGCAGGTAGGGTACCTCAGTGTATCGAGATAACCAGCTTTGGGTATAACCACCCTTACCCACTGCTTTGCAGCCACGATAATCATCTGATTGCCACTCCAAAGTCATGGATGACTTAGCCTTCTTGGGGCGTCTTTGGTTCGTTGGAGTTACTCTCTTGTTTGTTTATTCTGCTGGAGAGCCTTTTTTTAGTGCTCATCTGCATCGTGCACCAGTTGTCCTTGGCTGGTAGGGTACCTCATTTTATCGAGATAACCAGCTTTGGGTATAACCACCCCTAGCCACTACTTTATAGCTACGATAATCATCTGATTGCCACTCAAAATTCATGGTTGACTTAGCCTTCTCGAGGCATCTCTGACATCTTGGAGTGTATTTGTAACCTCTTGGGAATGATGCTCTTCTTCATGAGACTTGTCTTGCTTTCTTGGCGAATCTTCTGTCTTTCGAGTCCTTTTTGTAACATGACTCAGGCTGTAGGAATATTTTCCTTAGAGCTCATATTTTTTGGATCCTGGTAGTATAACACCAGGGATTTTTTTCTTTTTGAACAGCGTTGCATCAACCTGTTTATTGGTCCAAACATCCTTTGCCGATTTTCACTTGAACTTGGGAAGCGGCACCGTAGAGACGGTTTTCACCAAATTCTTTTTATTTGGGGCTCTTTTACCCATGACCTTACAACCATGTCCACCCTTATTCTTCCCTTTTTACTCACGATGCCCTTTCAAGTTTTCACTGTGCCAGTTTATTTTTATTCACGGAACTCTTTTACTTATGGTTTCGTGACCATGCCCGTCCATCATTTTTACTCATGGTGTTCCCTTGTCAAGGTATACACCATGCCCATTGTTTTTTGTGAAGGCGTTTAAGGTCATGCCTCCGAGATCTGTGCAAAGTAGGTTATCGTCATGTGGCCAAGACATGCACTATGGTTTAAGATCATACAGCTGTACCATAATGGAGATGGATGACAGTCTGTAGAGGCCATGGAGTGAGCATGATGATTGTTTTAGCTCACTTTTGGGGAGATGGCACTAGGCTACCTATGAAAGATGGATGATGTATGGATGGAATGTGGAAAGTGGTGACCCACTAGCTTACGATGAGTATAGGTGGCAGGATGGTTCGCTGTTTTGTGAGCGCGGGTGAGACTCACTGGGGAATGATGTAGGATGATGAAAGGAATGAACTCACTGGGGAGGTAGTGAAGGTGTTGCATGCACACGAACGAGTCTGTTAGGGAAGATGTACTCAAAGATGCATGTAAAAGGTGTGTGCGCATATGTGGGGGCGAGTTTTAAGGTCATATTTTCGAGCCCCGTGCAAAGCAGTTTATTGTCATACGGTTTGGCACTTTATCGTCATACGGTCAGGATGTGCACTGTGGTTTCAGGCCATACAGCTGGACCGTGGTTATGCAGTTTAGAGTCATGCAATTAGAACCATGCAGTTTAAGGTCGTGCAACTAGACCTTCGCTACTGTTTAAGGTCATATTGTTTGGACTATAGTTGTGCTGTTTAGAGTCATACAACTAGGACCGTGCAGTTTAAGGTCATGCAACTAGACCTCTATTATAGTTTAAGGTCATATAGTTTGGACCATTGTTATGCAGTTTAGAGTCGTGCATCTAGGACCGTGCAGTCTAAGGTCGTGCAACTAGACATAAGCTATAGTTTAAGGTCTTATAGTTTGGACCATGCAATTGAGGGTTGTGCATCTAGACCACCGCTACAGTTTAAGGTCATATAGTTTGGACTATGCAGTTTGCATCTAGACCAGGGCTTTGTAGTTTAGGGTCATACAGCACAGACCAGTGCTTGGGTCTCCATGTAGGCGGGACTTTATGGGGAATAGGTTTGTTGGCAGCAGTGTGACTCCCTGGGGATAAGATAGGTAGGACCGATGAGGGGTTAAGATAGGAACGCTCACCTTGTTGGGAAAGAGGTGACAAATGTGGGTCTTTTGTATCCTTGAGGACAGAATAACTAAGTGTGAAGTAGACCACTAGGGATTGCAACAATCAAAACGACCCTAACTCCAATGGGGATAATAGTATGCGTATGGCTCTCTTACTGAGATTGAGCAGTCATGACTTGAGTTTAATCGACTTAGGTTCCACTTTACCGGGGATAATAGGTCAGAGTCAAGGTGCAACTTCACTGGGGATAATAATGATAGAACACACATGGTTTCGGCCTGAAGTAGGCGACAATAGGCTGTTTAAAATACAACCGGCGCCAGGCGCAACAACCATTATTTCTTGAGCACTCAGCCGTTGTTAAGTCTTTGAAAATGCAATCGGCGCTGAAGACGTCCAACACTGCTTCTTAACCCGTTAGCTGGTGCTGGGTTGTCGAGCACACAACCAGCGCTGAGGAGTGCCCGTGCTATCATTTGAACACAGTTGACGTTGAGTTGTCGAGCACACATCTAACGCTAGGGTTGTTGAAACTCAGTCGGCACTAGGTAACTTCGACCGCATAGCCGGCTCTGGGTATGGATAAATATTTGAGCCATGACCCGAGCCCTACTTGGTACAGCCTGCTTGTTGGAATTTTACAGATGGCGATGAGAGGTGTCTCGGGCCTCGGGTCATAGCCCAACTTGGCCCATCGTCGTTTGGCTTTCCAGGACACAACTATAATTCCCAATTTGTGAGGGTCATTTGAGGGTAGTGTTGGCTATATAAGGGGGTAAAACCTCATTTTCCTTCACTTTTTCACCGAAGGTAAAAAAAAACTTACAAATTTTAACGGTGAGCAGAGGTGTTTGGAAGAAGGTCCGGCAAGCAGTGGGATTCCAGCAAGGTTTCAAGTTTCTGCCAGGAGATCAAGTGTTCCAACAAGCTAAGGAGAAGTTTTTTCCGGGGTTGGTGGAGTTGCAGGAGTTTTTTGGTTTAGCATAGGGGGTTTTTCGGGAAGCAAGAGAACTCCGATCGTGGTCTTAAAGGGTAGAAGAGGCGGAAAGTGCAGCAGTGGGAATTTTTGCAAGTATTGGGAAGTTTTTCGGTGGTTTTATGTGGTTTCACGGTGTTGTTGGCGGTGTTGCAGAGGGTTCCCGGCACCGGCAGAGAGTTTTCGGAGGAAAACCAAAGGGCGCAGGGAGGTGGACCGTTGTTGTGGTGTGGACCGTCGCAGGGAAGGCGAACGGTCGTAGGGATTTTCTATCAGGCGGCACTGAAGTACGTGGCGACGGTTGTCATTTGCTCGTGTGACGTGGCGACGGTTGTCATTTGCTCGTGTGACGTGGCTGCGGTTGTTAAGCAGCATAACATGCTCGAGGTGTCATGTGTAGAATCCGTGGCACGTGTGAGAGATCTGGACACAACCGATGCTAGACGTTAGTAGACACAACCAGCGCTAGGCATTGGCAAACGCAATCGGTGCTAAGGTTTGAATGAACAGCCAATGCTAAGGGTTAGCGGACATAGCCGGTTAGCGGACACAACTGGCGCTAAGGGTTAGCGAACACAGTTGGCACTAAGGGTTAACGGACACAACCGGCGCTAAGGGTTAGCGGACACAACTGGAGTTACGGTTTGAGTGCCCAGTCGGCCCTAAGTGCCCAGCCGGTGCTAAGGTTTGAGTGCACAGCCGGCGCTGATCAGTGGCCTAGCAATTTTTTATTTCAATCATTGAGCCCTTTATAATGGTTGGTCCTTCTTACCGAATTCCTGATGTAAGGAAGCTTCCAAGGGGTGGACAGGTCGGTACCGATGATTTTACTGGTGAGGCTCTATGAAGGGGTGAGCCCATTTGGCTGACCAAGCCAGTATGCCAACTGGAGTGGTCTCTCAGTGTCACTTTCATTACTGACCCCGTTTGTTTTGAAGTCTACGAGGGTTTGGGCTGTGCCATCGTTTCAGATGAGCCAGTGGCTCAGATGGCTATTACTTTGACATGCCCAATCCTTAAAGCCGAAGTTTCTTCTGTTGTTGTAATCTCAGCATGATCATCTAAGCTCATCTTTAGTGGGGTTTCTGGTATGATTGCAGGCATGCTTCAAGCAGGCCTTCAAGGCTTGAGGGAG
The DNA here is from genome assembly GCF_000471905.2 of Amborella trichopoda. The sequence goes on from NW_006494856.1 coordinate 877,919, forward strand.
CTTCCTTTCAATGAGCTGAAAAAAGCTTTGGCCAAACTGAGGGAATTCGCTGCGACCACTGCGGTTGGGAGTGCGCTAGAAGTGCTTTCTCAATTTGATGCAACCCTAAATGAGTTGGAGAGCTGGCGGTTGGGAGTACTACATCATGAAGCGGAGACCAGTAGGTTAGCCTCCTTAGAGGAGTCCATCTTGTGTCGTCGTGAGGAAATAGATTATCGCAGTGAGAAGAAGGCCACGATAACTGGCCGTCAACAGGATCTCAAGAGGGAGGCGCAAGGCAGCTACAAGAGAATGATTGAAATAAGAGAGGAGATGCGAATATTGAGGCAGGAATTCGCTGGGCTTGAGACATAGATGATTCAGAGAAGAGCCCTAGAGGCTTCTTTTGTTGCAGATCTATCTGAACTCAATCCCACCATCAAGGCTGAAACTGTGGCAATCGAGGAGGAGAATTAAGCGGTGGCCAAACTGAGGGAACGTGTCCAGAACCCCGAGGCTTCTTCTGCAGCATACAGAGCAGAGATCAACAAGATAGTTGATCATTTTTTAACATGTTATTTCCTTTGGCCAGTACTTTGTAAAAAGTTTGAACTCATTAATAAAATGTTTATTTTTCTCTTCTGGCTGGCTTTGTTGTATAACTTTATTCTCCTCTTACTTTGTTGTACTTCATGCGAATTTTTTTGAACGACTCTCGATATATTAATACCCTAGGCCTTGTTTAGCCCCATGATGGGCTGTCGTTGCATGTATAGCTTCGAAATAAGGAGTCATTGCTTTTTCTCCTCTTAACGTTTGATTGGCCAAGGGATCATAGTTCATTTTCCTCATCATTTGGTGAGCTTGCTCACTACAGATAGTTCAGTCATGAGGGGCTTTTGCCTCTTTTAGTGGTGCATTCACTTCAAACCCATCATAGCTTTTGGTCTCATGCACGAACTCCTTGAGATGTTTTGAAGCAATACACATAACTTCCAATTGGCTCTGGAGATTGCGAACTTCACTTCTTAAGTTTGCTAGGGGATTCTGCTCTTGAGGGGAAGAAGATTGTCCTTTCTCAAACTGCTCTCCTCCTACCAGACCAGGGAAGAGTAGAACTTTCTGCTGATCATTGGTGCAAGGAGTATCCTCTATATTTATAGCGACCGGACTTTGAAGAATCTTTTGCGGTGGTTGGCACACCACTTTTGCTTTCAAGAGTGCAATAGGGATATGCAGGACGTTTTGATGGTCCGACGTATAAGTGATCTTTGGAGCTGGGAACTCTATCCCCATGACTTGCACAATCTCAAGAATGACCTCTGGTTTATCTTTTGGCCAAGGTGGTTCAGAAGTGGGAGCAAAGGGCGAGGACTCCTTTTCAAGTGTGGATGGAGTTTCTTCAGAGATGGTTATAGGGATGTTAGAATGAATAGGGGTTAGAGGGAGAATTCTACTTGCCTTTCTTCCTCTTTGAACATGTTCACTAATGTTCTCCCAACATCCTCAACATCTTCATGAGGCGAAGATGCTGTCTTCATTGTAGACTTGTGACCTCCATCATTCAGCTTCTAAGGCGACACCAGATCTGTGAAGTAATATTTAGCATCGACGTTGTGAGTTTCAGCTATTGGGAACAGTCTTTTGTCAGCATAGGCCGTATGCTATCTCCCATATCGGCTATACTTGAAGCACTGATGCAATGTCGATGGAACCACTCGTAGGAAGTGTCGGTGTCGATTACATGAAACTGGGCGTAATCGTTTAGCTCACCAATTTTAAAACGAAGTCGAACTGTGCCAGCTGGCTTCTTTCTTGACTGGTTGAACCCTTGAACTGTGACGTGGGTCGAAGAAGATCTTCAGACCCTAACCCTAATCAAGTAAGGATCCTCCTCAGAATAAGGTTGACTGTCGACCCTCCATTTAACATAATTCGGTTGATGGGGCATGCATGTAATTCGCCAGTGACAAAGAGAGGGCGATTATGAAACTTTTCTCCCAGCTGCAGATCATCCTCTAAAAAGGTCATTGGCATACATCCTTCTAAAATCACCGGTTCCACTTCAATTCTACTTCGGTCTTGTACACCTCTGGGTTAGAGAGAGCATGAATCAAAGCCATCCAGTAATCTTTCGAGAGCAAGAGGCCGTCGTAGATACTGAGGAGAGCTGGAAGCATCTGTAGATGCCCTATCACATCATATTTCACATTTTCTTGATCAAGGCCTTGTGCTCCTAGTCCTGCCTTTGGTTTGGGTGGTATGTTGGGTTGAGGAGAAGGTTTGTGTGAAAGAGGTTTATTTTGGCCTTTTGGCTGACTCGATTGCACAACAGGCTTAGTTTAGGTGATGGAGGTTTGAGGTTTTGGAAGTGGTTGAGTATATGGGATCATAGGTGTCCCAGGGAATTGGAGAATAGGTGGATTGTTTGAGGTATTGTGCTTGGGAAGGAGCCCAAGGAGCTGTAAGATGAGCAGATTAGTCTTTGGATGATGGGGCAGTGGCGGACTAGGAAACTTCAAGGTGCATCCTCCCCGATTTGAGATTTATCTGCCACGTGATGGGTGTTGCTCCTGAGATTTATAGCATGTGGCAAGCTTCCTGGAGTAGAAACTTTGCCCTCTTGATTCTCTTAATCTCTCTTCGAAGTCAAGCTTAGGGGGCCACTGAGATTTCTTCGATTTTGACTTTTTGTGCTTCTTAGAAGAAGGTGGCGTTGCATTCGCTTTAGCTGCCAGGGTATCATCAATTGTTAAGAATCCAGCTGCCTGTGCCAGGGTCTTTCACAATTGTTTCTGTTGCGTCCTACTTATGTTGATTCCTTCGAATTCTCTGTCGAGAGCCTCGAAGTCCAGACATTTCAAGGATGTACCTACAGGAGACATAGGAGAAGAAGGATGAGAAGTAGAAGGGTTAGAAGGTGGGGCACTTTTAAGGTCGTTCCCCTCATCAAACCGATCTGGGCAGCTTTTCGCATCATCACCAGGGTCGGACGTGTGCAGGGGGTCTTTTAGGACTTTCCTATGCTTAGACCGTTGGGGAGTGCTTTTAACATCGTCACCCTCATTGGACATGCTCTGAGTGGAAGATCACTCTGGGAGGTCCTCTAGATGAGAAGGAAGGAGGATAGTGCCAGGGATGAAATCCAATAAAGTTGGCAATGGGGGAAGGGGCCTGAGAAATTATTGCTCAAGTGGCGGTTGAATTGTCTTATTTTTTCAGCGAGCAGCCCTTGGTGCCCGTCTCCTTGTGGTTTTCTGAGCTGGTGTTTGATTTGTCTCACTAGGCTTGTGATCAACCTTAGCTTGACAAACTGCTTCTCGTTTTAAGGACTTAAGTCTGCTTCGCTCATGGTGGACTATCCATGAATGGGAAGTCAATGGTTTAGCAGAGTCTGAATCATTATTTGGAAGGTCCAGTGTTGGGAGGTCCTCTTACATTGGCGGAACAGTGTCTTGGGGGTCACTTACTGGGACATTGTAAAACTCTTGACATTCTCGCATTTTCTTTGCGAATATATCATGGAAACTGGTGCATTCCCACAAGTAGTGATCCCATATTTGGTGATACAGGCACCAACGATCCTCGGTCCCCTTAAGCCTTGCCTGCTTCAGTGTGATTATGCCTTCTTGAAGCATTATAACAAAGAAGGCGTGAAGGATGCTAGGGGCTTCGTCTTCTTCTTGGACGGTTACTGCATGGGAGGCTTCAGCTATCCCGAAGGCCTTCTTTACGTCTTCGAGCTTTATCTGACCCTTCTGAATCAGGGCCTCGATAATATCTTTCAGCGTGTAACAGTCATCTATGGGATGATTGATTCTTCGATGGTATGCGTAATAATTCACATGAGTGTCAAGGACAGCTTGCTTAGGGAACTTGACTTCTGGAAGCTGAATCATATTCTGCTACAATAATAATCGGAACAGCGCAGGGACCCATTCCTTCTCAAAGGGGTAGACCTTGTTCCTATGCCTGGTGAAATAATCACCCCGATAAAGGTTTGCCGGCGGGGGTACTTGGTAGTACGACTGTTGTTGCTTGCCTACCTGGGAGCTGTCTTCGCCGTGCCCACCCCTTTGGAGAGGTCCAAAGTTTGGGAGGGAGTCTTCTTTGGATCAATGACCGTGACAGCTGTACTGATTACTCCTTTCTGTTGGCTGCCCCGTGTGTTGTTCCGAGAGCTACCATTGTCCCGGTTGTTTGCTGAGCTTGCAGACAGTTGTCATGACCCGCCATACTTTATATGCGGACTGATTTAGAGATCAATTATGACATGGAGGTCAGATTAGAGGCCTCGACATGTAGAGCAATCTTGGGTCGCATGTTCCGCATGCAAGTTTGGATTACTTCCTTCTCGAGCATATGATTAAGATGGCGAGCAACCAAATTTCTCCATCTTGATATGAACTGGTCACCGGGCTCATTGGAGTCTTGAGTCAGGGTGAGAAGTTCGATGGTTTGAACCTCTCTTTCGACCTCATAGAAGCGTTGATAGAACAAATTTTCCATTTCCTCCCATGTATGTACCGAGTTCGGGGGAAGGCGAGCATACCATTGAAAAGTTGGGCAGTCAAGCGTTTCAATAAACTCTCGGAGAAGGAGTCTCCCATCAGCCGCTGTTTCTCGACATGCTGCCTGAAATGGGCGATATGCTGATTCGGGGACGTGGTCCTGTTGAACAGAAGAAAGTTCCCTTTCTTGTAATCTGAGGGAAACAACACTTGGTCAATATATGAAGGGTACGACCTTTGATAAGGCGTTGAGTCCTGTATACCCGGAATTTGCCTGTTCTTTAAGCTATGGGTCACTATAGCTTCGATGTCTGCCTGTGAGACAGGGTGAGGGACATAATTGTTCTGTGAGGCAGTGGGAAGGGGCTGCCTTGGAGGTACACCATCAGAGCAATGGGAATTGACCTCATTGTTAGTTGATTTGCGTGCAACATCTATACAATTGATCTTTTCCATCATCGCGTGCACCATATTCTCAAACTTGTTCATGCGGTCTTCCTGCTAGTCAGGTTCATCTATAACCATCACGCCGACTGTTTCTTCAGGGGGGTCAACCCTAGTTGTTTGTGAGCTTGATGGGTCGCACGCGGCAAATCAGTTAGCAGGGGGTCATCGTGCCCTTACTGAACTCGACTTTTGTATGTCGATCGCATGAGGACTGGTTCTCGACGGCCTTGGGACCGTGGCTGACCAGGGGCTGGGTCGCTTTCTACAACAATAACCGCAGCGTAGGGCTCATTGAGCTTTTCTTCAGGCTTCGTCATCTAAGGAGGGTAGAAGGGGTTCAGGCGGAGAGGGTCATCAGAGCTGGTTGCCCCAATCGCCTCGGTGACTTGCTTGATGAGAATTCCTAGACCCCTATGGCCTTTAGCCTCGAGGTTTTGATGAACGTCACACCAAAACTGCGCTCAAGACTATGGCTGGTCGACTCTTCTTACACAAGAGAGAGATGTATCCATCAGGTGCGACAAAGGATGAGGACCTGGGACTGAAGTCATCTTGGGTTGGGGAGGATGAAGGACTTGATCTTCCATCAGGTCTTTGCCCCAAGCTCTCTTGTGGGCTGCAGAGACATGAGCGAAATGACAAGGCTGGTTCAGGATGGTAATCTTGGGGAAGGTCTTCGAGTATCAAGGCTGAAGGTGCTTGCTAGAAGAAGGAGGAGCAGGCAAAAACATGATTGACTCATGAGGACGCCTGAGTAGAGGGCGAGGGGCTGTCTGAAATGGTGACGCGTGTGCACCCCTTGAAGAAGGATCACGGGTAACCTGGGGTTCGGCCCTGGCCTGAGCAAGTGGTCTGGCCTTAGAAGGCTGAGAACTGTGAGTGGGTGTCTGTGAAGAACAGGTGGAGGCCTGCCCCTTACAGGGTGTGCTTGTGTGTGCTGAGTAGGAGGATGAGGAGGTCGTCTCCTATGTACTCGAGTTGGCGCAATGACGACGCTGCCCCGAGCAGTGAGATGCATGTTAGCAGCGCGTGCCAGACCTGATCTTGAGAGGTCTGATCCTGGATGCTGACTCGAGGTAGCACAAGGGTTGCCCTGATGTGTGGCTCGAGTGGGTGACCCATGAGCCTTGTGGTGTGTGTGAGGGGTGGAGGCCAAAGGGTCTCTACCTCTATATGTTGAGCCTTTAGAGATAAAGACTCGTTGTGGTGCAGGAATGTGGGGGGTAGCCTTGCGGTGACACAGATGGAATGGCAACTTGCTTGCCTTTTGTAAAGAGGGACTGAGCAGTCTTCCGGCGTACCTTGACAACACGACCGATAAAAGACTTGTCGGTGGTTGGGTGCATGCTGTGAGCGGTGGCGTGTGCACCACCTATGCAGGGTGCCTTGGTGGAGGTTCCACTAGAGCAAGGAGATGGGCAGTTAGGGATTTTTAGGTCCCTCCTCATGCCAATCCAGGTTAAGACCTGGGAGCTAGACCCGGGGTCTTTGCTCAAAAGAAGGGTTGGGAATGAAGTTAAAGGAACTTGTTCACTGAGGACACTCGCGAATGTGGGGATGAGAAAATCCCCGATCCGGATGAATGGGTTACAGATCCCAACAGCCGTAAGTGGTGTGTGAATATAGAAAATAAAAAGAGAAACGTAGCCAAACAAGTACGATCTGACTAAGGGTTAGTAAGTCCCCAGTGGAGTCATCAAGCTGGTTAGGTGCCTCGATCTCGCCTTCTAGATCTGGATGATCGGGTGGCCCGTATCTCAAGTTTCGACGGAGACCCGAGATGTTTGAGATCGCTCTCTTGGGAACCTCGTTTGAAAGCAAGGGCAGGTATTACCAACTGATGAGAGAGGAATTTAAGGTGGGTTTGGGACTTACTCGGGCTGGCTCGCATGGGCGCCCTCTTAGATCACAACGAAAGCCCCCCAGTAATAAAACTGGTTCACAATTGCCTCCCTTGGCTTATATTCTCCTGTTTTCTGCAATCACACACATATGACAAATATTATAAGGTAGGTGGATCAACAAACCTCACCTGGCCTCTTTAGTGAACATACACAAGCATGAACTTTCAAAATAAGAAGAGAAGAATGAGAGAAGGAAGATGGGGGAGAGAAGAATTTGACCAGGCAAGGAGATCAACACAGTGACTAAGCTGATGAGTAATTGACTTGATGTGGTAGTAAAATGGGCTCGATAACTCAAATCGGCTCAACAAGATTATTATTAAACGTTAATACCGATACTGACTAGTTAGACACGATGGTTAGTCTGTCGTGGCAATAAAGCGGGCACAATAATTATGACACAATGACATTATGGTTAGGCAACAAGACTACCATGATAAGCTAATTTCAACCCCTCTTTAATCAAATGAAAGAATAACAGAAATAACAGATATCATAAAGGAAAAACATAAGAAGAGTAAGATAAGAGAAGAAGAGAAAAGAAAGGAGTGGGAAGAGAAAGAAATAAAAAGAAGAATATGAGGGAAAAGAGAAAAACACAGACGGTGCTAGACGTCGTTGACTGTATTAGGCAAAGACGAGGAAGAGGACTCAATCAATGCTGAGCGTCGTCAGCTGGGTTAGACAAAGAAGGGAAAGGTAACACAATCAGTGCTGAGCATCGCCAATTATGCTAGATAGAGAAGAGAGAGAAGATGTAGTCGGTGCTAGGCTTCACTGACTGTGTTAGACGAGAAGAGAGAGAGGATGCCATCAACGCTAGGCTTCATTGACTCTGTTGGATAGAGAAGAGAGAGAAGATCAATCGGTGCTAGGCATTACCGATTGTGTTAGACAGAGAAGAGAGAGAAGATGCAGTCGTTGTTAGGCTTCGCCGATTGTGTTAGACGAGAAAAGAGAGTGGATGTAGTCGATGCTAGGCTTCGCCAACTGTGTTAGACGAGAAGAGAGAAAAGATGTAATTGGCGCTAAGCCTCGCTGATTGTGTTAGACGAGAAGAGAGAAAAGATGTAATCAGCACTACGCCTCGCCGACTGTGTTAGATGCGGAGCAAAAAGAGAGATTGAGATGAGAAGAAGAGAGAGAGATTGAGATGAGAAGAAGAGAGAGAGATAAATATGAGAAGAATGGAGAGAAAGAGAGATAGAGATGAGAAGAGAGAGAAAGAGATAGGGATGAGAAGAAGAGATAGAAAGAGAGGTAAAGTTGAGGAGAGAGAAAGAGAGGAGGAGAGAAAGAGGGAAGGAGAGAGAAAGAGGGGAGGAGAGAGTGGGAAAGAGAGAGAAAGTTACCTTACCAAAGGGAACCGACCTTTTTCTTCTCTCTCCTCTCTCTCTCCAAGACGTACCCACGAGTTCAAAAGGAAATTGAAATTTTATTGATCGTTGTGTGAAATGTACCGAGGGACCTTTACAATTTGGCTTTGCATGCTCCTATAGAATTGGGCTAAAACATGAGTGTATTCTTAGAACTACCTAAAATTGAAGATAATTATAATTTAATTGAATTAAAAGAAATTCTAAAAATGGGTGCAAAACGACTGTTTTGCCATTGCTTAACAATGTGTGGAATTTCAGAACCGTCCCTACTACTGCCCGAGAACTTGTGTGATCTTCCATGACTGATCTGGGCTTGTTTAGATGCCCGTTTGATCGAAAGATGGTTATTTTCTTATAAGGCTCGACATGGAAATCGATTTGATACCAACTTCGAGCCATGAATCATGTTTTTAAGCAATGATCATGAAACTTGAATTTTAGATGAATCTTGAAAAATTTGGATCTATTGTGTGTTCAATCGTTGATGTTTCTTCATGATTTCTTCGTTAAATCACACTGAGCATGCCGTCACAATCACGTTGCAACAAACGTCGTACGATTTCGTGTCCGGATGAAGATTTCGTCGTCTTGAGTTTTTGATCGGAATCTTGAACAGCAGGTTTGACGCCTCTGTGTATGAAATCCAACCGTTCATCGTAAGTGAGGTTCAAACCAGAGATGGCCACAGACCTTACGCACATAATGTAATTGGTTTCATGATAATCGGGTATGCGAGCCTCGTGATTTAGCCACCGGAAGGGGGCATGTTGCTGCTGAATTTTCTGCAACATTCTTCACAGATCAGCAACTTCTCTTTAGTTTCCTCCTTGCTCAGGCATTTTCTCGGGGCGTACCACATATCGAATCGCTCGTCTTGATGAGATGAACACGCTCACCAAATTTGACTGCGATCCGACTTGGATCAAGTGAGATATGGGCTCCAAAAGCGACCCATGACTATAAAAATAGCCACTTTTAATGGTGTTTTGATGCAGGGTGGCCACACGGGAATAGTGTGTGGCCTATCCCTTTTCGGTATTTTACCTTTAACTTTGTCATGGAGTGCTCGATTAAGCTGAAACTTGATCCATAGGGGTTTTCGAACATGTCGAATTCAATGGCGGTGGTCCTACAGCTGTTTGACGCACCAAAAATATAGTTCTAGTTATAGGGTTCATTTCAGGTGCTAGAGGCCAATTTTTTTGAAATTGTTTCTTTGTGTTCACTGCCTTCGACATGTATGATCACAATAAAACTTGGCAGGTGGCTTTTTGGAGTGATGATGAAGATCTTGACCAATTTTGGAGCAATTATGAGATTATTGAAATTTTCACTTATTTTGTAGGCTTTATTGACCTACTTCGTTCGTTATTCCGCATCAGGGACCAAGGTGCTGAAAAATGCGTTCAAACAATGCTTTATTTAAAAATAACGTCTCCTTAATTTCAAATCTTTCCTTTTTATCTTAACTTGATTGAGTGCCATGATGGCCTCAATGCAAAATATGGAAATAAATTGCATTAAGTGAGGTATGCCACCTTTGGTGCCCATATGTGGCCCCACAAAATTCGCACATGCAAATAATGGTGAGCCCTATAGCTCATAATGGACCCCCATATTTTCTTTGATTTATAAAATGTAGAAATTGATTTCTACAAGGTGTTATTTTTATTATTTTTCTCTCTGAATATTTAAAATACTGAAAATTCAGTTTCTCTTTATTTGTAAATCCATTTTGTGAAAATAAAATATCTTGAGATTTAAAAAAAAATTATTCTATCAAGTTAAAAATCATTTAAGTCAAAATATGGATCCAATTAAGCTAAGGAACTATTAATTTTGTTGAAGCACTCTATTTTCTATTATGAACCATAATCCAAAGTCACTTTCTCAAACTATCACAGTAATTCCCATGACCCACAAACCACCCAAGGGTCTAGGATTGGGTTACTATTGTCAACCAATATGTGAGGGTATTGTAGGGTATTTTTGACATATTTGTATCCCTGGTGTGAATAATTGAGAAGTCAGTGGTGACCTAGACCCACAGATACAAAAAATACCTAAGACTACGGAAGCTTGATCAAATAAGCCTAATTTTGGAAGGCCTTGAAAAAGTGCCAAATTGACCTAAAAAATCATTAAAGGGTGGCATTTGGTGTTTTAAGAGTTTTCGCCAAGTTTCTTCCCAATCCAATTAAGATAAAGCAGATCAGGACAAATTTTACATTTCGCAGTACCACTCTCTATTACGTTGACAGCTACCTCATAACTGGAGTTATATTGCCAATGTCTCAGATGAGCATCATACCATTGCCATTGGATCAAGAAGGCCCAAACCCCCTCAAATACCAATATTCAGCTCATTTGGAGGCTTCTGGATTGTTCTAAGGCTAACTTACCCAAAATGGGTGGGTTTCATATTATTCTCATGCTTCCTCAATGATCTAGTTTCCATTTCTGGAAACTATGCCGTTTGATTTCAGGGTTGCCTTGCACAGGTCATAACTCTCCCTTCTCGAGGCCAATCAAGTTCAAATTTCAGTATGGGGTAGGTCTCATCAAGCCACACGTTTTGACATAAAGCATGACCAAAATAATATTCAAAATGAGAGAAATTGTAGAGAGAAGTCAGAAAAGTCAATGCATTGCAGAATTTTTAAAGAAGAACATCCATCTATTAGAATTGCCATATCTCAAAGCCCCAACATCGGATAACATCAAATATGAGTCTGTTGTGACTGTGACTAAAAGGGCTTCGATTTGAAGTAAGAATTATATGAGATTTAGTGGTAGGATAGTTCGCCGTTTTGTGAGCATGGGTGAGACTCACTGAGGAACGATGAAGGGTGATGAAGTAATGGACTCACTGGGGAGGTAGTGCACACACATGGGTAGGTTAAGGAAGACGTGCATGAATATGTACGTAAAAAGGTGGGTGCGCGTACACATGGGCAAGTTTATGGTCATAACTTTGGGACATGTACGAAGAAATTTATTGTCATGCGGTCAGGACGTGCACTATGGTTTAGGGTCATATAGCTTGGACCGTGGTTATGCAGTTTAAAGTCATGCAACTAGGATCATGGGGTTTAAGGTTATGCAACTAGACCTCCTCTACAATTTACGGTCGTATTGTATGGACCATGGTGCTGAGCCTTTTAACGTCATGCGGCTAGGATGTGTACTATAGGTTTAGGGTCATACAACTAGACCGTAGCTAAGTAGTTTTAAAGTCGTGCAACTATGACTATACAGTTTAAGGTCGTGCAATTAGACCTCTGCTACAATTTAAGGTCATATAGTTTGGACCATGGTGCTAAGCCTTTTAACGTCATGCGGTTAGGATGTGTACTATAGTTTTAGGGTCATACAGCTAGGCCATAGCTATGCAGTTTTAAGTCGTGCAGCCAGGACTATGTAGTTTAAGGTCGTGCAACTAAACCTCCGCTACAGTTTAAGGTCATATAGTTTGGACCGTGTAGTTTAGGGTTGTGCATCTAGACCATTGTGTGGGTCACCATGTAGGTGGAGCTCCATGGGGAATAGGTTTGTGGATGGCAATTTGAGTCCCTAGGGATAAAATGGTTAAGGCCATTCACAAGTAGAGGGCTTAGATGATGATGGTGGCCCAACGAGGGATGGCAAACGGAAGCGAACTTCACTGGGGATTAGGAGAAAAATGTGAGTCTTTTATATCCTTGAGGACATAATAAATAAGCGTGAGGCACCACTGGGGGTTGCAGCAGCAAAAATGACCCTAACTCCACTGGGGATAATAGGCTATAGTACGAGTATGGCTCTCCTACTGGGGATGAGAAGTCATGACCTGATTTTGATCGACCTAGGTTAAATAGGTCGGAGTCAAGGCACAACCTCATTGGGGGTAGCGATAGGACACACACGGCTTTGTCCTAGGCTGCTTAAAATACAGCCGGCAACAGGTGCAGCAATCATTATTTCTTGTGAGTGCTCAGCCGGCGATGAGTCTGCGAAAATGCAACCGGCGCTGAAAACGACCAACACTGCTTCTTAATGACTCAGCCGGCGTTGAACACAGCCGGCGTTGAGGACAGTCGTGATATCGTGTGAACATAGCCAACGCTAAGTTGCCGAGCACACAGCCAGTGCTAGGTTTGTTGAAACGCAAGAGGCGCTGAGTGTTTGAACACACAATCGACACTGGGTTTACTGAGAAAGCAGTAGGCACTGGGGCTTCGAGCACACAGCCGGCACTGAAGTCACAATCAAAATGGGTGGCACTGAAGTCTCTGAACACACAACCGGCACTGGGCGTGGGTTTGTGTTTGGGCTTCGGTCTGAGCTTGACCCGATCCTGGCCATTGTCGTTTGATCTCTAGGACGTGGATGGGATTCCCAATTTGTGAGGGCATTTTGGGGAAACCATTGGCTATATAAGGGGGTAAAACACCATTTTCCCCACTTTTTACGGAAGGTAAAATCTTAAACAAAATTTTTTTGAGCAGTGCGCTGAGTCTGTGGTGGAAGCTTCGATAAGCAACCAAGGATTCCGGCAAGGTTTTTACATGGAAGGTTTCAACAAGTAGAAGTTTGCCAGGGATTAGTGAAGTTTGCAAGAGGAAAGCGAGCAAAAGGAGTAAACGAGGAGCTTTTTTGTTCAGGAATCAGTGGAAAAAGGGGAGCTCACTTGGGAATCAGTGAACTCCAGCTGTGATTTAGGGAAGAGAAGAGAGCTACCCGGGGTTTTTCAACGGTTTTCATCAATTTCTCAATGAGTGCAAGGAGGTTTTCCCAAGAAACAGTGAATCTCGATCGTGGTTTTACTGGTTGGAGAGGTAAGAAGTGTAGTAGTGGGCATTTTTGGGTGTTTAGGAGTTTTTCCGTGGGCTTAGGTGGTTTCCCGGTGTCTTTGGTGGCCTTCTGGCCGTGTAAGAGGAATTCCTGCGAGAAACCGAAGGGTCAAGGAATGAACCGGTCATTGAAGGTGGACTGTTGCAGGGAAGGCGAATGGTTGTGCTTGGAAATCATGCAACTGTTGGGGAGACAAAGAGATTTAGGCCTTGAAAAAGAGGAGTCTCGGGAGGTGAACAACCGCAGTGAAGCACACGGCCGACACTGACTTAGGATAGGCAGCCGGCACTAACAAAAGCACAAACGACACTGACACAGTTGACACTGACACAGTTGGCGCTGATGGTTAGAAGCATAACCGGTGCTGACACGGTCGGCACCTATCCTCAAGAAAGGCAGCCGACGTTAGGAGTTGGGAGCACAACCGGTGCTGGTCTTCAGAGGAAACAATCAGCGCTAGCTTCAGATGGCACTCATCAGTGCATGTGGCACGTGATGACGTGCACAGTGCTGCTCACACGTGGTAGTAAGTTACATGCGGGAATTGCTGCACTTGGCGATGACGCTGACATGGGTAGGCAAAAGGTGGTGACCAATGGTAAGGCCCGGCTTGTGATGCATGTTGGAAGGCAAGTGCTCCAGCAACACAGTGAAATCCATGTTGTTCTATGGAAGGGCATCCACTGTGAACAGGGTTTGCTCTCCATCATAGGCCAGTTCCTTGCTAGAGAAGCCTGCCTTGTATGTTTGATGTACATGTCAAATGAATTCTGGCTTGTATGTTTGATATGCACATCAGATGAGATATGCCTTACACATCAGATAAGATCTAGCTTGTATGTTTGATGTACACGTCAGATGAATTGAAACTGACTCTTCTTTTAGCCTGTAACCGTTCTCTATAGTGGTGCTCATCGGATGAATTGAAACTATAACTTCTCGGAGTGGTTTCGCTTCTTCTTCATGAGGAAGGCCTTTCTTTTGTCCTGTAACTGTCCTCTTATCCTCAGATGCCAGAGCAACACTACAGGTTTTGGTTTGTAACCGTCCTCTTATCCTCAGATGCAAGAGACTTGTAACCTCCCTAATAACTATATTTTTGGCTTGTAAATTATAACTCGTTTTTACAGCAATAAAGAGTTAGACCTTGTTTGGAATGTCTTGCCTGCTTTGCATTGAGTCTCTTTTCTTGAATATGAATTATGGATAATATTTCTTTAGGTATCGCTAATTGATAGGGGGCATTGCCTCATCTCCATCAGGATGTGCTAATATGTAGGCTCCATTCGGCGAGACCTTTTTTACTATAAAGGGACCCTCCCACTTGGGTTCAAATTTCCCTTTACGTCGGCCATGCATAATAATAGGCCTCTCGATGGCTAAGAACTAGATCGCTACAGGCAAATGAGCGGACCTTGATAGACTTGTCAAAAGCTCTCTTCTTTCTCCCTTGGTTAAGTTCAAGGTTCTGCTGAGCCTTTAACCTATTTTCATCGAGTGCATCCAATTCTTGATATCCTCATCTTTGGTTAGTCCTTGATGTATAACGACATGTAATGAATGAATCTGAATTTCAAGAGGTAAAACTGCTTCACCCCCATAGACCAGAGAGTAAGGAGTGGAATCAGTAGCATTTCGTGTAGTAGTACGATAAGCCTACAAGGTTTCAGGAAGCTTCTCATGCTCGTTTTTCTTCATCTTTGATACCGATTTTCGTAAAAAGTTGCACAGGGTCTTATTGAAAGCCTCAGCTAATCTGTTGGCTCGAGGGTGATACATAGTCGAATATCTCCATTCAATATGATGACTTCGAAATTGAGGGCCATTGTCTGAGATAATCCAGTCAAGCACCCCAAACAGGTATATAATGTGATGTCGGACAAAATTGGTCATTGTTGTTCGAAGAAGTTGCTTAAGGGGGACCTCTTCAGCCCATTTAGAGAAGTAATCTGTTGCAACTAGAATGAAGACATAACCCATTGCCAAAGGAGGGTCTATTGTCTTTACAATGTCCATACCCCATTATGAGAAGGGCCATGATGCCACTATAGGGTGTAAGGGTTTTGGAGACTGAGGAACAAAGCTTGAATGTATTTGGCACTTTTTAGCATAGTTTAGGGAATCAACAATCATGGAAGGCAGATAATACCCCAATCTGCATATCCGTTCATAGAGCTTAAGACCGGACTGGTGTAGTCCACAAATGCCCGAGTGTACTTCTTTCAACACGTTATTTGCTTCTTAGCCCACACATCTAAGAAGAATACTGTCGAATGACCATCTGAAAAGAGCATCTCCTTCAAGGAGGTTATACTTGGTAGACATTCGACATATGATGTTGCATTCGACACGATCTTTCGGAAGCCTGCCATGTTTTAGGAAACTAGTGATGGGCTCTCTCCAATCTTCTACTTGCTTATTTTCTGCACATATTGGGTCAGAGAATTTTGGTTCTTGGTTTCAACCCTTAGCTCTTGACTCTGTGCCATTTCTTGTTCATTCTTGATTACTTCTTTAGCTGATAGAAGTGCTCCGAATGGATAAGGAGGGCACTCAGGAAAGATATTTATCTCATCATCCGCATCTAGCTCAGTTCTTAGTTTAGTGTGCTTCATTTGGACATCGAGACAAGCATGGATCTTGATGAGGATAATTGATTTGTAGCGCCCAGTTTTGCAAGTGTGTCAGCTTGCAAGTTTAACCTTCTAAGGATGTGACTTTGGGATACGTCCTCCAATTGGGCCATATATGATTTTGCAGTATCATGATAAGGCTTGAGAGTGTCTTTCCTCATGTTGGATAACTAACTCAGAGTCACCATAGATCTTGACCTGCTCCAAGTCGAGGTCGAAGGCTATCTTCAACCCGATTATAGGGGCCTGATATTCTGCCTCATGATGAGAACCGGCCTGAGCGAGAGAGAAAGAAAGTGGCAATAGTCCTCCTCTCGGAGTCAGGAACACTACTTCGGTGCCCCCTCGGTAATATTAGAAGGCTCCGTCGAAGTATAAATGCCTTGCATGAGCAAGGTCAGCATAGAACACTTCTTTATCATGGAGGTCACTCGATAACAGATATTCTATCAGTACAGGGTGTGCTGCAAGAAAATTAGCCAAGGCCTGGCCTTTGATGGCCTTCTGTGGGACATACGTGATGTCGAATTCCATCAGCAATAATGCCCACTTAGCATGGCGTCCTGACAAGAATGGGCGTGTCATGAGAAATTTTACAGGATCTTCTTTTCATATAAGTTTCACTTCATGACCAAGCAAGTGACAGAGTCTTTGTACTGCAAAGATTAGAGCGAGGCACATCTTTTCTATAGTGGAATAATTCCTCTCGGTCCCTTGCATCCTGCGGTTGAGATAATATAACGCAATCTCCTTTTCCTCTTCATTGCTTTGTGCCAACAATGCTCCGAGTGGCTCATCCAGAGCTGTCACGTATAGGATGAGAGGATTTTCCAGCACTGGTGTAGAGAGTACTTGAGGGTTTAGTAAATATTGTTTAATGTCATCAAGAGCTGCTTGACAGCCTTCATCCCAGATGAATGGAGTATCTTTCTTTAGCAGATGCGTAAAGGGTTTATAGTGACCTGAGAGATTTGAGATGAACCTGTGGATGTACGCCAATTGCACTTGAAGAGAGTGCAGTTCTCGCAGTGTAGTTGGCGACAACATTTCTTGGATCTCCTTGATCTTGATTGACTCTACTTGAAGCCCTCGATGTCTGATAATGAACCCCAAAAATTTTCTTGAATGCACACCAAATGGGCATTTCAGTAGGTTCATTTTAAGCTGATGAAGGCATAGTCGTTCGAATACCTTTTCAAGGTCTCTCATATGAGTATCCTTCTCTTCGGATTTTACCACCAAGTCATCTACATAACACTCCACCTCTTTGTGCATCATGTCCCTGAAGATGGTCATCATTGCTCTCTGGTAAGTGGCACTAGCATTCTTTAATCCAAAAGGAATCATTGTGTGACAGAAGATCCCTTTTGGAGTCAAGATCGTAGTGGCCTCCTCATCTTCGAGTGTCATCCGAATCTGATTATACTCGGAGTATCCATCCATGAAGGAGAAGATCTAGCGGTGGGCCGTAGAGTCAATGAGTATCTCGGTGAATGGCAACAGAAAGTCATCCTTAGGACAGGCAGTATTGGCGTGGAAGGTAATGCAAACCTTGATTTGGTCATTCTTCTTCTTGGCTGGAACAACATTTGCCAGCCATTTCGGGTACTTGACTTCACGAATGAAGCTTGCTTGTTTGAGTTTGGTAACTTCCGCATCTATTTGCATTTCAAGGTCAGGCCTGAACCTTCTTGATTTCTGCTTGACATGCTTGACAATAGGATCAATGCCGAGATGGTGAATGACGACGTAAGGGTCTAAATCAGGCATCTCATGGTATTGCCAAGCAAAGACGTCTCGGTTTGCTCGTAGGCAAGTAGCGAAATCTTCTTTCTCTTCTGGTGATAGATTCGTTGAAATAAAAGTGGGTCTGGGGTCGGCTTCGTCTCCAAGATTTATTTCCTCGAGCTCTTGTGCTGTGGCTTGACTACCTTTTTCCCACTCTGTTGGGGCCTCCTGCAACTCTTCAATGTTGTTTTGAAAGGTTTTTTGATCGACCTCAAGTCTAGAGACCCATGATCCTTACATCTCCGCCTCGGATAGAGGTCCAGAGTGGATCATAATTTTTGCACCTTCCCCGAATTGAGGAACGAAAGGATATTCCGTAAATAAAGATTGTTTCTTAGGCTGCAAGAGTTCGACTTGGAGGTTACAGGGAATTTGAGATTAGATGATCATGGGGCTAGAAGTGTCCTCATACGAATCACATGGTTTTTGCACGGGTGACTGCAGTGTTTGCCCCGCGCTGGTTGGTACTTCACAAACTTGTATCATGTGGCAAGCTTCTTGAGAATAGAAGCTCTACCCTCTTGATTTTCTTAATTTCTGTTCAAAGTCAAGCTCAGGGGGCCTCTGGGGTTTCTTTGACTTTGACTTCTTGAGCTTCTTTAAAGAAGGTGGCTCTGCCTTGGCATTGGCCACCATGGCATCAACAACTATTAGGAATCCTGCTATCTATGCCTGGGTCTTTCTCAATCATTTCCGTTGCGTCCTGATTATGTTGAACCCTTCGAATTCTCTGTTGAGAGCCTTGAAGTCCGGACATTTCAAGGTTGTACCTGTCGGAGACATAGGACAAGAAAGATGAGAAGTAGAAGAAGAAGAAGGAGAAGGGTCAGAAAGTGGGGGACTTTTAAGGTCGTTCCTGTCATCGGTCCGTATAGGCAGCTTTTTACTTCATCACCAGGGTTAGACGTGTGCAAGGGGTCTTTTAGGTCTTTTTCATGCTTAGACCATTGGGGAGTGCTTTTAACGTCGTCACCCTCATTGGACGTGCTCTGAGTGGAAGATGGTGCAAGGACATCCTCCTGATGAAAAGGAAGGTGGATCGTGCAAGGGATAAAATCCAGTAAGGTTGGCAGTGGGGGAAGGGGCCTGAAAAATTCCTGCTCAACTGGCGGTTGAACAGACTTGTTTCTCTGGCCAGAAGCCCTTGGTGCCAGTCTTCTTCTGGTTTCTGAGGTGGTGTTTGATTCATCTCGCTAGGCTTGTGAATAACCTTAGCTTGGTGAACTGCTTCTCATCTTAAGGACTTGAGTCTACTTCGCACATGGTGGACTATCCATGGCTGGGAAGTCGAGGGTTCAGCAGAACCTGAATCATTATTAAGAACGTCCTGTGTTGGGAGATCCTCTTCCATCGGTGGAGTAGTGGCTTGGGATCACTTACTGGGACGTTGTAAGACTCTTGACATTCCTATATTTTCTTTGCAAATATATCTTGGAAATTGGTGCATTCCCACAGGTTGTTGCCCCATATCTGGTGATACGGGCACCAACAGTCGTTAATGCCCTAAGAAAGGCGTCGGGGTTGCCTTACGGGCTTCGACGTGATTATGGCTTCGTGAAGCATTATAACAAAGAAGGCGTGAAGTATACCAGGGGCTTCATCTTCTTCCTGGATGGTTACTGCATGAGAGGCTTTTGCTACCCCAAAGGCCTTCTTTAAGTCTTCGAGCTTTATTTGACTCTTCTCGATCAGAGCATCGATAATATCTTTTAGCATGTTTAAGTCATCTGTGGGATGATTGATCCTTCTATGATAAGCACAATAATTCGCCTGGGTGTTAAGGCCAGCTTGCTCAGGGAACTTGGCTTCTAGAAGCTGAATCATATTTAGTTCCAATAATAACCGGAACAGTGCAAGGACCTAGTCTTTCTAGAAGGGGTAGACCTTGTTCCTATGCCTGATGAAATAATGATCTCGATTAAGATTCATTGAGGGTACTCGATTGTACAACTGTCCTTGCTTGCCCACCTGGGGAGTTATCTTTGTCGTGCTCACACCTTTAGAGAATCTAAAGTTTTGGAGGGAGCTCTCTTTAGATCAGTGATTGTGACAGTTGCACTGATCACTTCTTTCTGTTGGCTGCCCCGTGTGTTGTTCTGAGAGCTACCATTGCCCCGGTTGTTCACAGTGCTTGTAGGCTGTTGTCATGACCCACCATGGTGGCGTGATAGGCTTTCTATGCAGACTGATTTAGAGACATGGAAGTTGGATTAGAGGCCTCGACGTGTAGAGCAATTTTAGGTCGCATGTTGCACACACAAGTTTGGACAACTTCCTTTTGAGGCAAATGATTGGGATGGTGAGCGGCCAAATTTCTCCATCTTGATATGAACTGGTCCACGGCCTCATCAGGATCTTGAGTCAGGGTGAGAAGCTCAATAGTTTGGACCTCTCTCTCTCGACCTCATAGAAGCGTTGATAGAACAGTTTCTCCATCTCATCCCATGTATGTATTGAGTTTTGGGGAAGTCGAGCGTACCACTGAAAGGCTGGACCGTCAAGGGTTTTAACAAACTGACAGAGAAGGAGTCTCCCATCAGTCGCTGTTTCTCGTCATGCTACTTGGAAGTGGGCAATATGCTGGTTTGGGGACGTGGTTTTGTTGAATAGAGGAAACTTTGCTTTCTTGTAATTTGAGGGAACTGGGATCTAGTTGATGTATGTAGGGTACGGCCTTTGATAAGGCGTCGCACCCTGTATCCCTGGGATTTGTCTGTTCTTTAGGCTATGGGTCACCATAGCATCATTGTCTGCCTGAGAGATGGGGTGAGGGATATAATTGTCCTGTGAGGCAGAGGGCAGGGGACTGCCTTGGAGGTGCACCTTATGAGTGATGGGAATTAACCTCATGGTTAGCTAATTGACGTGCGCCGTCTATATGATCGATCTTTTCCATCATCGTACACATCATATCTTCAAATTTGTTCATGCGCTCTTCCTGCACGTCACCAGGCTCGCTTACAACCATTACGCCGACTATTTCTCTATGGAGGTCAGCATCAGTTGTCGCTGAAGGCTTGCGAACTTGACGGGTCGTGTGCAGTAGATCGGTCAGTAGGGGGTTAGCGTGCCCCTACTGGACTCAACTCTTGTATGCCGATCGTGTAAGACCAGTTCTCGAGGGTGCTGGGACATTGGCTGCTGAGTGGCTGGGTCATCTGCTGAGAAACTAACCACAGTGCAAGGCTCATGGCCTTCTTCTTCAAGCTTTGTCATCTGAAGAGGGTAGAAGGGATTCAGAAGAGAGCTGGTTGCCCCAACCGCCTTGGTCACTTCCTTGGTCAGAATTTGCAGACCTCTATCATGCTTAGCTTTGAGGCTTTGATGGACCTTACACCAAAACGGTGATCGGGACTGCGGCTGGTCAGCTCTTCTTGCATAAGAGAGAGCTATCTCCATCAGGTGCGGCAAAGGTTGAGGGTCAGGGACTGGGGTCATCTTGGGCAGGAGAGGATGAAGAACTTGATCTTCCATCAGGTCATTGACTCGAGCTCTCTTGTGGGCTCCAAAGACACGACCAAAATGACAGGGCTGGTCCAGGATGGTACTCTTAGGGAAGGTCTTCGAATACCAAGGCTGAAGATGTTTGTTTGAAGAAGTAGGAGCAGGTAGGAGCAGGGTTGACTCATGAGAAGGTCTGAGTCGAGGGCGAGGGGATGTCTATGCCGGTGACGTGTGTGTGCCCATTGAAGAAGGATCACCGGGGACCTGAAGGGCAGCCCGGGCTCGAGCAAGTGATCTGGCCTTAGGAGGTCGAGAACTACGAGCAGGAGTCTGTAAGAGAACATGTGGAGACCTGCCCCTTACAGGGTGCACTTGTGTGTGCTGAGTAGGAGGACGAGAAGGTCGTCTCTTGTGTACTCGAGTTAAGGCAATGATAGCATTGCCCCAAGTGGTGGGATGCATATGAGCAGCGTTGCCCCAAGTGGTGGGATGCATATGAGCAGCGTGTGCAGGACCTGGCCTTAAGAGGTCTGATTTTGGACACGGACTTGAGGTAACATAAGAGTTTCCTCGAGGTGTTGCTCGGGTGGGTTGCCCATGAGCCTTATGGGGTGTGTGAGAGGTAGAGGCCACAGGGCCTCTACCTCTATATGTCGAGTCTCTAAGAATAGGGACTCGTGGTGGTGCAAGAATGTGGGGGGCAGCCTTGCAGCGACCCATAGAAGCAATGACAAATTGCTTGCCTTCTGTAGAGAGGGACTGGGTAGCCTTCCGGCATACCTCTGCAGTATGACCAACAAGTGACTTGTCAGTGGCTCGGTGCATGCTGTGTGTGGCAATAGACGTGCTGCCAATGCAGGGTGCCTTGGTGGAGGTTCCACCAGAGCGAGGAGATGGGGAGTGAGAGACCTTTAAGTTCCTCCTCACACTAATCCAGGCTAAGACCTGGGAGCTAGACAAGGGGTCTTTGCTCAAAAGGATGGTTGAGAATGAAGTTGGAGGAACTTGTTCACTAGGGACACTCGTAAATGCGGGGATGAGAAAATCCTCGATCCGGATGGATGGGTTACAGAACTCACAAGCCATAAGTGATGAGTGAATAATAAAAAAGAGAAACTAGCCAAACAAGTATGATCTGAGGTCCCTAGTGGAGTCACCAAAGTAGTTAGGTGCCTCGATCTCGCACCCCAGATCTTGATGATCGGTTGGCATGTGTCCCCGATTTCAGGGGAGACTCAGGATGCCTTGATCGCTCTCTCGAGAACCTCGTTCGAGAACAAGGGCAGGTATTACCAACTGATAAGAGAGAAATTTAAGGTGGGTTCGGGACTTACTCGGGCTGGCTCATGTGGACACCCTCTTAGATCACGAAGAAAGCCCCACAGTCGTAAAACTGGTCCGGAATCGCCTCCTCTGGCTTGTATTCTCCTATTTTCTGCAATCACACATTTATAGCAAATGTTATAAGACAGGTGGGTCAATAGCCCTCACCTTGCCTCTTTGGTGAACCTACACAAGCGTGCACATTCATAAGAAGAAAAGAAGAATAAGAGAAGGAAGATGGGGGATAAAAGAATTTGACTCGGTGGGGAGAGCAGCATAGTGACTAAGCTGGTAGGTAATTGGTCTGACGTGAAAGTAAAATGGGCTCTGTAACTCTGACAGGCTCAACAGAGGTACTATTAGACATCATTATCGATACTGACTAGCTGGACACGATGGTTAGTCAGTCGTGGCAATAAGGCAGGCACAATAATTCTGGCACAACAATATTACGGCTAGACGACAGGGCTACCATAACAGGCTAATCTCAACCCCTCTTAGTCAAACGAAAGGATAATAGAAGGCATAGAAATCATAAAGAGAGAATCGAAGTAAGAGAATAAGAGGAGAAGAGAAAGAAAGAGAGGAAGGGAAGAAAAGAAGGAGAAGAGTGTGAGAGAAGAGAGAAGGAATGAGAGAGGAGGGAGAAGGACATAGTCGGTGTCAGGCGTCGCCGGCTGTGTTGGAAGAAGAAGAGAAAGAAGACAAAGTTGGCGCTAGACATCGTCGGCTGTGTTTAGAAGAAGAAGAGAGAGGGGACACAGTCGGCGCTAGGTATCACCGGCTGTGTTGGAGAGAGAGAGGGGGCAAGAAGGAGAGAGAGAGAACACAGTCGGTGCTAGGTATCGCCGACTGTGTTAAAGAGAGAGGGGGCAAGAAGGACACAGTCGATGTTAGGTATCGCCGGCTGTATTTTCTTAAGAAGAGAGGAGAAAGAAAGGCACAGTTGGAGCTAAGCGTTGTCGACTGTGTTTTAAGAAGAGCAGAGAGAGAAAGACACAATCGACGATAGGCATTGCCAGCTGTGTTTCAAAAAGAAGAACAAAAAGAAGATAGGCGTGAGAAGAAGAGAAAGAGAGATAGAGACGAGAAGAAGAGAGAGAAAGAGGAGTAGAGATGAGAATAAGAGAGAAAGAAAGATAAAGATGAGAAGAAGATAGAGAAAGAGATGAGAAGAAGAGAGAGAAAGAGAGATAGAGATGAGAAGAGGAGAGAGAAAGAGGGGAGGAGAGAGAAAGTTATTTTATACTCTTTTCTTCTATCTCCTCTCTCTCTTTAAGACGCATCCATGAGCTTAACAATTTGTCTTTGCATGTTTATATAGAATTGGGCTCAAACATGGGTGGACGTCCAAATACTACATAGAATTGAAGATAATTACAATTCAACTGAATTAAAAGAAGTTCTAAAAATGGGTGTAAAAGGACTGTTTTGCCCCTGCCTAACAATGTGTGGAATTTCAGAACAGTCCCTGTTACGGCCCGAGAACTTGTGTGATCTTCCATGACTGATCCAGAGTTGTTCTGATGCCTGTTTGATCGAAAGATGATTGTTTTCTTGTGGGGCTCGGCATGACGATCGATATGATATCAACTTCGAGCCATGAATCATGTTTTTGAGCCATGATCAAGAGACTTGAATTTTGGATGAATCTTGAAAACTTTGGATCAATTGTGTGTTTGTTCCTTGATATTTTTTCTTTTGTTTCTTCGCTGAATCACATTGAGGATGTCGTCATGATCATGTTGAGATAAACGTAGCTCGATTTCGTATCCAGATGAAGTTTTCATCGTCTTGAGTTTTTTATCGGAATCTTGAAATTCGGTGGCCGAAATTTACAGCTGCTTCGACGCCTCTGTGTGTGAAATCCAATCGTTCATCATACACGCGAGTTCAAACCAAAGATAGCCTCGGACCTTACGCACATAATGCAATTGATTTCATGCCGATCGGGTATGTGAGCGTTGTGATTTGGTCGCTGGAGTGCGGCATACTGCTACTGAATTTTTAGTAATTTTCTTCACGGGTCAACAATTTCTCTCTAGTTTTTCTCTCTGCTCGGGCATCTTCACGAGGTGTACCATATATCGAAACGCTCGTCTTGAGGAGACGAACACACTCACCAAATTTGAGCGCGGTCTGACTCAGATCAAGTGAGTTATAGGCCCCGAAAGTCGCTGCCTGTGACTATGAAATCGACCACCTTTAATGGTGTTTTGGTGCAGGGTGGCCACACGAGAATAGTGTGCGGCCTACCCCTTTTTGGTATTTTACCCATAACTTTGTCCTAGAGTACCCGATTAAACCAAAAATTGACCCATAGGGGTTTTCGACTGTGTCGGATCCAATGACGATGGAACCACAGCTATTTGACATACAAAAAATATAGTTCTGGTTACAGGTCCATTTTAGGGTGCTAGAGGCCAATTTTGTCGAAATTGTTTCTTTGTGTTCACTGCTTTAGATGTGTCTGATCATGATGAAACTTGGTAGGTGGCTTTTTGGAGTGTTGATGAAGATCTTGCCCGATTCTGGGGCCATTATGTGACTTTCAAAATTTCCATTGTTTTGTAGGCTTTATTGACCTACTTCCTCTTTATTCAGCACCAGAGACCAAAGTGTTGAAAAATGCGTTAAAATAGCTACGTCTCGTGACGATGTCAGAGCAACAAGAAAAGCTAGAGAGAAGTTTTCATCTTGAAGAAACATGTTGCAGAAAATTAGTAGGACCTCCACTCACTCGAGCGACCAAATCACAGCGCCCGCAAGCCCGATAAAGGCGAGACCAGTTGCATTGCGTGCGTAAGTTTCGTGGCTATCGCTGATTTGAACCCCACACGTGTTGAATGGTTGGGTTTTTCATAAGATCCAATTGAAGTCACTGCAGATTTCGACAGCCTGAATCCTAAATTCCGGTAAAAAGTTCAAGATTGTCAAATCTTCATTCGGGCACCAAATCACGTCCCGTTCATTGCAACATGATCGTGGTGACATGATCAGTGAAATTAAGTGAAGAAATAGAAGAAAAACATCAAGATGAAGATACACTATCAATCAAAAGTCTTCAAGATCTATTCAAATTTCAAGTTCGGTGATCATGCCTTTAAAGTGTGATTCATAGGTTAAAATTATTATCAAAATGAGCGTAGCATCGAGCTCAATGTGATGGAAATCATATTTTGTTCATTCAGATGTCGGATCGTCAATGGATCGTTTGAGAAGAATCAAGAACATCCCTAGTTCATAGTAGGGGCTGTTTTGGAATTTTCACAATTGTTAGGCAGGGGCAGATCAATCATTTTGCACCGTATTTTCTTTTTCTTTTTTTATGAATTTTAATAAATTGTAATTATCCCCAATTAGGGTTAGTTTTGGGTGATCCGCCAACATTTTAACTCTAGTCTATAAATAGACGTTACCTCTCGTTGTAAATGGATCTCTCTTTTGGACTCACAAAGACCCTTTTGATTAATAAAAATTCCTTTTCCAAGAGAACGAGTTGGGTCATGTTTCTTATTTGGAGAAAGAGAGAGAGGAGAGAGAAAGTTTAGAGAGATACCACTCTTACCTTTAAGAAGCCATGCACGACTGTGGCAGTGTCGTGCATGCCTCTTTCTCTCTTTTTCCTCCTGTGATTTCACAGGTCGTGCATGGTGATGGTAGCGCCGTGCATGAGATTCTTTCTCCCTCTCCTCGTTCATCTCTTTCCCTCAACATGGTTCACGCATGACGTTAGTCGTCGTTGTGCGTAACGTTGTCTGAAGGAGCACACGGTGAGCCGGGCTGTGTTCAAGCAGTGGGTCGGGCTCCTGTTTCGATTCCAAGATTGGTGTCACACATGACGATGTGCATCGCCGACCGTGAGCCATCTTTCTTTCTTCTCAAAGGTCGCAGACGGCGTTGCTCATTGCAGTCTGCAGGCATGTCTTCGCGTCCTACGCAAGCGTAGACGGTGATAGTCATCGCCATCCGTGAACATGTTTTCAATGTCCCTCACCTATCGCAGACGGTGATGCCTATCGCCACTCGTGAAGGGTCGCGATGATGTCCATCACCACCCGTAGGTTTCTCTTGCGCCTTGCACCTATCGCAGACGGCGATGCCTATCACTGCCCGCGAAGGGTTGCGACGATGCCTATTGCCATCTGCACGCTTCTTTCGTGCTTTGTACCTATAATTGCCTGCGAAGGGTCTTGCTGCCTTCTCGAGTTGCTAACGGTAATGGCTAAAGCCGTCTACAGTTCACTGCTCGCCCTTTTGCCTTGAGCAGAAGTGTCAAGCGCCGTCCAAGGGCTACGACACTGTTATTCTACAGTTGTGGATAGCGATGCCTAGTTCCGCTGGGACTTGCCTTCTCCTTCTTTTGCATCGTCTCTGCTCTCTTATCTTCTCCTTTCTTTTCTTCTTCCTTGACTAAAGGAGAGACACGATCTAGCACTGTCATAGCAGTCTGGCTGTGGAGTAGTATTGTTGTTGTGCTGGTCCATAGTGCTATGCATGTCTTGCTGCCACACCAGATTAGGGTAGTCATATCGGCCTTGGTTTCGAGTGGTATTGCCGTCGTGTCGATCTGAGTTACTGTACCCATATTGCTACCACTCCGAGTCGGTCACTATACTTGTCCAGCTATCAGGCTAGGCTCATCTCCTTGTCAAGTCCTCTACTCTTTTCTCCCCTTATTCAAATCCTCTTCTTCATCTCCCTAACTTCTCATCTTCTCTGCCATTTGAATGTGCACATCTATGCATGTTCGCCCTAAGACAAGGGTGGGTTCCTTGACTCACTTGTCTTGCAAATTAACCATGTCAGTGCTTTGCTAAAAACAAGGAGATTGTAGGTCAAGGGAGGTGATTCTGAACCAACTGAAGCAGCTGGGGGACTTTACGTAATGATCTAAGAAGGCGCCCGTGCGAGTCAGGTCGAGTAAGTCATGGACCCAGGTGAGGTTGGTCCCCACCTCACATTTAAAATTCTTCTCTCATCAGTTGGGCACTTGCCCTTGTTCTAAGAACAAGGTTCCCAAGAGAGCGGCCTCAGATCCCGGGTCTTCCGAACTCGAGACACGTGTCACCCGTTCATCTAGATTGCTACCCCTTTGTCGGTTCGCTCTTGCTTGATCGACATCACCTTTTATTTTCTGCACTACATTCCATGGTATCTGGGTTATTCAACCCGTTCATCTGAGTTGGGGATTATCTTATCCTTGCACTCATGACCATACCGGGGAAGCAAGATTGTCAAGCCTCGTTCCCTACACTCCTTTTGAGTCAGGACTCACGGTCCAACTCTCAGGTTCTTTCCTGGATTGGTACGAGAAGAGACTTGAAGGTCCCTAACTCCCCACTTTCTAGTTGTGGTGGACCCTCCACTAAGGCCCTTCGCATGGGTAGCACGTTTGCTACCACCCACAGCATGCAGCCTGCTACTGGCAAGTCCCTTACTAGTCACATTGCTAAGGTACGTCGAAAGGCTGCCCTGTCTGCTTTCGCCAAAGGCAAGCAGGTTGCATCTCTCTTGAGGGTCATCGCAAGGCCACCCCCCAAACTCCTTCACCGTCCCGAACCTCTATGCTTAGAGGCTCAACACACCGAGGAGGAGATCTTGGGGCCTCCACCTCTCGCACACACCTAAAGGCTCGTCGTACGTCCACTCGGGCCACAACTCGGGGAAACTTTCATGCTGCCTTAGGCTCGCGTTCAAGGCTAGGCCTTCTCGGGCTGAACCCTACACACGTCATGCATCTGTATACCACAGCTCGGGGTAGCGCCAGTTTTGCACCAACTTGAGCACACGAGGGTCGACCACTTCATCCTACCTCTCAGTACACACAGCTTCACCCTGTTAGAGATAAGCTCCTACCTGGTCCCTCATAGACACGAGCTCGTAGGTCTCGGCCTCCTAAGGACGAACCAGCTGACCAAGCCGAGGCCGACCCCCAAGTCACTCGGAGGGCAACTTCCAAACATGCACACGCACCAGCTTCACAGGTTCCTCCTCGATCCTAACTCAAGCGGAGTCGTGAGCTAGTTTCTTCTTCTGTCACCCTCCCTAAGAGTACCATCTTGAGTTAGCCATGCACCCGGACCTTACAAGGGAATTTGGGGCAAAGGCGTGATGGAGATAGAAGCCTACAACCTCCAAGGTAGCAACCCAGGTTGCCCTCTATCCTTAGACCTCACTCTCTGCTCCAACTGATGGGCACATCTCTTGCATGCTCAAGAAAGACAGGGCAGTCCAGATCCCAGGCTCAATTCTAGAGTGAAGTCTATTGCAGCCTCAAGATCAAGCAGAAGAGAGGCCTGCAGCTAATACTAGAAAGACCCCTACGGTAGTTGAGGTTACCACTCTTGATAACCTCTTGCCTCACAATCCCTTCTTCCCTCTTCAGATTCTAGAACCTGAGCAAAAAATTCAAGAATATTGCTCAGTGGTTACCGTCATAGGAAAAGACCGAGCTGCCAAGAAATCACGGTCCGAAGACCGTCAAGAATCGGTCCTTACACGGTTAGCGTACAAGACTCGAGTCCAGTCGGGGCATGCTGAGCCCCTACAGACCGACTTGTAGCATACGATTCATCAACCCCGGCAGTTCACTACTCAACCTGGCTCTGACCCTCTAAGAAATGGTCAACGTCATGGTGATCAACGAGTTGGGTGACGCCCAAGAAGAATGAATGAACTGGTTCAAGGTGATGATGTAGTCCATTCTAAAAAATATGGATCACCTCGAGACCTCTAGACCCCTTTCTTCTCACCATGAGGCCAACTCCTTGCTTTGTGAGGGCACAGTTCCCAAGCAAACTCCCCCACCGGCCTCCCAAGACAGCTCTGCTCCTCGCATAGTTTCTTAAGCCAATATAGATGCCATGGTGACCCACAGTCTCAAGTTTAAGATCTCGAGCATGTAAGGGGTGTCGCTTTACCAAAAGTCGTACCTCTAGTATATCGATCAGGTGCCGTTCCCCTCAGACTATAAAAAAGGTACTACATCCCTGTACCAGCATATCACTCACTTCCAAGCGGCTTATCGAGAGACGACAGTTGACGGGGGGCTCCTCCTCTGCCAGTTCATTGAGACTTTCGAAGGGCCAGCCTTCTAATGGTATGCTCGTCTACCTCCATTCTCGATACGCACATGGCAGGAAATGGAGCAACTATTTTTTCAGTGCTTTTATGAAGTCTAGAGAAATATGGAAACAATCGAGCTCCTCACTCTGACTTAAGAGCCTGGTGAGCCAGTTGATAAGTTCATCGCCTGATGGAGAGAGTTGGCAACCTATCATGCCACTCCCATGACTGAAAGAGAAGCAGTTCAGATCTGCATACGAAATATGCTGCCCGAGATTGCCCTGCATGTTGAGGCTTCCAATCCACCCTCCATGTCAGAGCTCATCTTTAAAGAGATTCGTATAGAAGGTCTGTCCAAGCACCAAGGTGGATCTTGCTAGCAGCCCTCTGGCTAGAGAAACGACCGGGGCAATGGCAATTCTCTCTCCAATAATCGGGGCAACAAGCAAAAAGGAGTGATTAGTGCGACTGTCACCGTGACTGACATTAAAAAAGCCACCCCTCAAACCTTAGACCTCTCTAAAGGGTAGTCACAACCAAGGCACAAACACCTCAGGCTGGACGCAAGCAGCAGTAGTCTTATTACAAGGTCCTGCCCCCAGACAATAGAAATTGAAGTGACTACTGGATCCAGCACCAGAACGAGGTGTACCCCTTCTAGAAGGAATGATTTCCTGCGCTGCTTCGACTACTACTAGAGCAAAACATGATCCAGCTGCCGGAGGTCAAATCCCCAGAACAGGCTAGACAAGAGACACACTAGAGATACTGCACATATCATAGGAGAGTAGGTCACCCCACTCAGGAGTGCTATATGCTCAAAGACATTATCGAAGCCCTTATTAATAAGGGCCAGATAAACCTTGAAGAGCTAAAGAAAGCATTCGGGGTAACTGAGGCTTACCACGTAGTGACAATCCAAGAGGATGACAAAACACATACCGTCCTCCATGCAGTATTCTCCATAATGCTCGAAGAAGGTCTCATCGCGCTAAAGTCGACAATGCAGCCCAAGTTCCTGCCTCCAGGCATTAGCCATCGCCGTCGGCAACACGAGAAGGTAGCATGACCCTTCACAGGCACAGAGTTCACAAGCGATGATAGTCATCACCGTCTACAAGAGACTCGATGCACGGGTGAGACCCCCACGGGCAGTGATAGCATCGTCGTCTACAAGAGACGCGAGGTAGGGCGAGACCCCCTTGGGTGGCGATAGGCATTGCCACGACCCCTTCACGGGCGACGATAGGTATCGCCATCTGCAATAGGCATGAGGCAAGGCGAGACCCACACAGGCGACGATAGGTATCGTGGTCTGCAACCTGTGAGAGAAAAGAGAAATAGTCTACGGTCGGTGATACACATCACCGCGCGAGACGTTAGTCCTGGAACCGAAACAGGAGCCCGACCCGTTGCTTGAATGCGATCCGGCTCGCTGTGCTCCTTCAGACGGCCTTTCGCACAACGACAACTAATGCGCGCACACCATGTTGAGGAAAAGAGACGAACCAAGAGAGAGAGGAAAAAGCTCGCGCATGGCGCTGCCATCGCCATGCACGACTTGTGAAACCATAAGAGGGGAAGAGAGAAAGAGGCGTGCACGGCACTGCCACTGCAGTGCATGGCCTTTGGGAAAGACCAGTAGAGAAGACAAAGAAGAAGAAAGAGAAAAAGAGAGAGAAGAATAAAGAAAAAGAAAACCAGAGAGAGAAGAAGGGAAGAGAGAGAAAATACTTTGAGGGAAAAAATAAATTTTTATTAATCAAAAGAGTCTTTGTGAGTCCAAAAGAGAGATTCATCCAAGAGCCCAATAGCCCTTCCTCAATGAGAGGCAGCATCTATTTATAAACTATGGCTAAAATGTGTGTGGATTACCCAAAACTAACCCTAATTGAGGATAATTACATCTTTATTTAATTAAATATAATAAAAAAAATAGGGTGTAAAATGACTGATTTGCTTCTGCCTTACAATTGAAAAAATTTCAAAACAGTCATTGTTGAGAACTAGGGACGTTCTTGATTCTTCTCGGATGATCCATTGATGATCCGACGTCTGAATGAACAAAATATGATTGCCATTACGTAAGGCTCGATGCTACGATCATTTTGATATCGAATTTAAGCCATGAATCACACTTTAAAGGCATGATTACATAACTTGAAATTCACATAGATCTTGAAAACTTTCGATCGATAGTGTGTCTTCATGTTCAAGTTCTTATGTGATTTCTTCATTGAATTGCACTGAGCATGTCATCACGATCACGTTGCAATAAACTAGACGCGATTTGGTGCCCGAACGAAGTTTTGGCAATTTTGAATTTTGGCCAGCATTTGAGATTTCGGCCGATAGAATCTGCAGTGAATTCAACTTGATCTTGTGCTAAATCCAACCGTTCATCATGTGCGACATTTGGATCAGTGATAACCACGGACCTTATGCACGTGATGCAACTGGTCTCACGTCAATAGGTCTCTCGGGCACTATGATTTGGCCACTCGAGTGGGTGGACGTCCTGCTGATTTTTTGCAATGTGCGGCTTCAAATCGCAAACTTCTCTCTAGATTTTCTTCTGGCTCGATCATCGCCACAAGACGTGCCACATATCAAAATGCTCGTCTTGATGACACGAACATGTTCCAACAAGTTTAAGCGTGATCCAATCTCAAAAAAGTGAGATATGAGTATCGTAAGTCACTATTCGTGACTGTCCCTTTAATGGATATTAGTTGTAGGGTGGCCGCATGGGAATAGTGTGCGACTCCTCATGTTTCGATCTTTTACCCATAACTTCTTCCTGGAGTGTCTATTTAAGCTGAAATTTGACCCCAGTGGGTTTTCAACTATGATGAATCCAATGGCAATAGTCCCATAGATGTTTGATACTCCAAAAGTAGGGTAGTAGTTATCGGGATCCGTTTCAGGGTGTTAGAGGTTGATTCTGTCGAAACTATTTCTTCGTCTGTACTGCCATAGACATGTTGAAATGCAACAAAACTTGAAAGGAGGCATTTTCGAGTCTTTATGAAGATCTTGACCAGTTTTGGGGCCATTCTGAGACAGTCAAAATTTTCACTGTTTGTCAGACTTTATTGACTGGCTTCTCCCTTTTATTCCACATCAAGGGCCCATGGTGCTGAAAAATATCTTCAAACAACTAGCTCTATAGAAGGTCGTAAGATAGAATTTTATTAAGGTGTCTATCAAATGAGGAAGGACAGACAACTTTGAAAGAAGTGCATGCTTGAGTATGTGGCATGCACTAGTCTAGTCCTAAGTAATATCACCAACTCCATAAGTTGGGATACTTTTGGCCCACAATGGCAAAGGATGCATTTAAATATGTCAAAAAGTTTCATGCCTGTCAAATACATAACGACTATATTTATCAGTCGCCAGAGCCGCTTCACCCAACTCTTATGACATGGCCTTTCTCCTAATGGGGGATGAATATTGTGAGACTTACGACTCCAATATCATTGGGTAGACACCCTTATATATTGGCATCCATTGATTACTTCTCAAAATGGGTAGAAGTTGTCCCTCTTCAAAGGGTAACAAGCAAAATTGTAGTCAATTTCATATGTCATCATATTGTCTATCGATTTGGGGTATCAGACAAGATTATATCCAATAAGGGATCCCCATTCAAGAATGACCATATCACCCGATTAGTCATTTTAATATCGATTGGAGGTACTCTTCAATGTACAATCATAGGGCAAATGGCCAGGTGGAAGCCTTTAATAAGAGCCTTTGCAAGGTTTTAAAGAAACCGTGAAAGAGAGCCAATGGGATTGACATGAAAAACTACCCAAAGCTCTCTTGACATATCGAACAACTTGGAAGAATGCCACCTCAGAGACCCCGTATTCGTTGGTTATAGAGTTGAAGTTGTCTTACCCCTTGAAGTCCAACTGCCCTCCTTAAGGGTAGTGATCCATTACGGGCTGACAAAAGATGAATGGGTCAAGTTAAGACATAACGAACTCGATACACTCGATGAAAAAAGACTCATCGCATAAGAAAAGTTGGAAGTCTATCAAGCAAGGATGATAAGAGCATTTGATAAGAAGATAATATTGCGGTATTTCAAGCCACAAGTGATTTGGTTTTACCCGTACAACACCCTATTAGTGCATCTCAATCAAAATTTCAGCCCAAATGCGAAGGGCCCTACATTGTTAGAAAGGCATACTCTATCAGAGCATACCTCCAATGTAAAGAAACATGCGAGGATATCATGCCCCCAATTAATAGGAGGTACTTAAAAAAATATTACACTTAAAGATAATATAATCCGCAAAGAACGACTCTAAACTGCCCATCATATAGTCCAAGCTAGACTTTAAATTGTTTAACAACAGGTCTTTTCATTGACCCTCAAGGCCAGATGTGGGTATTTTGAAATGGCCACTATATAAAAGTTCGTACCTCAAGACTATAAACCAATGGGTATAAAAGTTCATATCTCAAGACTATAAACTGATGGGTATAGAAGTGTAAATCTCAAGAATATAAACTGATGGGTATACAGTCCATACCTCACGACTATAAACTGATGGGTATGGTAGTCCATTATACATGACTATAAACTGCTTATTATTAGCTATATACGTAGCCCCTTCAAGATATATAATCCTTCTCTTTCTTAAGTCACTTGAATAGTAGTTTTCTTTACGATATCATCTTGAGCATTAAGTTTGTAGTCCTTCTTGACCCATTGCTAACGGTTATGCTGTTGGAATTTATCTAAAATCCCACATAACAATGAGCACTAGGTTCCCTTTATGAACCTAGCTCACTCCTGTTGAGCCCTTGGCTAAATAATGGTCTGAGCCTTGTTGTAGAACCCAAACTATGCCATTTTGAGGTAGTTTGGGGTCCAGTTTTGGAAAGTTGTTCCCAAAGTATTATGATAAGGTTTTTGGTCTCCATTAGTATAAGAGAGATGTTTCATGTGATGAGTCGGTAGCTTCCCGAGATCTGATCTTGATCCAACACTTCTTGCACTATTGGGGTGGATGATAGTCAAGGGTTGTTCCAATTCTGTTGTCATTTTTTGCACGGTGAAACCTTTATGGAATCGGCTTCCCATATGATGCTTAGTCTTATACGCTTTACTTCCTTTTGATTGTACTTTCTTTATTGAACATTGTAAAAAGGATTGCTCAATCTATAATAGCATGCCTTTGTTGAAGGATGTTGTAGTTTTTATTTAAAAAGTTTGTAGTAAACAAGGGTTATTTCAAGAAGTAATGAAAGTTTATATAAGGATTTTTTAAATAATTTTAATTTTCATACCTTGTGTAATTCCCTTTATACTACCTCGATTGCTATCAAAGCAAGGTACGTTATAGTATTCTTAATAAGCGATTTTGACCGATTTACTAAAAAGTGAAATGTTCGATGGGACGAACTATTTCAAATGGAAGAGAAAAGTTGGTTGTTTCCTACATTAGGAATATCTAGTAACCTTAATATCCTAGGCTCCTCCAGCTGAGCCTAGAGGGAATGCAGCTGGGCCCACAACAGACTCCTATGCTACATGGGTCTTTAAGAAACTCACAACAATGAATATACTGCTATGGACTAGGATTGAGACCTATGCTATAGAGTATGAGGTCTATAAGACAGCCAAAGAGATTATGGACAAAGTAAAGAAGGCATATGACATGCCTTCTCACAACCGTAAAGTTCTTGATATAAGAAGGTTGTTGGATTTTGGCATGCCACAACCGTGCCAAGTGGGAGAGCACCTTCGAAATTTCAAGATGATGATTCGTGAATTGGATGCTGCTGGGATGACTTTTAACTCTCCAACCCAGACCACCCTCTTCCTCTCCACTCTTTCAGGATCATTGGATTCATTCAAAGCAAACCTTGTGGCTCGAGAGACACCATCGATTTCGTGGAGGGTAAAGAAGACATAAGAACTGCCCACATGGATGGATCAAAAGCATTCGTCCATATGGTAAATCCTAACCCCACTCCTTTGAATATTCATGCTGGGTGCGTAGTTGATCCCACCAGTGCTAGTTCTACCTTAGTGGCACTTTACGCTAACATTAATAGAGAGGGCAAAGGTAAATTCAAAAGAAAGGGTTAAAATCCAAGGGATAATCCGAATTTTAAGGGAAAGAAGCCATATGATAGGCCTATGCCACCTCCTCCTTTTAAGGGTCCGTACAATGGGAGAAAAGATAAGAACGGGAACCAAAATTATGCTCTGTAACCCAATAGGAAGGACTTTTCCAGAACCCAGTATTTTTGGTGCAAGAGATATGGACATACCATGAAGTTCTCTAAGAATCTTCGATCTGTTCCATAAATACTCCAAAACCCTGCACATAAGGGAGAAAGAGTGTGCATCGCGATTGAGGCCATGATTTCCAAGTACAAATGCATGGTGATTGGACTCTAGGGCAACCGTACACATCACTGATCAACATGTAGTGTACGTACTTTCAAAGAACTTAAGGTGGGGAAAACCAAAATCTACATGGGAGGAAACTAGGAGGAACCGGTTCTAGGAGTCAAAAACTAAGTTCTGGATTTGAAAAATGGAGAAACCCATGTCCTCAAAGATACTCTCTATGCACTTGGAATGCGTAAAATTTTGATATCGATTATAAGCCTTCTTCTTCTGGTTACCCGACTCCTTTCTCAGGTAGTTCAAATTATGTGTATGAAAAGGACCTGAGTGGTGCAGTCATCTTTATAGCCCAGGTGGCAGACGGCCTTTTAACTGTTAAAATCAAATCCATTGTTGTTTATGTGTAGGGGTCACAAAATGATTTTATGCTTTGGCATCTAAGACTAGGGTACATAGTAATGGCAAGAATGGAAAGAATTCAAATGGATGGTTTTCTTTAAACTATGAGCAATGATTTCCAAAATACGCGTGAGGCAGGTTTATAAGGAAAGATGACCAAAATGCCTCATAGAAAATTCCAAAAATTTACTTGGCTTTTAGAGTTAGTCCACACAGACATTTGTGACCAGTGAGTCATCGCTACGTGAAGGACACATTA
>NW_006494856.1:914284-956522 GCF_000471905.2 Amborella trichopoda
ATCGAGGATTTTTGTGAAAATCTAGGGCTGACCAATATATGATATATAATACTGATTACATTAATAAAAGAAATATATTATGTAATAAATATATTATATATAATACAAATTTCATTAATAGAATAAATATAAATATAAATATATATTATAATATAAATATATATTATATAAATATATACTAATAGTATATATTATTTGATATAAGAACAATAATGTATATATCTGTTTTATTTAATGTTATTAGGAAATTACCTTGAAGTTTTTGTTATTACATGTATACCTATTTTTCCATCTTCACAACATTTTCTTCTAAAAAAGACAGAACTACCCTTTTCAGATTTTTAAAAAACGAAAATTTTAAAACATTCAAGTTTTTTAAAACTAAAAAATAAGCTTATTCGGTTTTTCAAAAACTAAAAATTAGATAAATTCGAAAAACAAAATTGGGTTTCATCTTCAAAACCCAAGATAACCTCAAATCACTTTCTCTAAAAAATTTATCTCTCTAAAAAATTGTGTCAGCTTTTGCCTCTCATCTTGGATCAGTAATTAGGGTATCTCTCTAATAATCAATCTCAATAAGATAAAATTGAGGTTTCTTAGTAGTGCTAATAGTTTCTCTCTCATATTATGATATATTTTGTCCTGAGTTTTGTGATTTATGAATTATTAGTATTTTCTCTAAAGAAGATCGAAAGCAGGAGATTGTTCATATTGCAAATCCCAATTTCTACTCCAAAACCCATTTCAACCCTCTCATGGTCTAGGGTTTTGAATCTAGAATGCTCATCTTTCCCTGCAAATTTCTCCATTTTGATTTTTTGGTTATCGTCTTGAGGGGGTTGGCTGACCGATGGTGGGGCGTGAGAGGACCCGAGGGTTGGGTCCCGTGGATTCGCTCACATCCACACGTCAGTTGAAGATGCAGACTGCTGCGCAGGGCAGATGGTGTGCTGTGTAAGGGAGAGAGGGAGAGAGAGAGAGATACAGAGAGAGAGGTTGAGGCGGTGACCCAGTTAGGAGAGAGGGGGGATGGGTTTACACACTTAGGGGTACTTTCTCTCTCTCAAAGTTCTCTCTTTCCTCTCGGCAGGATTAAGCACTCGGAAGCAAACGACGAGAAGGACAAACATAACGCCTCTGTTTATAAGTGAAAAAGGGGTAAAAATCCAGACCTTTTACAAGTGACTTAAGCTTGCTTATATAGAGGATTCACCAAATAGGGGTGAACGCTTATAAACAAAGCTTAATTACAATTTAAAAAATTAGTAATAAATCTTGAAATTAGGCACAATGACCAAAATGTCCCTGATATCTTTTCCGTTAATGATGAAGCCATCCCTACATGAAGTTCGTTCCGCCATGGTCAGATCTTGAAATCTTTTTCTGCAACTTGTGGCAATGGTTTAGAGGATTTGTCAGCATATCTTCAATGTCCTTACTATTCTAATCATTTTGATGCCCTTTAATCATGGTGGGGTGACCTTTTTCCCACGGGGTGGAAGTCTGGCTAGATTCGTGAACTTCTCGCCAATGCAGGTCGACTCGTGATGTTCTGGCTTTTGACTCTAATTGTAAACGAAAGAGAAGATAGTCACAGTCATTTTGCACCAAGTTTGGGTTGATTTAGTTGTGGTTTGCATTTTTGCCTAATTTGGGAGGTCATCGAAAAGAGGGATTCCAGCAACTGAGCGGATACTTCTTCTATGACCTAAGAACTTTCATCCATTGAACCTTGGATTAAATGCAAGAGTTATACCAGTTTGTAGCTCTTCGCGAGGTGGTTGCATTGAACTCATCCCCGTGGTGATCTGATGCTTGGATGTCGAGTTATGCTTCACTGGATTAGAGGCTTCTTCTTCTTAAACCCTGGTTTTCTTTTTCTGGTTTTGCGAGCACATTCTCTCTAGGAAAACTTTGACTCTAGGTCGTGCAACACTAGCAATGCTGCCATGGCAACACATCTAGTGTCGCTCAAAAAAATCATTAAAAAACCGACTCAAAATAGAAACAATCAGTTTGGGGCAAAAGGGGTTGGGCGACACTGGCAATGTCGCCCAAATCTAAGAGACACTAGGCATGTCATCCAAACCAAAAGTCCTCCAATTTGAGATTTTTTTTTACAGGTGTGTTCCTTATCCTCTTGTGAAGCTCTCAAATAGTATTTGGGCCAAAATGGATTTTCTTATTATTTTTAATGATTTGTTTGGTAAAACAGGGCATCTACAAGATTCTAGGTCAAAACAGGACTTTTGTAAGGTTCCGGGCAGCCAGACTGGTTCTGGGTCACAGGGTAGGCTATGTGAACTATGGATTTTGAGTTTACAAGGATAATGTGGTCCTATAGGTGCAAGAAACCAAAGAATTTGCCAGATTTAAAATGGGGTGTCTACAGTTGCCCCTCTTTGGCACTCCCTATCCTTCGGGGGACAGTGGCAAAGAAGTAGACACTTTGGCATTCCCTATCCTTCGAGGGGCAGGTGAACGTCAAAGATAATGCAGACATTTTAAATTTCTTCCTGAGGTCACATGGTCAGAGGGCACACCAACTAATCCCTCCAAGTCATTGTTCTCATCGAGCTCACCCATCTAGGGCATTTTTCCTCTTAGGGTTTTCGGCGTGAGATGTCGATGAGTTACACAAACTTGAAACTCGAGTTGGATTTTTTAACCATGCCACTTAAATTCAGGGGTATTGCAGTTGAAAATTTTAACCCTGGCATCTTCTTTGATTTCCTTAGGGTTTTCTAAGGCTTTCTTTAAGAAGAGACTTGTCTGGTCGAATTTGAAGAGAGAGATGAGGCAGCAACGTGCAATCGTGGCTACACGGTAATCATCATATCCTGGTGTCCAAGCTCTTCTATTTTAAAAGTCTTTTAGAAATTTTGAAAGTAGGGGGAGATTTGAAATAGAACCTAGAGCAGGGACATGTTACGATTTTAACAACGAAATTAAAGTTTTTGGAAACAGAAAACATATAGTGAAAATTTTTGAAAAGAGAAAGATATTTTCAAAAACAAATTTGATCAGCAGTTTTAACTCCTACAACCATAGAGCTCTCTAAGAAGTTTAGTGTCATGTAGCGATGGATCATACACCCAAACCTTTTACATCAATACGGGGATAGACAGAATACACTCGACCCTTTTACGTCATACGAGGATAGACGAAATACACTCGATCTTTTTACATCATACGGGGATAGACGGTACCTGCCTCGGCTCTTTTACGTCGTACAAGTTTGACATCTTTCCATCGAATAGGGTGGTTGCCCTGGATACACCCGACCTTTTGTGTCATACAGGGCTAGACGGTACTTGCCTTGGCTCTTTTATGTCGCACGAGTTTGGCGTCTTTCATTGAACAAGGTGGTTGTACCCTGAATACACCCGACCTTTTGCGTCATACAGGGCTAGACGGTACCTGCCTCGACTCTTTTAGTTGCAAGAGTTTGATGTCTTTCATTGAACATGGTGGTTGAGCCCTAAATACACCCAATCTTTTATGCCATACGGGGCTAAAAGGTGCATATCTTGGCTTTTTACGTCACACGAGTTTGACGTCTTTCATTGAACAAGGTGCGTGTGCCTTGGATGCACCCGACCTTTTGCGTCATATGGGGCTAAATGGTACCTGCCTCAACTCTTTTACGTCACATAAGTTTGACGTCTTTCATTCAATAAGGTGATTGTGCCTTAAATACTCCCAACCTTTTGTGTCATATGGGGCTGGACGGTATCTGTCTCGGCTCTTTTATGTCACACGAGTTTGACGTCTTTCATTGAACAAGGTGGTTGTGCCCTGAATACACTCGACCTTTTGCGTCTTACAGGGCTAGATGGTATATGTCTCGACTCTTTTACATCGCACGAGTTTGACGTTTTTTCATTGAATAGAGTGGTTGTGTCGTGTGATATACCCAACCTTTTGCGTCATACAGGGCTAGTTGGTACCTCTCTTGACTCTTTTGAGTCGCACGAGTTTGACGTTGAACTGAAGTGGACTTTGGTTGGCAGTTTAGGCTCAGGCCACCGAGGAGCGTTTTCTTTTTTTATTTTTGAAAATTGGTTGGCAATTTAGGCTCATGATGCCAAGGAGCGTTTTCTTTTTTATTTTATTTTTTAAAATTTTTATTTTTTGGAAAATTAGTTGCCAGTTTAGGCTTGTGCAACCGACGAGCGTTTGAAAATGGAAATTAATTAAAACGTTAAAAAAAAGTCACAAAATACATGATAACACCAAGATCGGTCCTCGGAAGACCCCAAAATTGAGTGGGGTATTTTTAGGCAAAAACCTTTTGGACATTGGCTGTGTCGCTCAGGCGGAACTGATGGTGTCGCCCAGGTCTGGGCTACATGGCTGGTGTCGCCCAGCTAAAAAAAACAAAAAATTATGTATTTTGCGTAAAATTAAAACAAACATGGAAAATTTAGGCCACACCACTCGTGTCGCCCATGTAAATTTTTTTTTTTTTATTAAGTGGAAACGTGGGAAATCAAAAAGAAAATATTTTGGCAAAAATATATGGGCGACACCAATGGTGTCGCTTGAGCGACTGAGGAGTGTCGTCCTCATAGGTTGGGTGACGCGGCTAGTGTCGCCCATATAAAAAAAAAAAATTTATTTATGTGGAAAATGGGATGAGTAAAGAGGCTATTTTCAAAAAAATGTGGGCGACACGGGTGGTGGATCCATGAAGAGTTCACTGGATTCTTGGGGGCTTCCATCTTGGAGAGGTCTCGACGTTCTTCCAGGGTTCATCGAAGTCACTTCGGTTTTCCATTCATGTCACCCTCTGACATCTCTCTAAGTTGGTTCTGTTGGGAACTTGTAGGGTTTTAGAGGAGTCTTCATCCTCAGGGGCAGCTTGTGCAGTATTGTTGGAACTTTCAAGTACTTATTTGTAGTTGAGTGTTCTGAATCGGAAGCTCCTTCTTGGAGATTTCTTTTTTCTTTTTTTTTTTTTACCTAAGATGCCTTTTCAGGTTTTCACCACGTCCATTTTTTTTTTTTTTCTTTTCTTTGTGGTGCTTTTTTAGATTTTCAACACTCTTTGGAGCCCATTACAGGTAGTATTTCCTGAGCTACATCGCATTAATGGGGTCGTTGACTTCGTACCCCTCCTGATTTTTTATCTTGTAAGAATTGCCCGTGTGCACTCAGGTAACCACGAATGGCCCCTCCCAATTAGGTTTGAACTTGCCTAAAGGGTGTGGATTTGTAGGAGTGAGGAAGATTTTCTTAAGTACTATGTTCCCTTCTCTGAACTGTCAAGGAACAACCTTTCTTTGGTATGCCCTCTCATTCTATGCTGGTAAGCAATGATATTTGGTGTTGCTCGTAGTCGTTTTTCATCCAAAGTAATGAGGGTAGCAATTCGTGCTTCGATCTTTTGTTCCTCATTCAAATTTTTGTGAACATGCACTCGGAGAGATGGTATCTCAACTTCAATGGGTAGCACTGCTTCCATACCATACACCAATGAGAATGGGGTCATGCCAATAGGAGTCTTATCAGTTGTCTGGTAGGCCCATAGTGCATCATTTAGCTTTTCGTGTCAATCTTTGCCACCTTATATTATTCGGTCTATAATTCTGAGAAGTCTTTTGTTTGTGGCTTCTGCTTATCCATTTCCTTGAGGGTAGTAAGGTGTGGAGAATTTTTGTGTTATCCCAAACTTTTTGCACATGTTGGTGACCCCTTCATTTTTTAAGTTAGATCCATTGTCAGTAATGATTGACTCAGGAACACCAAATCTAAATAAAATGTTGTTCTTTATGAAACAGACAACATGTTGTCCTTCAATTTTGACAAATGATGTGGCATCTACCCATTTGGTGAAGTATTCTGTAGCCGTTAATATAACATGGTGGTTCATTCTAATGATATCAAGACCCACATGGCAAAGGGCCATACAGGCGGTGTTGAGTGGAGTGGTACGGATGGTGCATGGATGAGGTCTCCATAAAGTTAACATTTGGGACACCTCTTAACGAACTTCTAACAATCTTCAGCCATGGTGTTCCAGTAATAGCCCTGGTGCCTGATTTTTTTGAGCTAAGGCGGCTGCCCTAGAATGACCTCCTTCATTGTGTTAACTCTGTCAGTACTTGGTCGATTTCTGGCTGATCGAGACACTGTAAAATGATGTCATCGAAGGATTTCTTGAACAAGATATCACCTCTTACTAAGAATCCCCTAGAAAACCTTCAAATGGCTTCTTTATGCTTTTTGGTGGCTC
Organism: Amborella trichopoda; assembly: GCF_000471905.2. The sequence goes on from NW_006494856.1 coordinate 920,526, forward strand.
TTTCGGGGTATAACCCATCTTAGCAGGTACAGAACATCGTGGAATCATGGTTTTGCCTTAACTAGTTCATCTGAAGCCACGAGAGACACTTCCCCATCGTTCTCATTTTCTTACTCTATTTCTTCTTCGATCGTTGGTGGGGAAGGGTCATGTTTGTTCATGTGTAGAATGGCAGCATAGTGATTTCTGAAAGAATATCAACCATTGAAGCAAGGGTCACAAGGGTATCGACGAACCGATTATTTTCCCTAGTTAAGTGCTGAAAGGTGATTTTTTTAAAATATGGGATCCTATATTCCACCTTTTCTTGATAGGATTTAAGCTTTTCTTCTTTCACCTTCCAAATCCATTGAACTTAGTTTATGATGAGTAAGGAGTCACCAATCACTCGTATTTGATTGATTTTCATTCCCATGGCGTTCTTGTGCCCGGCTATCAAGGCTTCATATTGAACAATGTTATTGGTACAAGGGAAATTCAATCTGATAGTTGTAGGCATTAAAATCTTCTCAGGTGAGCATAGTATGACTCTTACACCTGACCCGTACTCGTTCCTTGCACTGTCGAAATATAATTCCCAAATTGAGTCCTCAATTGTGAAGAGGTTTCCATCAGGGAGATCCGTGTTGACAGGAGTGTTATCTAACAGTGGGTGTCCAGCCAAGTGGTCAGCAATGGCTTGTCCTTTGACCGATTTTTTACTAACATATTCGATCTCAAACTCGCTCAATAGCATTTTCCACTTCGCCAAACATCCATTAAGGACTGGTGTTTCCAATAAGTACTTGAATGGGTCTATTTTTTAGATGGGTTTGACTGTATGAGATAAGACATAGTGTCTTAACTTCTACATGGCTCACACAAGTGTCAAAAAGTGCTTCTCCACATCCGTGTATCTTGTCTCATAATCGATCATGGTTTTTCTGATGTAGTATATCGTCTATTCCTTTCCATGATCATTGTATTGTCCGAGCATTGCCCCCATGGTCTTGTCTTTCACAGATATATATAGGAACATGGGTTTATCTGGACTTGGAGGACTAAAGATGAGAGGTTTGGTAAGGTACTCCTTGAATTGATCGAACGCTTCTTGGCATTCATTATCCCATATGAATGGGGTATCCTTTTTAAGGAGCCTATTGAACGACATGCACTTGTTTGCCAGTTGTGAAATAAAACGCCTTATGGCTTGTATGTGACCTTGAAGCTCACTGATTTCTCTGATGTTCCGGGGTGAGGGAATTTCAATGATGGCTTATATTTTGGACGAGTCCACCTCAATGCCCCTTTAGCTTACTATAAAGTCTAGTAATTTGCCGGATTCAACCCCAAATGCACATTTCTATGGATTAAGTTTGAGTTAATGTTTCTAGAGTCTTTCGAAAATGGTTCTCAGGTTAGTGAGATGATCAGACTTGATCTTCGACTTAACCAAAATGTCGTCGACGTAGTCTTCCATAAGGGTATGCATTAAGTCGTGGGCTAGTCATTGCCTGCTGATAAGTTGCCCCTACATTTTTAAGGCCAGAGGGCATGACACAGTAGCAATAGGTTCCCCATTGCGTTATGAACAATGTTTTGGTTTGGTCTTCCTCTGTCATGAGGATCTGATTATAACCTGAGAAGTCGTTCATGAATGACAACATCTCGTGCCGCGCATTGTTGTCGACCAAGGCATCTATATTTGATAATGGAAAATTGTCCTTTGGGCATGCCTTGTTGAGGTCTCTGCGGCGACACACACTCGAATCCTCTTGTCTTTCTTGGGTACGACCACTATGTTGGCCAACTACTCTGAGTAATCGACGGGGGTAATGAACTTCGCCTTGAGCAGTTTATTGATTTCTTCCTTAATTTTGAGCTCAAGGTGGATCTTCTGATGTCGGAGTTTCTTCCTTACAGGCTTTGCTCCTCCATTGAATATTAGGTGATGTTGCAACAATGTGGGATCTAACCCTGGCATATCATCGTATGACCAGGCGAAGACATCGTGATATTTCTTGAGAAAGGAAATCATATTTTCCCACTCCTCAAGAGATAGGGAGGTTCCAATTTTGGTTAAGCTTGGGTACCTCTCAGTTCCTAGGTTTACATCAATCGTCTCTTTGATGATAGCAGTTGGGTCACCATCAAACCTCTTCTTAATTTGCTCAATATGGGAAGTGAGTTCCTCAAGTTGAGAGATTTCCTCAGACTCTTGGCTCTCTTGATCTTCATCTTGGGTATTGTCCATTGTTATCGAACTATCTTGGGTGTTCACCGTTTTTTAAAATTCTTTTTCATCTTTATCAATCTTATCATGTTTTGAATTTTCAACGGATTTTAAAATAATATAAGAGGTATCCCTTAAGGGACTCGCGAGAGAAATCTTGGGGACTGAATGCGCAGATGGCCACCCTGCGCCAACCTATTTTTTGCTATCGAGACTTGAAGGTGTGGCTGGTATGCCTCCAACGATTCTCGAGATAAAGGAATGATCGACCAATTCTGTTCCTGGGATTGAATAGGTGGATGAGCACGCTTAGCTGGGTTAGAGTCGATTGTGCATACCTTCAAATCCAGGTCAGCAAAAAGGTCTTCAATTCCCAATTCTTGTGTGTGCTGAGATGTGGAAGAAGAATTATTCTCCGTTGGGGATTCAATGATCACCTTTGGCCGTTTTGAAGGACGGGCATCAAGAGGGTCGAGGCTTTGAATGCCTCCAAATACAAACCCCGGATAGCTTGAAGGTTTCATCCGGCTTTGAAATAAGGTGAGAGAACAGTTGAGACCTCTTCGATCCTGTTTTCAGTTTTGGCTTGGAGTGATCCAGAAATCGCCTCCGTTATACCTTGCCCTTGACTCCCCAAGCCTTGGCATAGTTGGAAGCCTTGGAAGAAGAGCATGTGCCAAGCTTCAAGGGACCCGCAACCATATCAATGTTGACATTAGATGATGTCTTCCATTGATGCGGAAGTTTTCAAAATTTGAGGAATAAGGTCGCCGGCCTCTAGGCATAAGGTGGCACAATCGGCTTGCTCGAAGGAAGCGAGTTGGATTTCTCCAAGCTCGACCCCTACGGCTGGCTTCCCTTTATGTATACTAGGATTGAGAAAAATAAGGGGTTCAACACATACCTTCGCAACGCTGGTTGATGGAGTGTAGAGGTGACCACGAGGTTTTCATCCAACCACGGTCTTCCTAGTAGCATGTTGAATGAAGGTTTTATGTCAAGACATAAAACTTTATCACTTGGACGGTAGGGCCGATCTTGAGTGTGAGAGGCAATATGCCTTCAGCTTGTCGCTTGGTTTAGTTGACATGGCTCGAAATCATTCAGGCCTTTGCCTATCTGCTTCACTGTTTTCATAGGGCATATGTTTAAGGATGCCCCATTATCAACAAGCACTCTCTGTATCTCATATCCTTGCATGAAAACAGTGACGTGCAGAGGTTGGACATGAAAGAGGTTGAAGCTGACTGGGATGTCATCGTCCATGAACACGATTGGTGTTGGTGCTATCAGTTCGTTGATCATTCCGCACAACTCATCCGGTTGTGTGTTGCTCGGAATGTGTGTCTTGGTGAGGACCTTTTCATTCTGAGCTCGGGATGTGTGTCTTGGTGAGGACCTTTTCAATCTGAGCCTGGATCTTCCCGAAATTAGCTGGTAGATCATCGATAGCTACAGATGCTTGAATTTCTTTATTCGGCTCAAGATCTGCGACTCCTACTGGTTGTCTGGCATTTGAGGTGTTTCCCATTCTTTCATCGAGGGTATCGACCATCAATTAAATCGGTTTGAACACTCGGTCTCATCTGGTTAGGGAATCAACCTCGTCAGCTTAAAGCTCGATAGGGTCAGCCCTAGCAAGAGTAATGAGAGACTTTGGGGTGTTGGCCCCTTGTTTGGAAGATGATCCCTTTTCGTTTATCTTGACTATATCAATCTCTAGTGGGTCATCTTCGTCATATCGGTCCCACTTAGGAAGGTTATCGAGGTTCGGAGATGAAGGGCTTCCTCTTAGAAGGCTTAAAAGATGTTGTTCGGGCTTTTGAAGGTGATGATCACAAGCAAATATGAATTGACTGGGATCATCTTCTTGGTCTCCACGCTCAATAATGTGAATGACGACATTCTCTTTAGAGTTGTCTTGAGCTCCCGACTTTTTAGTCGTTGTGACCATATTTTTAGCTAGAGGATTTGCGAAGATACCCATCTTTTGATTAGGTTCTTCAACAGATTGATTTCTAGGGGTGTCAATGATGCCCCCCCTATTGATTAATGCTTGAATCACCTGCTTCAAAGACAAGTAGTTTTGGGCATCATGAGCATGGTTTTGATGCCATTTGCACCAATTGCTCTTATCCGTGACTTGAAATGGTGGTTCAGTTGATGGCGGGAGATAAACCATATTTCTAACCAGGAGTAATTTCAGCACTTTTTCTAATGGTATTTGAGAGGGATGTGTTTGAACGTATTTTTCATCTCCTTGGTCCCTGGTAGGAAGCAGATCAATAAAGCCTACACAACAGTGGAAAATTACCGACAGTCTCAGAATGGCCCCAAAATTTTTCAAGATCATCATCAACACTTTAAAAGATCATCTGTCAAGTTTTATCACGATCAGACATGTCTAAGTCAGTGAACATAAATAAACAGTTCTCCGAAAATTGGTCTCTAGCACCCTAAAACGAACCCTAAAACTGAAGCTAGATTTTTGATGTCTCAAATCACTATGGGACCACTGCCATTAGATCTGGCATGGTCAAAAACCCCCATGGGCCAAGTTTCGGCTTGATTAGACACTTCATAACAAAGATATGAGTAAACATTGAAACATAAGAGGCTGCACACTATTCATGTATGGCCTCACTGCACCAGAACACCATTAAAGGTGGCTGTTTTTACAGTCACGGGAAGTCACTTTCGAAGCTCGTAACTCGCTCATTCCAAGTCGGATCAGTCCCAAATTTGGTGACCGTATTCATCTCATCAAGATGAACAATTCGATATGTGGCAGCCCTGAGACGATATCCGAGTAGGGAGGAGAAAAGCTTGAGAGAAGCTGTTGATCTTTGAGGAAGTTAAAGAAAATTCAGTAGCGACACGCATCGCTCAATGAACCAAATCACGACGCTCGCGCAACGGATCGACACAAAACCAATTCCATTGTGTGCGTAACGTTCAGAGCTATCATTAGACCGAACTACGGACATGATGGATGGTCAAAATTCATGCACGAAGCCGATGAAGTTACAGAAATTCCGGTCGCTGAATTCTAGATTCTGGTCAAAACTCAAAAGTTGCGAAATCTTCGTCCGGGCTCCAAATCCCGTTCCCATTATTACCACGCGATCATGATGACATGCTTAGTGTGCTATAATGAAGAAATCAAAGAAAAACATTTAGGAAAGAGCGCACTATCGATCCAAAGTTTCCATGATTCAAACGAATTTCAAGTCTCGTGATCATGACTCAAAAACATGATTCATGGCTCGAAGTTGGTATCAAAACAATCGCCATGTCGATCCCTACAAGAAAGCAATAATATTTCGATCATACGGGCATCCGAACAACCCTGAGTCAACCACGAAAGATCACGTAAGTTCTCGGGCAGCCATAGGGACTGTTTTGGAATTTTACAAATTGTTAGGTTAGGGTAAAATAGTCCTATTGCACCCATTTTTAGAATTTATTTTAATTTAATTAAATCTTAATTTTCAGTAATTAGGTCTAATTTTGATCAATCCACCCATGTTTGAGCACAACTCCATATAAACAGGCACTGCCTCATTGTAAAACAGACCCCCCATCACCACTAAGTCCTGAGTGGATTCTTTGAAGATTCAATAAAATTTTGATCCTTGCTTGAGCCTATAAGTATGTCTTGGAGGGATAGGGATGAGAGAGAGGAAAAGGGTCGATACCCTTCGGGCAGGTAACTTTCTCTCTCTTCTCTCTCTTCTTTCTCTCTCTTTTCTCTCTTCTTTCTCTCTCTTCTCCCTCTATATCTTTCTCTCTTCTTTCTCTTTCTTCTATCTTTATCTCTCTTCTTTTTCCCTCTTCTCCCTCTCTCTCTCTTTCTCTCTCTTCATTCTCTCTCTTCTCTCTCTTCTTTTCCCTCTTCATCTGTCAGTCGGCGACACCTAGCGTCGATTGGTTTTCTTACTATTCCTCTAGCAGTCGACAAGACCTAGCACTGATTGGTTTTCTCCCTCTTCATCTATCAATCAGTGAGACCTAGCGTCGATTGGTTTGCCCTCTCTTCCTCTGTCAATCGACGAGACCTAGCACCGGTTAGTCTTCTCTCTCTTCGTCTATCAATCTATGAGACCTAACGTCGGTTGGTTTTCTCTCTCTTCCTCTATTAGTCGATGAGACCTAGCACTGGTTGGTCTTCTCTCTCTTCATTTATCAGTCAAAGAGACTTAATGCCGGTTGATTACCTCTCTCTTCCCCTGTCAGTCAGCGAGACCTAGTGCCGGTTGGTCTCCTCTCTCTTCGCCTATCAGTCGTCAAGACCTAGCGCTGGTTGGTTTTCTCTCTCTTCTTCTACCAATCAACGAGGACTAACATCGGTGTCTTTTCTCTCTCTACTAGTCGGCGAGGCCTAATGCCGATTGGTCTTCCTCTCTTCTTCTAGCAAACAACGAGGTCTAGCATCGGTTGTCTTTTCTCTCTCTATCAGTCGGCGAGGCCTAGCGCCAGTTGGCCTTCTCCCTCTTCTTCTATCAGTTGGAGAGACCTAGCATCAATTGGTTTTCCCACTCTTCTTTTGTCAGTTGGCAAGACTAAGCACCAGTTGGCTCCCTTCCTCTCTTCTCATCTGACACAGTCAGTGAAGCCTAGCGCCAACTGCTTCCTCTCTCTCCCATCTCCTGAAACAGTCGGTGACGTCTAGCGCCGACTGCATCTCCTCTTCCTTCTTCTCTCACCTTTCGTTTATCCCGATCTTCTCTTTAATCATTCCTCTGCTGCTCTCTTGTTCGACCAAGAGGGATTGAGGTTAGCATCTCATAGCAGTCCTCTCGTATAGCCGTAATGTTGTGAGGCTAGGTTCTCTTGGCCTACTTTACTGGCACGACAAACTGACCATCGTGTCTAGCTAGCCGATATCGATAATAACGTCTAGTAGCGATCCTGTGAGTCGATCTCAGTTACCGAGCCTGTTTTGCCACCACGTTATGTCAATTATCTGCCAACTTAGTCACTGCCTTGACCTTCTCGCTTGGTCAAATCGTTCTCTCCCCCCGTCTTTCTTTCTTCTTTTCAAATACACATGCTTTCATATGTTCATAAAAGAGGAAAAGGGTGAGGCCTCACCCACCTATCCCATAACCTTTGCCATATATGTTTGTGATTGCATAAAGCAGAAAATAAGAAGAATATGAGCCAAGGGAGGAGATTTCGAAACAGTTTCATTATTAGGGGGCTTTCTTCGTGATCTAAGAGGTCGCCCACCCGAGTCAGCCCGAGTAAGTTTTGAACCCACCTTTTAAATTCCTCTCTCACTGGTTGGTAACACCGCCCCCGTTTTCGAATGAGGTTCTCGAGAGAGTGACCTCACGAACGTCTCGAGTATTCCTCGAAACTCAAGACGCGAGCCGTCTGATCCCTTAGGGATCTAGAGGGTGAGATCGAGGCACCTAACCAGCTTGGCGAATCCACTAGGGACTTACTACCCCTTAGTCAGATTGTTCTTGTTTAGCTAGTTTCTTCTTTATCTGTTTTCATTATCTTTTCACTCTCACTTATGGTTGCTGGGTTCTATAACCCATTCAACCGGATCAGAGATTTTTTTATCCCCTTATTCGAGAGTGTCCCTAGGGAACAAGGTCCTCCGACTTCGTTCCCGGCCATCCTCTTGAGCAAAGACCCCTTGTCTAGCTCCCAGGTCTTAACCTGGACGGCTATGAGGAGGGACTTGAAGGTCCCTCACTCCCCATCTCTTCGCTCTGGTGGAAATTCCACCAAGGCGCCTTGCATGGGAAGCACTTATGTTGCCCCACAAAGCATGCACCCAGCCACCGATAAGTCACGTACCGATCATGTTTCTGAGGTACGCCGGAAGACTCAGTCCCTTTCTGTAAAAGGTAAGCGAGTTGCTATTGCTTTTGTGGGTCACGATCAAGCTAACACCCACATTCTTACACTAGGGGTCTCCATCCCTAAAGGCTCAATACAGAGAGGCGAAAACCCCACGGTCTCCACCCCTTACACACACCACGGGACTCGTGGGTCACCCACTTGAGTCACACTTCGGGGCAACCCTTTTATTACGTTGAGTCTGTGTCCAGGATCGAACCTTCCGAGGCCAGATCCTCGACACGCCACTCATGTGCATCTCACTACTTGGGGTAACGCCATTATTGTGCCAACCCGAGCACACATGTGACGACCTCCTTGTCCTTGGTCCCTGGTAGGAAGCTAGTCAATAAAGCCTACAAAACAGTGGAAAATTCCTGACAATCTCAGAATGGCCCCAGAATTACTTAAGATCATCATTAGCACTTCAAAAGATCACCTGTCAAGTTTTATCACGATCAGGCTTGTCTAACACAATGAACACAAAGAAATAGTTTTTGGAAAATTGGTCTCTAACACCCTGACACGGACCCTACAACTGAAGCCACATTTTCAGTGTCTCAATCATTGTGGGACCGCCATTAAATCTGGCACAGTTGGCCAAGTTTCAGCTTTATCAGACACTCCTGAACAAAGATATGAGCAAAACATTGAAACAGAAGAGGCCGCACATTATTCTCGTATGGCCTCATTGCACCAAAACACCATTAAAGGTGGTTGTTTTTACAGCCATGGGCAGTCACTTTCGGAGCTCGTAACTCACTCGTTCCAAGTCGGTTCGCTCCCAAATTTGGTGAGCGTATTCATCTCATCAAGATGAACAATTTGATACGTGTCACGCCCCAAGACGATATTCGAGCAGGGAGAAAAGCTTGAAAGAATTTGTCGATCCGTGAAGAAGTTGCAGAAAATTCAGCAGCGATAGCCTCTCTCAATGAAGCAAATCATGACGCTCGTGCAACGGATCGACGCAAAACCAATTCCATTGTGCGCATAAAGTTCGGAGCTGTCATTGGACCGAACTACGTACATGATGGATGGTCAGATTTCATGCACGAAGGTGACGAATTTACTGAAATTTCGGTCGCTAGATTCTAGATTCTGGTCAAAACTCAAAAGTTGTGAAATCTTCGTTCGGGCTTTAAATCGTGCTCCGATTGTTGCCACGTGATCGTGATGACATGCTTAGTGCCCTACAATAAAGAAATCATAGAAAAACATTAAGGAAAGAGCGTAATACCGATCCAAAGTTTTCAAGATTCAAATAAATTTCAAGTCTCGTGATCCCGACTTAAAAACATGATTCATGGCTCGAAGTTGGTATCGAAACAATCGCCATGTTGAGCCCTACAAGAAAACAATAATCTTTAGATCAGATGGGCATCAAAACAACCCTGAGTCATCCATGGAAGATCACGCAAGTTCTCGGGCAGCCACAAGGACTATTCTGAAATTTCACATATTATTAAGTTAGGGCAAAACAGTCATATTGCAACATTTTTAATATTTCTTTTAATTCAATTAAATCTTAATTTTTAGTAATTAGGTCTAATTAGATCAATCCACCCATGTTTGGGCACATCTCTATATAAATAGGCACTGCCTCATTGTGAAACAGACCCCTCATCACCTCTCAGTCTTCAATGGATTCTTTGAAGATTCAATAAAATTTTGATCCCTTGCTTGAGCCTATGAGTACGTCTCGGAGGGAGAGAGAGGAGAGAGAGGAAAAGGGCCGATACCTTTGGGTATGCAACTTTCTTTCTCTTCTCTCTTTCTCTCTCTTCACTTTTTCTCCTTCTTTCTCTCTCTTCTCCCTCTATCTCTTTTTCTCTCTTCTTTCTCTTTCTTCTCTCTCTTTCACTCTCTTCTCTCTTTCTCTCTCTTCTTCTCCCTCTTCGTCTACCAGTCGAAGAGACCTAGTGTCGATTGGTTTTCTCTCTTTTCCTTTGTCAGTCGGCAAGACTTAGTGTTGGTTGATCTTCTCACCCTTCGTCTATCAGTCGATGAGAACTAACGCTAGTTGGTTTTCTCTATCTTCCTTTGTCAGTCGTCGAGACCTAATGTTGGTTGGTCTTTTCTCTCTTCGTTTATCAATCATCAAGACGTAACGTCGATTAGTTTTCTCTATCTTCCTTTATCAGTCGGTGAGACCTAGCGCCGATTTGTCTTCTCTCTCTTCGTTTATTAGTCGACGAGACTTAGTGCCAGTTGGTTTCCTCTCTCTTCCTTTGCCAGTCGATGAGACTTAGCGCCGGTTGGTCTCCTCTCTCTTCGTCTATCAGTTGACGAGACCTATCATTGATTAGTTTTCTCTCTCTTTTTCTACCAGCCAACGAGGCCTAATGTCAGTTGTCTTTTCTCTCTCTACCAGTCGGTGAGGCCTAGCATCGATTGGTCTTCTCTCTCTTCTACTACCAGTCAGCGAGGCCTAGCACTAGTTGTATTTTCTCTCTGTACTAATCAGTGAGGCATATCATTGGTCGGTCTTCTCTCACTTCTTCTATCAGTGAGCGAGACCTAGCGCCAACTAGTTTTCCCTCTCTTCTTCTATCAGTTGGCGAGACTAAGCACATGTTGGCTCCCTTCCTCTCTTCTCATTTCACACAGTCGATGAAGCCTAGTGCCAACTGCTTCCTCTCTCTCCCATCTCCTGAAACAGTTGGTGATGTCTTGTGTCGGCTGCATCTCCTCTTCCTTCTTCTCTCTCCTTCGATTTATCCCCTTCTTCTTTTTAACCATTCCTCTGCTACTCTCTCATTCGACCAAGAGGATTGAGGTTAGCATCTCATGGCAGTCATGTCGTCTAGATGTAATGTTGTTGCACTACGTTTGCTTGGCCCGCTTTATTGCCACGATAGACCGACCATCGTGTCTAGCTAGCCGACATCGGTAATAACGTCTAGTAGCGATCTCGTGAGCCGGTCTCAGTTACTGAACCCGTTTCGCCACCACATTATGTCAATTATCCACCAATCTAGTCACTGCCCTGACCTTCTCGCTCGGTCGAATCCTTCTTTCCCCCCGCCTCTCTTTCTTCTTTTCAAATACGCATGCTTTCATACGTTCACAAAAGAGGAAAAGGGTGAGGCCTAACTGACCTATCCCATAACGTTTGCCATATATTTGTGTGATTGTAGAAAGCAGAAAATAAGAAGAATACGAGCCAAGGGAGGCGATTCCGAACCAATTTCATTACTAGGGGGCTTTCTTCGTGATATAAGAGGCCACTCACGGGAGTCAGCCCGTGAAAGTCCCGAACCCACTTTTTAAATTCCTCTCTCATCAGTTAATAACACCCGCCCCCATTTCTTGAACGAGGTTCCTGAGAGAGCAATCTCACGAACGTCCCGGTCTTCCTCGAAACCCGAGACGCTAGCCACTCGTTCCCCCAAGGATCCGGAGTGCGAGATCGAGGCATCTAACCAGCTTGGCAACTCCACTGGGGACTTACTACCCCTTAGTTGGATCGTTCTTGTTTGGCTAGTTTCTTCTTTATCTTCTTTCATCATCTTTTCACATTCACTTATGGCTGCTGGGTTCTATAACCCATTCATCCAGATCGGGGATTTTCTTATCCCCTTATTCGAGAGTATCCCTAAGGAACAAGGTCCTTCGACTTCGTTCCCAACCATCCTCTTGAGCAAAGACCCCATGTCTAGCTCCTAGGTCTTAACCTGGACCGCTGTGAGGAGGGACTTGAAGGTCCCTCACTCCCCATCTCTTCGCTCTGGTGAAAATTCCACCAAGGTGCCTTGCAAGGGCAACACTTATGTTGACCCACACAGCATGCAACCAGCCACCGGCAAGTCACTCACCGGTCATGTTTCTTAGGTACATTGGAAGGCTGCCCAATCCCTTTCTGCAAAAGGCAAGCGAGTTGCTATTGCTTTTGTGGGTCGCCATAAGGTTACCACCCACATTCCTACACCAGGGGTCTCTATCCCTAGAGGCTCAACATAGAGAGGCAGAAACCCCACGGTCTCCACCCCTTACATGCACCACAAGACTCGTGGGTCACCTACTCGAGTTACACTTTGGGGCAACCCTTTTGTTACTTCGAGTCCATGTCCAGGGCCAAACCTTCCGAGGCCAGATCCTCCACATGCCACTCATGTGCATCTCACTACCCGGGGCAACACCATTATTGCACCAACCCAAGTACACAAGAGAAGACCTTCTTGTCCTCCTCCTACGCACACATAAGCGCACCCTGTAAGGGGCAGGCCTGCACCTGTTCTCTTACAGACACTTGCTCGTAGTTCTCGGCCTCTTAAGGCCAGCTCACCTGCACGCTCCCAGATGGACCCCTAGGTCCCTCAAGATCCTTCTTCAAGGGGCGCACACTCATCGCCATCTCAGGCCTTCCCTTGCCCTCGACTCGAGACTCCACATGAGTCAACCCTGCTCCCGCTCGCTCCTTCTTCATCGATCAAGCACCTTCAGCCTTGGTACTCAAAGGTTTTCCCCAAGAGTACCATCCTGAACTAGCCCTAACACTTTGGTCATGTCTCTGGAGTTCATAAGAGAGCTCGAGGCATGGACCTCATAGAAGATCGAGTCCTTCATCCTCCCCAGCCCAAGATGACTCCAGTTCTTGGCCCTCATCCTTTACCACACCTGATGGAGACAGCTCTCTCTTATGCAAGAAGAGTTGACCAACCGCGACCTAGATCACAGTTTTGGCAAGAGGTCCATCAAAACCTAAAGGCTAAATGCGATAGAGGTCTGTAAATTTTGACTAGGGAGGTGACCAAGGCAGTCAAAACAGCCAATTTTGATGACCCTCTTCACCTGAATCCCTTCTACCCCCTTTAGACGATGAAGCCTGAAGAAGATCTCTGCGAGCCCTGTGTTGTGGTCACTATCGTAGAAGAAGATCCAACCACTCAACAACCACGATCCCAAGACCGTCGTGAATCGGCCCCACAGCCACAGTCCCAGGACCATCGAGAACCAGTCCAAACGCGATCTGCATACAAAAGTCGAGTTCAGTTGGGGCATGCTGACCCCTTACTGACTGACCTACCATGTTCGACCAGTCAAGATCGCAAACCTTCTATCACCACTAACGTTGACCTCCCTAGAGAAACGGTCAGTCGAGCCCAGTGATGCGTAAGAGGATCACATGATCAAGTTTGAGGATATGGTGCATGTGATGATGGAAAAGATTGATCGTATTGACGCTGCACATCAGTCGGCTAGCCATGAGGTCACTTCCCATCACTCTGATGGTATACCTCCACGGCGGCCTACTCCATCTACCTCGCAGGATAATTCTGTCCCTCTTCCGGTCTCTCAGTCTGATATTGACACTATGGTCACCCATAGCCTAAAGAACAGACAAATTCCAGGCATACAGGGGGCGACTCCTTATCAAAGACTATACCCCTCCTATATTGATCAAGTCTCGTTCCCCTCAGACTATAAGAAAGGGAAGTTTCCTCTATTCAGTGGAACCACCTCCCCAAACCAGCATATTGCCACTTCCAGGTAGCAAGTCGGGAAATGGCAGCTGACGGGAGACTTCTTCTAGGCCAGTTCATCAAGACCCTTGATGGCCCGGCATTTCAATGGTATGCTCGACTTCCTCCAAAATCGGTGCATACATGGGAGGAGATGGAGAAATGTTCTATCAACGCTTCTATGAGGTTGAGAGAGAGGTTCAAAGCATCGAGCTTCTCACCCTGACTCAAGACCCCAATAAGCCTGTAGATTAGTTCATATCAAGATGGCAAAACTTGGCTTCTCGCCATCCTAATCCTATGCCTGAGAAGGAAGCAGTCCAAACTTGCATGGGGAATAGGCAACCTGAAATCACTCTACATGTCGAGGCCTCCAATTCGATCTCCATGTCAGAATTGATCTCTACATTGGTTCGCATAGAAAGTTTGTCACGCCATCATGGTGCGACAAGATAGACATCTACAAGTTTAGCAAGTAACCGGGGCAATGCAGCTCTGGGAATAACACACGGGGCAGCTAATAGAAAGGCAGTGTAGCCGTCATGGTCACTGATTCAAAGAAGGTTTTTCCCCAAACTTTGGACCTCTCTAAAAGGGTAACCGCGACAAAAGTAACACCTTAGGCTGGCAAGCAACAATCGTCGTACAATAGGGTACCTCCACCAGCTAACTTTGATCAGAATGATTATCTCTTCAGGCATAGGAATAAGGTCTATCCCTTCTAGAAGGAATGGGTCCCTGCATTGTTCGAGTTATTATTGAAGGAAAATATGATTAAGCGTCTAGAAACCAAGTGCCTCGAGCAAGCTGGCCTTGACGATCAGGTGAATTATTGTGCTTACCATTGGAGGATTAATCATCCTATGGATGACTGCTACATGCTGAAGGACATTCAAAAGGGTCTGATAAAGCTTGAAGACTTAAAGAAGGCCTTCGGGGCAGCTGAGGCCTCCCATGTTGTAACCATCCAGGAGGAGGATGAAGTGCCTAGAATTCTCTACACCTTCTTGACTATAACGCTTCAGGAAGGTATAATCACACCAAAGCAAGCGAGGCAACCCCTTAGACTTGTTAAGGGGACTGAAGATCGTTGGTCTCCATACCATCAGATAAGAGGTCATTGCTTGTCAAAATGCACAGCTTTGCTTGACATATTCGCAAAGAAGATGCAAGAGTATCAAGAATTCTACAATCTTCCCGTAAGCGATCCTCAAATCATTTCCTCATCGGAACAAGAAGATCTCACAAGGCAGGACCTTCCCATCAATGACATAGACCCTATAGAACCCTCAACTTCCCAGCCATTAATGATCTATCATGGCCGAAACAAATTCACGTCTTTGAGGCGAGAAGCAGTTTGTCAAGCTAAGGATGGTCACCAGCCCAGCGAGACGAATCACACATTACCGCGAAAAACCAGAACAACACGGGCACCAAGGGCAACTCGTCGAAGAAACAAGACCTCTTAACCCATAGTCTAGCAGGAATTTCTCAAGCCCCTTCCTCCGTTGCCAACTTTGCTGAAAATTCACGGAACTATCCTTTTTCCTTCTTCATCATGTCAAGAAGATGTCTCTGTGACATCTTCCACTCAGCAAACATCCGATGAGGGTGACGACGTTAAAAGAACTCCTCAACGGTTTGAGCAAAGGAAAGACCTAAAAGATCCCCTGCACGCGTCCAATCCTAATGATCACGTAAAAAGCTGCTCAGATCGGTTTGATGAGGGGAACGACCTTAAAAGCTCCCCACTTTCCAACCCTTCTCCACCTTCTTCCCCTACTTCTCATTCTCTTATGTCTTCTGCATATACGACCTTGATGTGCCCAAACTTTGAGGCTCTCGACCAGGAATTCGAAGGAATCAATATAAGAAGGACGCAGCGGAAGCAATTGAGAAAGACCTTGGCACAGGCAGTAGGATTCTTAACATTTGCTGATGCCCTAACAACTAAAGCCAAGGAAGAGCCACCTTCATCAAAGAAGCACAAGAAGTCAAAGCCAAAGAAGCCCCAGTGGACCCCTGAGCCTGACTTCGAGCAGAGATTGAGAGAGTTAAGGGGGCAAAGCTTCTATTCTCAAGGAGCTTGCCACATGGTGCAAATTTCAGGAGCAATACCCACCATGGGACTGATAAATCTCAGATCAGAGTGGACGCTGTAGCCTCCATCTCAAAATTCGAGCACCTTAAACATCCCAAGTCCGCCACTACCCCCTAATCCAAAGACTAGTCTGCCTATCCTACAACTCCCTGGCCTCCTTCCTAATCCCAATACACTTATTCTCCAATTCCTTAAGACTCCTTTAATTCCATGCACTCAATCTCTCCTAAAGCCTCAAACTTCCATCACTCAAACTAAGCCCATTGTGCAATTAAGTCAGCCAGCCAGCTAAAATAAACCCTCTTTACCCAAACCTGCTCCCCAACCCAACATACCCACCAAACCAGTGGTAGGACCAGGAGCACAAGGCCTTGATCAAGAGAAGGTGAATTATGATGTGATAGGGCATCTACGGAAGCTTCCAGCCCTTCTCAGTATCTACGACACCCTCATGCTTTCATAGGATTACCGGATGGCTTTGATTCAAGCTCTCTCTGACCCAGAAGTATACGAGACCGAAGTAGAACCTATCGAGATGGACCTGGCAATTCTACAAGGATGTATGTTAATCATCTTTTTTCAGAAGATGACCTGCAACTAGGGGAAAAGTTTCATAATCGCCCTCTCTTTATTGCTGACGAATTACATGCATGCCCCATCAACGGAATCATGTTAGATGGAGGGTCGACATTTAACCTCATTTCAAGAAGGATCCTTACTCGATTAGGGTTGGGGTCCGAAGACCTTACCCCATCCCACATCACAGTTCAGGGGTTTAATCAATCAGGAGAGAAACCGGCTGGCATAATACGCCTTCGTTTTAAGATCGGTGAGCTGAACGATTACGCCTAGTTTCATTTAATCGACACTGACACTTCTTACAATATTCTCCTCGGTCGACCTTGGCTCCATGATCAAGGGGTGGTCCCATCAACATTTCACCAATGTTTCAAGTATAGTCGAGACGGTAGACAACATATGGCCTATGCTAACAAAAGACCATTCCATGTGGGCAAAACTCACTCTGCAGATGCAAATTATTATTTTACAGATCTGGCGTTGCCTCAAAAGCTGAGAGAAGAAGGTCATGAGTTTACAAGCAAGACGGTGTCCTTGTCTCATGAAGATGTTGAGGATGTTGGGAGGATGCTAATGAACATGTTCAAGGAAGAAGAAAGGCCGGGCAGAATTTTATCCCTAACTACTCTTTATTCCAACATCCCAACTATCATCCCTCAAGAAACTTCCTCTTCATTTGAAAAAGAGTCATTACCCTCTGCCTCCAATACTGAGCCACCTTAGCTGAAAAATGGACCAGAAGTCATTATTGAGATCGAGCAAGCCATGGGGGTAGAATTCCCGTCTCCAAGGGTCACCTATACACCGGACCATCAAAAAGTCCTTCATATCCCCATTGCACTCTTGAAAGCTGAAGCAGCCCGACAACCGCTACGAAAGGTCTTTCAAAACCCAGTTGCTATAATTTTAAAGGATGTTTTTCACACTGTTGTCCAGCCAAAAGTTTTACCTTTCCCCGACCCCTCAGGAGAGAGGTTCGGAGAAGGGCAACTTCCTTCCCCTCAAGGGCAGGTTCCTATAGTAAACTTGAGAACCAAGGTCTGTAGCCTCAAGAGCCAATTGGAGGTCATGCGTATTGCTTCAAAGCATCTCAAAGAGTTTGTACCAAAGACTGAAAGCTATGATGAGCTTGAAGTAAACGTGCCACTAATGGAGGTCGAAACCCCTCCTGACTGGACTATCTATAGCAATCAGGCTCACCAAATCATGAGGAAAATGAACTATGAGCCTTTGGCTAATTAGACCTTGAAAGGAGAAAAAGCAATGGCCCCCTATTTTGTAGCTATTCAAGGCGCGGCAGCCCGCCATGGGATAAAACAAGGCCTAGGGTATTAGTCTCTTGGGACAATGGAAGTGTCGAGAGGCATTCAAAAGAATCACATGAAGCGCAGCAAAAGTAAAGAAAAATGAAGTCATGCAATAAAGTCAATCAAAAGAGAGAAGCGCTTTATTCATCAATAAAAAAATTTACACGTGCTAAAGAAAAAAAAAAGGGGAGAATGACATGCTCATAAACGATCAATCATCCTATTGATCTTAGTGTTGTGTGCTGCATGAGAAGTCTCAGTGCCTTGAACACATGCCTTCAGCTCCGCCACTATTTAAGTCGCTTTTATCAACACCACAGTTTCGAACTCAATTGTTCCATCGAGTTCGGACAAATATGTGACCAAAGAGGCCTCCATGGCCTTCCTTTGAGTCATCTCCGTCTTAAGGCTCGTGAATTCTTCCTTCAGTATTCGCATTGCCTCTCGAACTTCAATCACTCTCTTAAAACTTCCTTGCGCCTCCTTCTTGAGGTCCTACAGACGGCCATCTATCAGGGCCTTCTTCTCAAGAC
This sequence comes from Amborella trichopoda, assembly GCF_000471905.2. The sequence goes on from NW_006494856.1 coordinate 938,579, forward strand.
AAGCATCTATCTTCTCGCAACTGCGCAAGATTAACTCTTCCAACGAGGCTACCATTCTGGTTTCTTCCTCACAATGCAGCACTTCCAACCGTCAGTTCTCCAACTCATTTAGAGTTGCATCAAAATGAGAAAGCACCTCTGGCACCGTCTCGACTGCAGTAGTCCCAGTAAACTTCCTCAGCCTGACCAAACCTTCTCCCATCTCATTGAAAGGTAGTTGTCTCAAGCCCTGGAGGCTTGCTCTAAGCATGCCTTCAATCATGTTGAAAACACCACCAAACACAAGTTTGGACGGTGCTGCTGAGGCCACCACTATGGAAGACACCTCAACCTCAAGGATCGGCTTGTTAAAGTGATAGCCATCTGAGCCACTGGTTCCTTTGATACGAGGGCAAAGCCTAGAGCTTCTTGCCCGTCAAACTCATAAGTAGCCCCGGTCTCAATCTGCACATGCTCTTTGAAGCCAGCCTCGTTGTCTTGACCCTATCTTACGGGGACCTCCACTTTTGTCTCAACAGGCTAGAGAGGAACCTGTTGCCTTTGCTCTTCACTCTCTTGAACTGTCACCTTAGCATCACCAAGTTCAGGAATTTCCCCTTCTCTTTGGCCTTCGCCAGCCGACTCACCCCTGACAATGGCTTCCTCCACTTAGCCCTCGCCTTCAATAGCCAGAACTTCGGCCCCAAAGACCTCAACCCCCTCATCTTTGTGACTCAGGACCATAAGAACAGCAACCTCTTGGTGCTCGAGCACGTCATCAACTCCAAGCTCTTCTTCTTGAGCTGCAGCCCCTGCCTCGGTCGAGGCACTAAACTCCTCATGCATGGAGGCCACATCAACATTAGAGCCCCTCTCTAGAGCAGTTGCTTTGGGGCTTTCATCCTCCTCAGTCTCCATCAAAGCCTCTGACTCAGAGCTGCCCCTGGACTCGAGGGCTCCTCCCTAAGATCTGGAGTCCCCTCTCAATTAGAAGCAATATCAATAGGCTCAGACCTCTCGGAGTCATCAGGCCACAACAACATCAGAGCCTCTGACTCATGAGCTACCCCTATACTCGAGGGCTCCTCCCTAAGATCTGGAGTCCCTTCTCTATTAGAAGCAATGCCAATAGGCTAAGAGCTCTCGGAGTCATCTGCGTCGGTTTCTGAAGAAAAAGAAAACATTTTAGAAGAAGCAGAAGATGGTTCAGGAAGCACAAAGGGGGATACTAGAAGAATTCTTAAAAAATAAGAAGAGGAAGGGCTACCTCCTGGTTTTGACACCACAGGGAGCTTGTCGCTCTTCCGCCTCTGAGTAAGCCCACTACCTAAAGACACTACACAGCTGACCGCAGCAGTCGGGCACTTTCTTCTTTCCCCCTGCCGGAGCAATAGCTGCGACCTCAGATCCACCCCCTTGAGGAGGCCCTCTAGCCAATCTGCTGTGGGGACCGCTCCCGATTAGGGCGTTCAGGTCCTGTGGTGGGCGCTTCTCATAACCAAGGATCTGTCGCCCCTCATCCCATTCGAAGATCGAGCTAAGATTGTTAAAGACACTCCCAGTCATTTTCTTCATCGTAAGGAACTCTGACGAGGCCTCGTCAATTGCTATTTCACGTGGGAGCCTTAAACCCCGCCAGTTGGAGCTATAGTCCAAGACGAATACCTCACTAGGAGCGGAGCATTCGCCAGCCTCCTTTGTCAGGTGTACAAGCGCCAGTTGCTATTCACTCCTTTCCAAGGGTGATCCCTCTCCCAATAGCCCTTACTGGTGATTCTCCACCAGTTCGCATATGCTTTGGTTGTTCGGACTCTCCTACCGAAGTGAGGTAGCAGGTATTTGCTTATCTCTATCATTTCAAGACACATGGACCAAGCAGTTCGTATATGTTCCGGCAACCAACACTCCTGGAAAGTTCCAAGCTCCTCTGCCCTCCCCTTATACACCTTACTCATTTGCTTCTCGAAGAATATCGAGAAGGAGAAACTTTGGTCAAGCCCGTGCTAACAGGCGAAGTGGTGGGGGAAATATCCCTTTAGTTGGGCACTGTGTGGAGTCCGATATGGTAAGACTCCTCCCAGGATGCTCGACATGAACATGAGTTCCTTAATCATTGTTGGGGCATCGTCAAGCCCCTTCCTCAACTCATCGATCAAAGCAAGGTCAGTGAAGCTCCTGACCGGAAAAGGGACTCTTCCTCATGTTCAAAGAATCATTTTCGAATAGACCCCGAGCTTCTCCTGGGGTATGGAAGATGGCCCTTTGGTTCGCTATCTCCATCTAGAAGGGCCACAACTTATTTCCTAAGCACTGATGCTAGGCGTAGGTGTCAAGGAAATAAGCCCCTAGCCACCCGTATACGTAATGCACAGGAAATGGGGTTTTAAAGTCTCTAGGAAAATCTTCTCCTCTTATGATGTCGTTCCCTCCCTCCTTGCCCTTATAGGCCTTTCCACGGGAGATGGCCCCCAAGCCATGGTATGTGTTGTACAGGACTGGTTGAGCAAGGGCATACTCACGCCCTCTGGTCATGTCGCATGCCACATATAGTACCCCTGGAAGAATGTCGTCCCCCCACCCAGGAAGCACGAATTTACACAAGAATTAGGCCAGGTAGGCAGCCAAGAAGACACAGTCATCATCAGCCTTGAGCTAATCTATAGGAGGCGTTTCCTTTGCAATTGCCTTTCCTTTCCCCTTTGGAGTACCCTAACTGCCCTCAGGATGATCCTCGCAAAAGAATTTCACTCAGTCTGTAAAGGTGACCCTACCATTGCTACATCGGCCGACAATTGCTGGTAGGCCTCAAAAATCTTGGGAAGATGAGCTGGTGGCTCTTCACCCCCCAAGTGAATACCACCAAAGATGATTGAGTTTGAGGGCACAAACTTGTCATACATAGCCCCGAGCATCAGGAGACCTCTAATAAAGTGAAGATTCAGTAAAGAGATTCCCGATTCACCATGACCAAGAAGCCAAGTATTCCTCACATGGCTTCACATCTCAAGCAATACCTTTATTGTATTAGAGCAATAATCGCAGTAGCTGCCCGAACACTGGACCGCCGATAATAGCGAAGCACGTTCAAAAATGCTTCCATACGAAGTCAATACCTTGACAATCCAGGAAGCATATCCCTTCAGATATTGGTGCTCTTGCTCAATCCGGGGGCCTTTTGCCGACCACCTTAATAATCCCTTTTCTTGGACCAATCGCTTCCCCAAGGTGGGCAAGTTCTCCCCAGAAGCTATGTTTTGATGCATATAGTGAAGAAGTTCCATCCCTTCTTCAATACAGACATTGCCACCCTTGCCCTCTCGCACTTCAAAGCATACGGGGTCAGTAATGAAAGTGACGATAAGAGGCCACTCTGGTTCACCTTTTGATAAAACTTCACCCGTAAAGTCACGGGAGTCGATTTCCCCTTCCCTAGGGAGCCTCTTCACATCGGGGATTTGGTAAGAGAAACCAGCCATTACAAAGGGCTGAATGGTTCACTCCCAAAAGTTGCTAAGGCATTGGAACAGCGCCGGTTGAGTCTGTCCAACACTTAGCATCAGCTGATCCTCTCAAAACACTTAGTGATGAGTGAACTTCTCAATGTTCAACGCCGGTTGCGTATTAACGATTAGTGTCAAGTGAGTTTGTCAAACACTCAGCGCTAGTCAAGCTTCTGAATACCCAGTGTCGGTTGAATACCAACAATTAGCACTGGTTGAGTCTTTCAGCACTCAATGCTGGTTGAATGCCAACAACTAGCACCGGTTGAGTCTTTCAGCACTCAACACCAATTGAATGCTAACACCTCAGCTCTGGTTAAGCTTGTCTGAGGCCAGTGCCGACTGAAAGTGAATCTCTCACACGTGCCACGAATCCTAGATGTGACACCTCAAAATCAGTCGTGCCAACTTACAGCCGTCGCCACGTCCTTCAATGCTGCCTCACACACGTACGATTGATAACCATACAATTTTCAAAGACAATAGTTCACCTTCAGCAACCGTAGGCCTTCCACACGACGGGTGACCTCCTGCAGCCATACAACCCACCTCCTGTGGTTGATAGTCTTCCGCCGAAATTGCTCCCACACTGTTGGAAACTCACTGAAAAACCGTCTCGCTTATCGTTTTAGCCAAGACTTCACCATAATCACACCAAAAGGCTTCTTCAAACTTCCCCTGAGTCCCCGAAAACCTCTGCAACACCACGAAAGTGCCGAAAAACTTCCACAACCGTTAGGAAACCCCTTGAAAAACCCTGGAAAGCCCCCAAGACGTGCAAAAATACTCACTTAAGTGTTTCCCGCCTCTTCTCAAAAGAAAAATGATAGCCGAAGCCTCCTCTTCTTCCCGAAAAGCTCTCCTTTACCTGCTACTTTCTCTGCAATCTCACCGAATCTTTGGCAAAGTTTGTTCAATGAAGGTCTTCTCTGCATGACCCTTGACCAGAGGCCTGTTGCCTGCTGCTTGCCAACGATCCTTCCTCGTAGAGACTGTTGCTGAAGTCCCATTGCTTGCCAAAAACTACAAACGAGTGCTCTCTCCTCACGGTTAAAGAAACTTGTGCTTAAGTTTTTTTTACCTTTGGTGAAAATAAGGGAAAATGGGATTTCACCCCCGATATAGACGACACTGCCCTCGAATGCCCCTCACAAATTGAGAGGTCCAGTTGCGTCCAAGGGAAGCCAAGCAACAACAAGCCGGGTCGGTCTTTACACGAGGCCCGAGGTAACTGTCATCAATCCATCCCCAGTGCCGGTTGATGCAGTGCCGAATGGATTTTCAAAACAACCCTCGCGCTGTTTGACTTAGCGCCGGGTGTATTTCCAAATATAACCTTAGCACCGATTGACTTCGCACCAAGTGTATTTCCAAATATGACACTAGCGCCAGGTGTGTTTCCAAATACAACCTTAGCGTCAGTTGACTTAGTGCCTGGTGTGTCTCCGAAACGTACTCTAGCGCCGATTAACTTAGTGTCAGTTGACTTTAGATAATATCACAGGTCATTCACAACACCAACTGAATAGTGCCGGTTGTGTTAGAAATCAGCGCCAGTTGTGTTGTCAGAACTCAGCTCCTGTTGAAAATTCGCAACAAACCATCAGCGTTACACATGGCACCGGCGATATTTCAAGCAATGTATGCCCTACCATTATCCGACTTCAACCAAGTCGTTGCACCTAAACGGTGACCTCCCCAATTGAGTCATGAGTTTTCCTTCATCCCCCATTAGGAGTCACACCCATACTGCGGCCCACCATCCTCAATGAACTTAGGGTCATTCTCACCTCCCCAATACCCAGAGAGTACCTTAGCCCCTTAGAAAACAACAGGAAGGTCCACTTCTACTGGTCATCCTTCATCAGATCACAATTTCCACCTAACCCTTAATATGTGAATGGTCTTAGCCATGTTATCCCCAGGGAGTCAGATTACCGTCCACAAGCCTATTCCCCATGAAGCTCCACCTACATAGAGATCCATACAACGGTCTGTGCTGCATGACCCTAAACTGCACAACCTTGGTCTAAACACACAGCCATAAACTCTGCGATCCAAACTATACGACCTTAAATTGTAGCGGAGGTCTAGTTGCATGACCTTAAACTGCATGGTCCTAAGTTGTATGACTTTAAACTGCATAACTATGGTCCTAGTTCTGCGACCTTAAACTGCATAACCACGGTTCGAACTAAGTGATATTAAATTGTAGCGGAGGTCTAGTTGCAAGACCCTAAACTGCATGGTCTAAACTATATGACCTTAAACCATTGTCGACGTTCCAATCGCACGACGTTAAACTGCACAACACCATGGTCGGAACTATATGACTTTAAACTGTAGCGGAGGTCAAGTTGCACGACCTTAAACTGCATAGTCCTAGTTTTATGACTTTAAAACTGCATATCCACTGTCCAACTATATGACCTTAATCCATAGGTCACGTTCTAGCCGCATGACGATAAACTGTTTTGCCCAGGTCAAGGAGGCATGACCATAAACATGCCCCCATATACATGCACACACCTTTACGTGCACTTTCACGCACGCCTTTCCTAACCTACCTGTTAGTGTGTGCGCATCACCTTCATTACCACCCCATGAGTTCTTCACCCTACATCATTCCCCAGTGAGTCTCAACCATGCTCACAAAACGGCGAACCATCTCGTCATCCATACTCGTCGTAAGTTAGTGGGTCACCATCATCCACTCACCTTTCATGCATCACCCATCTCTCATGGTAGCCTCGAGCCATCTCCCTAAGTGATTCAAACCACCACCATACTCACTCCATGGCCTTCATAGACTGCCATCCATCACCATTACGACCCAGCAATATGACCTTAAACCATAGTGCACGTCCAGGCCACATGATGTTAAACGATTTCGCAGGGGTCCCAGAGGCATTACCTTAAACATGCCCTTATAAAAAAAATAAGAAAAGAAATAACGGGCATGGTGTATACCTGAACAAGGGAACGCTATGAGTAAAATGATGGACGAGCATGGTCATGAAAGCATGAGTAAAAGAGTTTCGTGAATAAAAACGGGGCACAGTGAAAATTCGAAAGGGCATCATGAGTCAAAATGGAAAAAAAGGCTAGACATGGCCGAAACGTCATGGGTAAAAGAGCCCCAAAATTAAAAGTAAAAATGAAAATAAAAGTTGATGAAAACCGTCTCTACGGCGCTGCTTCCCAAGTTCATATGAAAATCCATGAAGGATGCTTGCACCAATAAACAGGTTGATGTAACATTCGCTTCCACATGGGACTTCAGTCAGCACTCCCTTCATCGTCAAGACGTCCAATAGGGTGTAGATATTAAAATCATCACTGGACATTCCTTCTTCAGTCCTAGGTGAGCAGGTAGCCCAGTCGCCGTCCTTCTCTAATCTTAGGTGAACAGGTAATCCAAGAAGAAGAGAGGGAAAATCAGATGGTGCTAGCTCTCGCCAACTGATAGAAGAAGAGGGAGAAGACAAACCAGTGCTAGGCCTCACCGACTGGTAGTGAGAGAAAAGGCCACCGGTGTTAGGTCTCATCAACTGGTAGAAGAAGAGAGAGAAGACCAACCCGGCGTTAGGCCTCGCCAACTGGTAGAAGAAGAGAGACAAGACCAACCAACGCTAGGCCTGCCGACTAGTAGAGATAAAAAAGACAACCATTGTTAGGCCTCATCGACTGATAAAAGAAGAGAGAGAAAATCAACCAGGGCTAGGTCTCGTCGATTTATAGATGAAGAGAGAGGAGACCAACTAGAGCTAGATCTCGCCGATTGGCAGAGGTAGAAAGAGGAAACTAACTGACATTAAGTCTCGTCAACTGATAGATGAATAGAGAGAATACTAACCAGCTCTAGGTCTTGTCGACTGACAGAGGAAGAGAGAGAAAACCAATTGACGCTAGATCTCATTGACTGATAGATGAAGAGAGAGAAGACCAACATGTGCTAAGTCTCGTCGACTAATAGAGGAAGAGAGAGAAAACCAATCGACACTAGGTCTCACCGACTAATAGACGAAGAGGGAGAAAACCAACCAGCACTAGGTCTAGCCGATTGACAGAGGAATAGAGAGAAAACCAATCGACGCTAGGTCTCGTCGACTGGTACAAAAAGAAGGAGAAGAGGAGAGATAAAGAGATAAGAGAGAGAAAGAAGAGAAAGAAGAGAGAAAGAAGAGAGAATGAGAGAGAAGAAAGAGTAAGAAGAGAGAGAAAGAGAGAGAGAGAAGAGAGAGAAAGAATAGAGAAAGAGAGAAAGAGAGAAGAGAGTGAAATTTCATGCCCGAAGGGTACCGGCCTTTCTCCTCTCTCTCCCTTCGAGATGTATTCAGACTCAAGTAAGGGATCGAAATTTATTGAATCTTCAAAGAATCCACTCAAGACCAAGAGGTGATGGGGGGTCTGCTTTATAATGATGTAGTGCCAGTTCATATAGAGTTGTGCCCAAACATGGGTGGATTGATCAAAATTAGACTTAATTTTTAAAAATTAAGATTTAATTGAATTAAAAGAAATTATAAAAATATGTGCAAAAAGATTATTTTGCCCCTGCCAAACAATGTGTGGAATTTCAAAACAATCCTTGTGGCGGCTCGAACTTGCGTGATCTTCTGTGGCTGACCCGGGGTTGTTCTGATGCTCATTTGATCGAAAGATTATTGTTTTATCATATGGCTCGACATGGCAATTGTTTTGATACCAACTTCGAGCCATGAATCATGTTTTTGAGTCATGCTCACGAGACTGAAAATTTGTTTGAATCTTGAAAACTTCATATCGGTAGTGCACTCTAAATGTGTTTCTATGATTTCTTCGTTGTAGCGCATTAAGCATGTCAACACGATCGCGTGGCAACAATAGGAACGTGCTTTGGAGCCCGGACGAAGATTTCGTAACTTTTGAGTTTTGACTGAAATCTAGAATTCCGCGGCCAAAATTTCAGTAACTTTGCTGGCTTCGTGCATGAAATTTGACCGTCCATCATGTACGTAGTTCGGTCCAATGATAGCCTTGAACCTTACGCACATAATGGAATTGGTTTTGCGTCAATCCGATGCACAAGCATCGTGATTTGGTTCATCGAGCGAGGGGTGTCACTGCTGAATTTTCTGCAACTTCTTCATGGATCGACAACTTCTCTCTATCTTTTCTCCTGCTCGGATATCGTCTCGGGGTGTGCCACATATCAAATTGTTCGTCTTGATGAGACAAATACGCTAACCAAATTTGGGAGCGATCTGACTTGAAACGAGTGAGTTACAAGCTCCGAAAATGACTGCCCGTGACTGTAAAAACAGCCACCTTTATTGGTGTTTTGGTGCTGTGAGGCCATACGGGAATAGTGTGCGGCCTCTCTTGTTTCAATGTTTTGCTCATATCTTTGTTCTGGAGTGTCTGATCAAGCCGAAACTTGGGCCATAGAGGTTTTTGACTGTGTCGAATCCAATGATAGTGGTCTCACATGGATTTGAGACACCAAAAATGTAGCTTTAGTTGTAGGGTTCTTTTCAGGGTGCTAGAGGCTAATTTTCCAAAAACTATTTCTTTGTGTTCATTGCCTTAGGCTTGTCTGATTGTGATGAAACTTGACAGGTGGTCTTTTGACGTGCTGATGATGATCTTGAGCAATTATGGTGCTATTCTGAGATTGTCAGGAATTTTCCACTATTTTGTAGGCTTTATTGACCTACTTCCTACCGGGGACCAAGGTGATGAAAAATACGTTCAATCAACTTGCCTCGCCGAATGTTGTGCTTCAAGAGAATTGAGAAGGACAATCATTTGCAAATTTTTCTTCGGCTTTTATTTTTTTTCTTCCTAGCCATAGAACCACGTGAACATCAAGGAGATTCATGTAATGATGTAACTAGGCTGCTCAGACGTAAGGATACATTGTTAACGGGTCCGTCCGTGGAGACTTTAGGGGGAGAATAGACTTTTTGGCAATGTTTATTTGCTGCTACACCAGGTTTACTTTTGACGATCAGAGTACGAGTATTGGTCTCGTCTAACGAGTCCAGTCGGAGGCAGGTTCTATCAGCCGATCCCAAAGCTCTGATCGTGACTGCTAGGCAATCTGAAGTCTCTGACAGGTTACTCCCTGACTTTTTCAGTTTCAACCTTGGAAGGATGATGACTGAGCTACTTTGTCACCTAGCCTCATGGAGAGAGGGTTCTATAATAGAAGAAGGAGAGGGCATGCACATTTCATGCTTGGGGAGAAGGTCCATAAGAGAAGAAGAAGGAATGCACACTCCATGCATGGGGAGAAGTTCCACAAGAGAAGGAGAAGGCATGCACATTTCATGCATGGGGAGGAGGTCTATAAGAGAAGGATAAGGCATGCACACTCCATGCATGGGGAGGAGGTCAATAAGAGAAGGAGAAGGCATGCACACTCCATGCATGGGGAGGAGGCCTACCAGGCATTTGTAGGCTGCACCAGTCTGGTCCTAAGCTCTATGAACGAATACATAGGTTGGGATACTATTGACCTTCTATGATCGTCAATTCCTTAAGCTATGCTAAAATGTGCTAGGTATACCAAATACACTCCAGCTTGGTTCACCAGCCTCTATAGCCCTTGCACCCTACGGTTGCGTTAAGGCCCTTCTCACAATGGGGTATGGATATCGTAGGGCCCATTGACCCCCCTTCCACATTGGGCCATGTTTTCATCCTAGCTGCAAAAGATTATTTCTTTAAGTGGGCTGAAGCGGTCCCCCTTAAGCAAGTTCCTGGGACAACGGTGACCTACTTTGTTTGACATCATATCATATACATCTTCGGAGTGCCCGACCGGATCATATCTAACAATGGCCCTCAATTTAGGAGTCATCACATTAATCCCCTAATTAACTAGTTCGATTTTGAATGGAGCTACTCAACTATGTACCACCCTCGAGCGAATGGATTAGCTGAGGCTTTCAATAAGACTCTATGCAATGCGCTAAGAAAGTCAGTATCAAAAGCATGGAAGAACTGACATGAGAAGCTTCCCGAAGTACAGTGGGCATATCGCACTACTATAAGAAATGCTACCGATTCCACTCCTTATTCTCTGGTCTATGGGGGTGAAGTAGTTTTACCGCTTGGAATACAAATCCCTTCATTGTGAGTCGTTATTCACCAGGGAATAATCGAAGATGAGATAGTCAAGATCCGGTATCAAGAATTGGATGCACTCGATGGAAAGAGGCTCGAGGCTCAGCAGAACCTTGAACTCAACCAAGGGAGAATGAAGAGGGCTTTTGAAAAGTCTGTCAAGATCCGCTCATTCACTCATGGTGATTTAGTCTTAGCCGTCAAGAGGCCTATTGTTATGCATGGCCGGCGTAAAGGGAAGTTTGAGCCTAAGTGGGAAGGTCCCTTTATAGTAAAAAAGGTCTCGCCCAACAGGGGCCGACATACTGGCACATCCCGGTGGAGCAGAGGCGATGCCCCTATCAACGGGTGATACCTAAAGAAGTATTATTCGTGATGCCAATTCAAAAGAAAGGGACTCAACGCGAAAACAAGCGAGATAGTCCAAACAAAATGCCAACTTTTTTCTTTTATATTGTAGTAAAAATGAGTTACAAGTTGCAAGAACCCATTACTAGGAAGATTACAAGTCTCTTGCGTATGAGGATAAGAGGATGGTTACAAACCAAAACTTGTGCTTTTGCTCTTGCATCAGAGAGTAAGAGGACGGTTACAGGCCAAAACAAATGCATGTCCCGTGAGGAAGAGGCAAACCCACAAAAGGAAGGACCTCCTCATAAAGAAGAAGCGAAACCACTTGGAGAGTTAGCTTTAATCGAGTAAGAGGATGGTTACAGGCCAGAAGATAAAGCAGAGCCACTCTAAGAAGTTAGCCTAAGTCCATCCGATGTGTATGTCAACCATACAAGCCAGATACCTCATTAGACATGTATGTCAAACATACGACGTAGGACCATTCGACATGAAAAGCATGTGCTGTTCACAATGGATGCCCTTCCATAGAACAACATGGACCTCACTGTTATTCTAGAGGATTTGGCTTCCAACAGGTACCACAAGACACGCCCCATCCTTCGTCACTTTTTGCCGGCCCATGGACATCGCCGTATGTAGCTCATCACTGAATGCCGCGAACCCGCACATGACTTACCGACACATGCGAGATCAATCTTTGCATTGTGATAAGCCACACATGCTGATCAGCGTCGATTGAAGCCAGCACCGGCTAGGTCCTCCAAAGGCCAGCACCAATTGCGTGCCCAACCCCTAGCACTGGCTGTTTTGCTTGAGGGTCGGTTTCGGCTGTAACAGCACTCCAAATCATCACCATCGGTTATCTTAGTGCCAGTTGGACTTCTGTTAGCGTCGGCCTTGTCGTGACTGTTCTCCTCCCGAGACTCCTTGTTTTTGCACCTCCTTAAATGGTCACAGGATTTCCAAGGACGATGGTTCACCTCTAGCAACCGTACACCTTCCTTGCGACGGTTCACCTCCAGCAACCATAGTCCTTCCCCACGATGGTTCACCTTCTGCAGCGGTACGACCCACCTCCCATGGCCGGTCGTCTTTTGTCGGAATTGCTCCCACACGGCCAGAAACTCACTAGAAAACCTTCACGCCTATCTTTTTAGCTTGGACTTCACCAAAATCACACCGAAAGGCTTTTGTAGACTTCCCTTGAATCCCTAGAAACCTTTGCGACACCATGAAAGTGCCATAAAACTTCAAGAACCCTCAAGAAACCCCTTAAAAAAATGTCGAAAAGCCCTCAAGACGTGCGGAAAAACTCACTGATGTGTTTCCCTCCTCTTCTTGAAAGAAAAACGATAGCTAAAGCCTCCTCTACTTCCTGAAAAGATCCCCAAAAAGCTCTCCTTTCCCTGCTACTTTCTCCGCAAACTCACCGAATCCTTAACGAAGTTTGTTCAACAAAGGTCTTCTCTACAGGACCCTTAACCAGAAGCCTGCTACCTACCAAAGAACCTTCCTTGCAGAGACTGTTGTTGAAGTCCCATTGCTCGCTGAAAACTACAAACGAGCGCTCTCACGGTTAAAGAAAAATTGTGTTTAAGTTTTTTTTTAGCCTTTGGTGAAAATAATGGAAAACGGGATTTCACCCCCTTATATAGACTACACTGCTCTCGAATGCCCCTCACAAATTGGGAAGTCCAGGTGCGTTCAAGGGAAGTCAAGCGACAACAAGCCGGATCGAGATTTACACGAGGTCCAAGGTAACTCTCATCAATCCATCCCCAACGCCGGTTGACGCGGTGCCAGGTGGATTTCCAAAACAACCCTTGTGTAGGTTGACTTAGCGTTGAGTTTATTTCCAAAAACAACCTTAGCACTGGTTGACTTTGTGTCGGGTGTGTATCCGAAACGACCCTAGAATTGGTTGACTTAGCGCTAGATGTGTTTCCACATACAACCTTAGCGCTGGTTGACTTTGTGCCGGGTGTGTCTCCGAAACGACCCTAGCACCGGTTAACTCAGCATTAGTTGACTTCAAATAATATCATGGGTCATTCACAACGCCAGCTGAATAGCGCCGATTGTGTTAGAACTCAGCGCTAGTTGTGTAGTGAAAACTTAGCACTAGTTGAAAATTCACAACAAACCATCAGTGCTACACATGGCGCTGACCATATTTCAAGCAGTGCATACCCTACCATTATCCCTAGTGGACTTGCACCTAGGCCATTGCACCTAAATTGTGACCTCCCTAATGGAGTGATGAGTTGTACCTCATCCCCCACTATGAGTCACACCCATAATGCGGCCCATCATCCTCAATGAAGTTAGGGTCATTCTCACCTCCCCAATACCCAAAGAGTACCTTACCCCCTTAAAAAACCACAGTAAGGTCCACTTGTGAATAGTCTTAGCCATGTTATCCCCAGGGAGTCAGATTACCGTCCACAGGCCTATTCCTCATGGAGCTCCACCTACATGGCGACCCACACAACGGTCCGTGCTGCATGACCCTAAACTGCACAGCCATGGTCTAGACGCACGACCCCAAACTTCGCAGTCTAAACTATACGACCTTAAACTATAGCAGAGGTCTAGTTGCACGACCTTAAACTGCATTGTCTTAAGTTGTATGACTTTAAGCTGCATAACTATGGTCCTAGCTGTGCGACTTAAACTGCATAACCATGGTCTGAACTATATGACCTTAAACTGTAGCGGAGGTCTAGTTGCACGACCCTAAATTGCGTGGTCCATAGTCTACGTCCCTATCGCATGACGTTAAATTGCACAACACCATGGTCTGAACTATATGACTTTAAACTGTAGCAGAGGTCAAGTTGCACGACCTTAAACCTCATATTTCTAGTTGTATAACTTTAAATGTGCATAACCACGGTCCAACTATAAGACCTTAAACTATAGTGCACGTCCTGGCCGTATAACAATAAATTTCTTTGCCTAGGTCAAGGAAGCATGACCATAAACTCGCCCCCACATAAGCGCACATGCCTTTATGTGCACTTTCACGCACACCATTCCTAACCTACCTGTTAGTGTGCACGCATCTCCTTCATTACCTCCCCATGAGTTCATCACTCTAGATCATTCCCCAGTGAGTCTCACCTATACTCACAAAATGATGAACCATCCCGTCATCCATACTCGTTCTAAGTTAGTAGGTCACTATCGTCCACTCACCTTTCATACATCGCCCATCTCTCATGGGTAGCCTCGAGCCATCTCCCCAAGTGAACCACACCACCACTATACTCACTCTATGGCCTTCATAGACTGTCAGCCATCACCATTACGATCCAGCTGTATGACCTTAAACCATAGCGCATGTCCAAGCCACATGATGTTAAACTGTTTCGCATGGGTCCCGAAGGCATGACCTTAAACACACCCTCACAAAAAAAAAAAGTTGGCACGGTGTATCCCTAAATAAGGGAACGTTATGAGTAAAAATGAGTAAAAGAGTTTCATGAAACCATGAATAAAATAGTTCCGTGAATAAAAATCAGGCACAGTGAAAACCCAAAAGGGCACCATGAGTAAACATGGATAAAAAGGGCGGACATAGCCGAAAGGTCATGGGTAAAAGAGCCCCAAAATAAAAAAAAGAAGTTGGTGAAAACCGTCTCTACGACGCCACTTCCCAAGTTCAAACAAAAATCTACGAAGGACGCTTGGACCAATAAACAGGATGATGCAACATTCGCTTCCACAAGTGGCTTCAGTCAGCACTCCCTTCATCGTCAAGACGTCCAACAGGGTGTAGACGTTAAAATCATCCCTGGACATTCCTTCTTCAGTTCTGGGTGAGCAGGTAGCCCAGTCGTTGTCCTTCTCCAGTCCTGGGTGAACAGGTAGCCCAGTCGACGTCTTTCTCTAGTCTTGGGTGAGCAGGTAGCCTAGTCGATGTCCTTCTCCTGTTCTGGGTGAACAGGTAGCCCAGTCGATGTCCTTCACCAGTCTCGTGTGAACAGGTAGCCCAGTCGACGTCTTTCTCCAGTCTTGGGTGAGCCGGTAGCCTAGTCGATGTCCTTCTCCAATCTTGGGTGAGCAAGTAGCCCAGTTGACGTCCTTCTCCAGTCTTGGGTGAGCAGGTAGCCCAGTCGACGTCCTCCTTTAGTCTTAGGTGAGCAGGTAGCCCAATCGAAGTCCTTCTCCAATCCTAAGTGAGCAAGTAGCCCAGTCGATGTCCTTCTCCAATCCTGGGTAAGAAGGTCGCCCAGTCGACATCCTTCTTCAGTCCTGAGTGAACAAGTAGCCTAATCGACATCTTCTTTAGGGTTGGGTGACAATGTAGCTCAGTCATTATCCCTTCTTCAAGGACCTCCTCCCCATGTATAGAGTGTGCATGCCTTCTCCTTCTATTATAGACCTCATCCCCATGCATGAAGTGTGCATGCCTTCTCCTTCTCTTATAGACCTCCTCCCTATGCATGAAGTGTGCATGCCTTCTCCGTCTCTTATAGACCTTCTCCCCATGTTTGGAGTGTGCTTGCCTTCTCCTTCTCTTATAGACCTCCTCCCCATGCATGGAGTGTGCATGCCTTCTCCTTCTCTTAGTAGATCTCCTCCCCATGCACAGAGTGTGCATGCCTTCTCTTTCTCGTATAGACCTCCTCCCCATGCATGGAGTGTGCATGCCTTCACCCGTGTGCATGCCTTCACCCTATCTTATAGACCTCCTCTTCATACATGAAATGTGCATGCCTTCTTCTTCTCTTATGGACCTTCTCCCCATGCATGGAGTGTGCATGCCTTCTTCTTCTCTTATGGACCTTTTCCCCATGCATGAAATGTGCATGCCCTCTCCTTCTTCTATAAACCCCTCTCTCCATGAGGCTAGGTGACAAAGTAGTCCAGTCGTCATCCTTCCAAGGTAGAAACTGACAAAGCTGGGGCGGAACATGCCAGAGGCTTCAGCTTGCCTAGCCGGCATGACCAGACCTTCGGGATCGGTTAATAGAACCTGCCCCCGACTGGACTCTGCAGACGAGACCAATAGTGGGACTCTTATCGTCAAAAGAAAACCTGGTGTAATAGCAAACAAACACTGCCAAAACGTCTCTTCTCCCCTTAAAGTCTCCACGGACGGACCCGCAAACAATGAACCCCTACGTCTGAGCATCCTAGTTACACCATTATGTGAATCTCCTCGACGTTCACATGGTCCTGTGGCTAGGAAAGAAAAACATAAAAGCCAAAGGAAACTTTCTGAATGATTGTCCTTCTCGCTTCTCTTGAAGCACAACATTTCTACGGGACATGTTGTTTGAACGTATTTTTCATCACGTTGGTCCCCGGTAGGAAGCAGGTAAATAAAACCAGAAAACAGTGGAAAATTCCCTACAGCCTCATAATTGCTCAAGATCATCATCAGCACTTCAAAAGACCACCTGCCAAGTTTCATCACGATTAGACATGTCTAAGGCAATGAACACAAAAAAACAGTTTTCGAAAAATTGGCCTCTAGCACCCTGAAATGGACCCTACAACTGGAGTTACATTTTCGATGTCTCAAATCCCTATGGGACCACTTTCCTTGGATCTAGCATGGTTGAAAACCCACATGGGCCAAGTTTCGACTTGATCTGACACTCCAGAACAAAGATATGAGCAAAACATTGAAATAAGAGAGGTCGCATACTATTCCCATATGGCCTCACTGTATCAAAACACCATTAAACATGGCTGTTTTTATAGTCACGAGCAATCACTTTTGAGGCTTGTAACTCACTCGTTCCAAATCGGATCGCTCCCAAATTTGGTGAGCGCATTCATCTCATCAAGACGAACAATTCAATACGTGGCACGCCCCGAGATGATATCCGAACAGGGAGAAAAGCTTAAGAGACGTTGCCGATATGTGAAGAAGTTGTAAAAAATTCAACAACAACACACACCGCTCAATGAACCTAATCACGATGCTCACGCGGATCGATGCAAAACCAATTCCATTGTGTGCGTAAGTTTCAGGGCTATCATTAGACTAAACCATGTACATGATAGACGGTCAGCTTTTATGCACGAAGCCGATGAAGACACTGAAATTCAGGCCGCCGGATTCAATATTTCGGCCAAAACTCAAAAGTTTTGAAATCTTTGTTCGAGCTCCAAATCGTATTTCGATTGTTGCCACGCGATCATGATGACATGCTAAGTGTGCTACAATGAAGAAATCACAAAAAAACATTAAGAAAAGATTGCACTACCTATCCGAAGTTTTCAAGATTCAAATAAATTTCAAGTCTCGTGATCATGACTCAAAAACATGATTCATGGCTCGAAGTTGGTATCAAAACAATCGCCATGTCGAGTCCTACAAGAAAACAATAATCTTTTGATCAAATGGGCTTCAAAACAACCCCAGGTCTACCACAGAAGATCACAAAAGTTCTCGGGTAGCCACAGGGACTATTGTAGAATTCCACACATTGTTAGGTAAGGTCAAAACAGTCCTTTTGCACCCATTTTTAGGATTTCTTTTAATTCAATTAAATCTTAATTTTCAGCAATTAGGTCTAATTTTGATCAATCAATCATGTTTGGGCACAACTCTATATAAACAGGCACTACCTCATTGTAAAAAAAAATGACCCCCCACCACCTCTCGATCTTGAGTGGATTCTTTGACAAATCAATAAAATTTTGATCCCTTGCTTGAGCCTGTGAGTACCTTTTGGAGGGATCGAGATGAGAGAGAGGAAAACCCTTTGGGCAAGCAACTTTCTCTCTCTTCTCTCTATCCTTCTCTTCTTTCTTTCTCTCTCTTCTCTCTTTCTTACTTCTCTCTCTTTTCTCTCTCTTCCTCTCTCTCTCTCTCTCTCTCTCTCTCTCTCTCTCTCTCTCTCTCTCTCTCTCTCTCTCTCTCTCTCTCTCTCTCTCTCTCTCTCTCTCTCTCTCTCTCTCTCTCTCTCTCTCTCTCTCTCTCTCTCTCTCTCTCTCTCTCTCTCTCTCTCTCTCTCTCTCTCTCTCTCTCTCTCTCT
>NW_006494856.1:964240-979439 GCF_000471905.2 Amborella trichopoda
AAAGTTACGCAAATCCCAACCGCCTCTACTCTCAAAGGTAGGTTCCCCTCATGCCGTTAACGTGGATTTTGAGGGTTTTTGAAATATTTGTTTGTTGGTTTTCATGCATTCCTAGTCCGGTGTGTGCTAAAGAAGCACACAATAAAAAATAACTGTCAAGCAGGCAGGCACACAATGCAATGAAGAAATAAAGCGAGCTATGGTACTGGTCGTGCCTAGCGATGTGGACTTCGAGGGGAAGCTCACTCGAAGCATGGTATAGGTGGAGGGGTAAGCAACCCCTAAGAAGGTAGTGTCACAACAGTCAGACCAGGCATAGTCCGTGCTAAGTCGAGTGCGGCCTGAGTCGAGGGTGACTCGAACGGGACACAGTTCAGGGAGGATACAAGCAATCCTCAATGAATTTTTTTTTTTATATATATATATTTTAAAATTTGATGAAACACAGTTAAACTAAGCATGGTGAAAGCAGGGAAAACATGATTTCAGTTAAAATTAACAAATTAAAAAAAAATCAAAAAGCCAAAAACAACATAGACCTATCTAAAGCAAAATATTTTTTTTATATTTTTAAAAATTTTATTTTAAGCCAAAACTTGGTCAACAGGGAGCCAAAAGGGTCTAAAACAGGTTTGTGGGGTCCCATAATATGTTTGGGACACTTACAACACGGGTGGTGTCGCCCTTGCAAGATGAGCGACTCTGCTAGTGTTGCCCAAAAAATTATTTTTTAAAAAAAAAAAAAATTTTGTTAAAATTGATGAAATAAGGCTACAATAAACTTAGAAGAAGTAGGAAAAAAATTTATTTATGATGAAATAAATTAAAACAGAGTAAAGCAGGGCATGCAGATAGAAAAGATTTGTATCAAGTAAAATATTTTTTTGGTATTTTTAAAAATTTTATTTTGATCTAAGATGTTTTGAGCTGTCACAAGAGAGACTCGATAATAGATCTAAAAAGTTTTAGAAGATTCTAAGACTTTTAAATTTGAGCAACACTGAGAGTGTCGCCTTGGATCTGGGAGACACTGGTGGTGTCGCCTAGGCGACACTGCTGGTGTCGCCCAAAAAGAACAGGATTTCGCAGCACCAAAACCCTGGATCCTAGTTACTGCCAAATTTTGGGACCTTTTGTGACTGAAATTAGCGGAAAACAATGAATAAAAATTGTATTTTGGCCCTCCGATGAAGATCCCTCGAATCTTGACACCTTAAACTGATGAAAAGATGTGGTAGAGAAAGTGGGACAAATCAAATGCAGATCTGAGCCCATATATGCCTAGAACGAGCAGATTTACTCTCATATCTGTGGCAGAGCCAGCATAATCCAAGACACTGAAATAAAATTTTTCAAGTGAACTAAACAAAATAAGATCAAAATAAAATGAAAACAATAAAAGAAATAAGAAGAAGGAAAAGTGAAGAAACAATACTAAAACCGGGCCAAATGGTCTGGAACTCCCGAGCCTTTGAGGGCTTGCTCGTATCAGCACCAACGTCTTCTTTGCCTCTTTAATTCAGATGTTGACCAGTAGATCTGTGGTCGAAAGTGTGGTTGTGCCCTGGAGATGGTTATAGAACTAGGGTTGTTGTGCCCTAAGTTTAAGGTTTTATGGCTTAAGGTTAGGGTCTCAGGAGGCTAGGGTTTCTAAAGCAATCTCTATCCTCTAGGGTTTGAATCTTCTTAAGCTCTAGGGTTTTCTTCTCTCTGAAGCTCAAGGGTTTTTTTTTTTGTCTCTAACTTCATTTTCCCTTAAATATCCACGAAAGAGAGATATACAATGGCCCGGGACCTATTGGAAAGGATATACATCCGTAACCAACAAATCCCGAGTCAAACATATCAAATTTTGGGGTACGGATTTGGGTGCCAGTCAAAAAAATCATTAAAAAATAGACTCAAAATAGAAAAAAATAGTTTGGGGTAAAAGGGGTTGGGTGATACTGGTAGTGTCACTCGGGCGGCACTGGCAGTGTCGCCCAACCCAAATCTGAACGACATTGGGAGTGTCGCCCAGCCTAGGCATGTCGCCTAGTCTAGGCTGGGCTACACTCCTAGTGTCGCCCAAACCAAAAGTGCTCCAAATTGAATTTTTCTTTACAGGTGTGTTCCTCAGCTCTTGTTAAGCTCTCAGAGAAATTTTGGGTAAAAACATATTTTTCTAGTAATCATTTTTACTGATTTTTTTGGTAAAACAGCGCGTCTACAGGATTCCGAGTCAAAACATGACTTTTGCAGGGTTCCGGGCAGGCAGACTGGTTCTCGGTCATAGGGTAGGCTGTGTGAACTACGGATTTTGGGTTTACTAGGATAATGTGGTCCTAAAGGTTCAAGAAACTAAAGAATTTGCGATATTTAAATGTCTACAATTTGCAATGTCGTCAACATCATCAATATGTATCATATTATTGTTACTTGGTAACCCTGGGTCAATATACCTAATAGTCATAGTACTTAGGGCATAATTTGATATTTTTGATAAGTAGTACTTTATTTGGTCAAATGATGGGATCCCCCTAAAAAATATAACCTTCATGTCCCCACTGTAATAGAAAATACGTTCATGATTAGATTTCCTCTTGAAAAAACCACCAAAGTGTAAAACAATTTTCACTCTGTTGTCACCTATTATTGTTTCGTACAAGCTCAATGGAGGAGAGAGAGAGGAGGCTAAGGAAAAGCTCAATGGATGAGAGAGAGAGCGAGGAGGCTAAGGAAGATGAGAAAAGAGCAGTTTATGAGGCTAAGGGAAGATGAGAAAAGATAAAGAAACCATGAAAATAGGGTTTTATGATAAATAAATTGTTCAAAAAGGGTGGGAAATAATTACAGTACTTCGAGTACCGTATCAAAGATTCTAGATACTACGGTATTAAAAGTGTCGTATA
The DNA here is from genome assembly GCF_000471905.2 of Amborella trichopoda. Next base: position 967,132 of record NW_006494856.1, read on the forward strand.
AAATGCCTACAAAATTACAGTACTTAAACTACCGTATAAAATGCTTGAGTATTAGTATACTTAAAGTACCGTATAAAAAGCACTAAATATTATGGTACATAAAGTATCGTAATGTTCTTCATGGTAAACTGATTATTGTAAAGGTTATTTTGATAAAAAAAAAAAACTGAAAAATGAGGAAAAATGGTGTAGATGAGGATTACGAAAGTTGGAGTTTTTTTCCAATTAAGCTTAAATTAAGGTATATTTACGATAATTTTCCTTATTTTTATTTTTCATAAAATTGATTTATTATTAGATTTAATTAAATTTAGAAGCATTTTTTAAGTCAAATTACGGATTTGGAGCTGGCGCAGCCAATAGACTTAGAAAAGACTAGGTTTATTTAGATATGGGATTTTTTTTAGCCCATAATTCAAGCGACCCACTTTCTCTACCTTTTTCAAAAATAACTCAGTTTTTTCTAAGATTTAAGCAGATTTCATTTCAGAGATCAGCACAGATCGAAGCGTAAACAATTTGGCATCCACCGTGGGGCACCTTGTGCTTAAGATCCGTATTTTAGAAAAAAAAAAAACTTCTTTTTCTTTCTCATGTTTATTTTTTTTCCAGCAAAAATATAAAATAAAAAAGAATAAAAAAAAGAAAATTAAGGTAGATTTGAAAATATTTCCTTTTTAGATTCTATCTTTTCTTTCTAGATTTTATTTTATTTTATTTTTCTCTCTCCATAAAAAATTTAGGATCTCTCTTAATCTTGATTACTTTTAGATCAATCTTTATCATCTTTTTAGATCATCTTCTTTTAGATATACCTTTTAGATCAATCTTTATCATCTTTTTTAGATCATTTTCTTTTAGATTTATCTTTTAGACCAAACTTTATTATCTTTTTTAGATAATTTTCTTTTAAATCCATGTTGATCATCTTTATCTTTAGATCAATCTTTATCATCTTGTTTAGATCATCTTCTTTTAAATCCATCTAGATCATCTTTATATTTAGATCTTCTTTTATATTCATCTTTTATTTTCATCTTTTAGGTCATCTTTATCATCTTTGTTTTTGAGAACATGTTTAGATTCATCTTGATATTATCTCTTTCATATCTTCGTTCATTCATGCTTATCATCTTTAGATCATCTTTTATTTTCTTTAGATCATACTTATCTTCTTTAGGTGCACCTTTATCTTTTTAGAATACATCTTTTAGAAATAATCTTTATCTCTTTTCTAAAAAACAAAGAAGGAATTTTCTCTCTTTTCATAAAATAATTTTTTTAAAAAAATAGAAAAAAAAGGAAAAAAAAAAGAAGAAGATAGATCTAGGCTTTCTCTGCTTTATGGTGACATAGTTATTAAGTCTATTGCATAGTCTAGACCCCTTTAGATGACTAGACCTTATGGCTCAATTCCTTGGGTCTACCCCGTCTCAAGTAGCTAATATCAAGTTTCAATGGGTCCATAATCTCACACTCAAGGCTAAGCCTAGCTCGCCTATCGGTAGTCTAGCCAAGCTATGTAGTCCAGCAATTCTGCATGGCTCGAGCTACTCAAAACAATTAGGGCATTCGACCTGAGACTAAAGAATCTAGGTTGAACCCACCTTCATCTTCTAAGTCTAGGTCTAAGGAAGATGATGCCCAATCAGGGGCACACTTCCCACAAATGTCAAAGTCAAAGGGTGATGCTGCTCAACTAGGGGCATACCTCCCATCTATGTCAAAACCTAGAGTTGATGCTGCCCAATTAGGGGCACACTACCCACCTCCTCAAAAGCCCCATTCTAGGGGCCACTAACTCAGTAAGTTCCATTGTAACCTAGATTATGATCTCATCAGGCAGGTTAATCTGCTAAACTTAGAGTACTGCCAAAGATTAAGTTACTGCCCAAGCAAGGCTAGCCACCAAGGAAAACTAGAGAGTAAAACATCTTCACCTAAACTCAAGAGTTCATCAAGTCATACATCACCTTTATTTAATTATAGGGATTACTAGCCCCTCTCAATTGAGTGTCTTAAGAACTTACTCGAGGTCAAGGCTTTCTTGAGGCGTGCTGCCCTTGTTGAGTCACACGCCCCGCCTAAGGTGTCAAGTCATCAGTCAGGTCAGAATCAAAGGACTTCTCTAGCCCTTAAACAATAAAGTCATATGAGTTCCACCCCACTGGTGAGTCGGCACTGCCAACCTTCTCATCCTCCGACTCCTGTAGATCTGACTCGATCAGGGATCGTCCATCCTATAGTTAGTCCAGATATGACCTTCCTCAGGTCATGTATAATCACCCATCGATGCTGCCTCTTCAGAAGACCCCGGTCCCATACCATCTGTCGTAGGTGGCCTATTCAGCTACTGTTTCAACTCAGTATTCATTGAGTCAGTCATACTTGTTAGCTCCATACCTCTAGCCTTCAGTCATCCTTACTCGAGATATTTTGTCAACTAAGGCCCTATGTCCACGCCACCTATTTATCTAGATCCATCCATCTCACAGGTCCATCCTACCCCTAGTTCGGTGCAGCCTATATCAGCTGCATCTCTTGCACCACAAATTATGCCATCAGTTATGGGCAACCAACAGACTTTTGAGGTCAAATCCCTGAGTCAGTTGAGCTCACCTAGCTGAAAGGCAAACTAACCACACTTAAAGAGACCATGGCTAAGATCGGAAATCCAAAAGATCTTACGTCAAGGATGATCTTGGGATGTCGAACCTCTTCCTCCATGTTTCAAACTCTCTCAATTTGAAAACAAGTTCGACGGGAAAGGTGATCTTGAAAATCACATCATCGCTTACCGATTGATTGTTCCTGCACTTGAAGTGAAACATTATCGTCTCAATGTCATGTTTTAGTACACTCTCTCTGGACAACCTTTAATGTCGTTTCGGGAAGTAGTTACTAAATACCTAAATCAAACTCTCGATGAGTTGTTTCAACGTTTTGTTGAGAAATATCGCAGATCAAAGAGAGAAAATTATGACGATCTATTCACTGACTTTGTCCAAAGATTTAGAGAGGCTACATCAAAAGTCATTGATTGCACACTTTTTGAAGCCTCTAAGATCATTATGAACATAGAAAATGCTTCCCTTGAGTATAAATTCTACCATTCGGCCTTTCTCTTTTGACTCAATGTTAGAAATGGTTTCACGTTATGAGAGACCAAAGGAAAGGGCCCGAGATTGGTCGCCAGTGATGCTGGGGCAAGAGCCCAATGAAATCATGTTAAGCCAAGAGCTAGATAAAGTCATGATAGAAAAAAAGCCCAACTACAATGAAGATTCATCTGAATGTAACTCTAAATAGATAACAATTGAAGAATGTGAAGCCAATCCCAAGTCAGAACCATCACTAAAATCATTTAAGGACATAAATGGGGCATACTCAAAGAAAGCCCAGGTAATATCAGTTGATATGACTGTTGAAGATGGAGAAGTCCTAGCTGGTATCAACCTGATAAAGATAAACGAGTCGAAAGCTATACTCAAGCCTGAAAGTCATCCAATATGGCATTGGGGCACAAGAAGAAACCACCCTGAAAATGAAGATCGAAATAGTAGAGTGACGTATTTTACTAAGGAATTTCAGAAACCGAATGATAAGAATTGCCTTAGGTCTTGATCTATTCCATGGGGAGCTCCTACAGAATTAGAGAAGTCCAACCCACAAAAGGAGGAAACAATTCCAACAATCCCAATAAAAGTTGAGAATATGAACACAAAGGGACTAAATTATCCACCCTATGGAAAAAATACTAGATGAGCATGAGTACACTCAAAACCCTATGGCTAGGAAATTTCATAAAGAAAATGCTAAGGATTGCCTTAGCACAAGGACCATGATCCAAGAGAGAATGAAAGAGCAAACTTCCGCACAAGAAGTTCCAATTGAAGTGGAAGGAACAAACTTACAGAAGGCTCTAGACACCCATATCCTAGATAGCAGAGCAAAGGTAGATAACCCAAATCTTTAGGCTATAGATTCTCAAATTCAAATTGAAGAGAGTAATTGTAGCTAGAATTCTGAAACTCAAGAAAATGAAGAAAGTACAAGAAAAATCTCAATTCCAGTTGAAGAAACAAGCCCACAAAAGTTCACGATATCTCTGTGAAACATGTCACCACAAAAGAAAATGACTCAATCAGTCTCATCTTTCAAATAAGTGCAGTGACTGGCCCACAAGAGGCTCAAGTCGCTCAACCGAGATCCCAAAGCTAGGGATTATCAAGATTACATTAGCGAGGAATGCCTCAATCTCAAAAAGTAAAATTTAATAAGAAACAAAGGGGTCAAGTTTAGAGGATTCAATTGAACTATCCCTTAATGTGAACCCAAAAGAAGATCCATCCCCTCAGGAACGGATGAAAGAAATTGAACCTCTAGAAATCCGAAGGGGCCCACCTGGGCCACCTTCACTTGACTTCTTGGCATATCCACCTATTTAGGATTAAGAGCTGAGCCTAAAGCAATCAATTACATCAGTTTTTATGATTGATCCAGAAATCAACATTGAAGAAGACAGGTATCCAAATTTCATCATCTTGAAGATCCAACACATACTTCAAGAGTTAACAGACATCAAACCACTAGAGGTTCTAAAGGAACCACCTGAGCCACTTTCACATGATTTTCTGAATAACCCACCTATATGGGATGATGAATTAGACATTGAAGATCAAATCATGTTATTCCCTCAAGGAAAAGGATAACAAGAAGAAGGCCCTACTGGTGCAGCCTTGCCAAACCACTTAATAAGGGTACACTCACTTGAAAGCATGGGCAACTGATGAGGATCGCGTCTTATCTGACGACTCCCAACATGTCTTGAGGCGATATACTCCTCAAAAGCAACATGAAGTTGCAACTGAAAAAGACTACAGAAAATGTGTGGTGTGATCACTTACTCACTTACTCCTCCCTTTCAAATAAGCCCAGTGGAGCATCCATGCTCTGCTTAGGCATCATACTCCATGACATCAATGGAATCAAGAAAAAAAAAAATGAAATAGAACTTAGCAAACCCAACAAGAGATTGAAAGACTGAGAAGCTGAGAGTGACTCCAAATCTGAAGATCAACGCTCGATTGAAGCAATCCAAAGAGGAAAGATTCTGTAAGAATTTAACAACCTATGTCAAGGAAGTATCAAATACTAACCACTAGGATCTCCCTACCACCTGGAAGAAGGAAGCATTTTATCTATTTTCTAGGATGAAGTGCTAAAAAGAAAAGAAAAAACACCACTGACTCTTCTTCTTTCCTCATCTTTCTTCATCTTCTTCAAAAAGGAAAAAAAAATATTTCCATCAGGATAAAAAAAATCCTGAGCATTGGAAAAAAAAATGCCACTAAAAATTCTCTATCTTTTCCTCTCTTCTCCGATCCCGAGCATTGGAAAAAAAAGGCCACTGGGTTGAACACTCGAAAGGGACCTCGAGGTGACGGAAAAATAGAACTTCTCTATCTTTTCGTCTCTTCTCCAAAATCTCTAGAAATTCTTATCTTCTCAAGTTAGAATGACATCAAAAAACAAAGTAAATTGAAGGCATAAGTCCAAGTAAACTTGAAGAGCCTCAACTATCTAAACTTCAAAGGAGTGGTAGTGGAGGAATAAAATAGGAAGTCCAAGGATATTTTGAGAACTCAGGGGCAGCATCTTATATAATCTAAGACACTGATTTGCTCAGAAAACAAGAAAAAAATTCTCCCTTGAATTGTGGCATAAGAGCTAAGATTAGAAGATGAAGAAGACATTAAGTACTTGATGATTCTTCGTCCTAAAAGTCCCAAGTAGAGGCTCAAGCCCATGTTGAAAAAAAAACAAAAAAAAACCAAAAAAGAAAAGAGAAAAAACAAAAAGAGAGAAGAAAAGAGAAGAAGAAGAGAGAGCTTAATGGTAGCATGAGCCTAAATTGCTCACCAAATTTGTTTTTCAAAATTTCTCATCCATCTTCAAAATTTCCTCTATGTGTATAGTGAATTTTCAAAAACCTTAATTCCTTTGGTTATACTTAGCCTGAAACTATGTTAAAACGTAGCCTCAAACTATGAAACTCTGTTATCAAACTCTATCTTCAAAACCTTCTAAAATGTTTCCAAAAAATGAAGGAGTTTCATGGAGGCTTGGATATGATGCGTTCGGCACCACCAAATCCTTGATTTCCATGCTTGCAAACCCTTAGGAAAGTAAAGACCAACCAATAGGTTTCCAAACCAAAAATCCTGAAACTGTGGATCTCAAGAATCAGAATTGAAGACAAATAAGAAATTTAATTAGCCAAAATTCATCATCCCATCATTTCTTCTAAATCAAAATCTCATTCGATTGGAGAACCATACCCCTAGAAAAAGGTCTAAAGTCGAAGATGACTACATTGACAGCTTCCCAGGTAGAATTGGAGTGACTACAACAAGGATTTTCATAGGCTCAAAGATAACACGGTTTATGTTGACTATCACTTCGGATCTCGATTGTCAAAGACCTCTCAACCACACTGACTCAAAGATAGTAGCGTCAAGTTGATGTCTTAAATATCAAAAGCATCCATCGGTGTACTGCCTACCCAAAAGGTATTGGTTATTCAAAAGAATGATCCCTCGAAAATATTTTCTTTCCCACCGTATCTCAGATATCTACTTATTTGCCCTTTACGTAGTGCCCTAGGTGAATGCCAAAGAGGGGCAACTATAGATACCCTCTAAAATTCTGACTAAGGGAACTCCTAAAAACCTTGATTTTGAGATTATGAGACCATAAAAACCCTAGCAGACCATAGGTGACCTAGACCCAATATAATTACTCCAAAACTATCCCAACTTGAAGTAGACCCTGAGAGCTTTCTAACAGTCCAAGAATCTCCTGAATAGGACTTACATATAAAAAAATCCAGCAGATAACAATTTAGTCCCTAAGAGATCTAGTGTCGAGCCTCAGGATGAGCCGTGGTAGGCCAGGCTGGCGCAGACACTATCTAATGATGCAAAAAATACATTATATTTATTTAAATAAGGCAAAAACTTCAAGATAAATCCAAAAAAATTCCAAAAAAGTCAAGAAAAATCATCAATTGAATCGTATAAATACCCTATCTCCATAACCAAAAAAAAAAAGGAGAAGAGAAAAAGAGATCAAGAAATCCCTTATAAATTCCTTAAATTAGAAAAATAGCTAAAAAATGCCCAAAAATAGGATAAACGCATAGAAAATTCCTAAATGTTTTTTGAAAAAATCCCTAAAAAATACAAAAAAAACTCAGAATTCATATTCAACCTTTGGAGATCTCAAAACCCTTAGAAAACTAAAGAAACTTAAGTAGACCCTACTTAAAATTCTCAAATTTTCTCATTTCTTTAGGAATGCTAGATCTAGGTCAAAAAAAACTTACATCTACCAATTCCAATAAGCAAAGGCATAAAAAAAGGAGATGGTGGTACAAATAAGAAGAGCGGTCTGATCTAAGCCTGAAACTCAGAGTTTTAGGTCCATAGAGATAAGTATATATTTCTTTGCTTAATTTAATTTTTTTATTTATTTAATCCTTTGCTTTATTTTTATTTTTCTAAAAATTAATTTAATATTCGATTTAATTAAATTTAGAAGCATTTTTTAAGTCAAATTATAGATTTGGAGCTAGTGTTGCCAGTGGACTCAGGAAAAGACCAGATTTGTATAGATCTAAAATTTATCAAAGTCCATAATTCAAGCAACCCCACTTTCTCTACCTTTTTAAAAAATAACTTAGTTTTTGCTAAGATTTAAGCAGATCTCATTTCAGAGATCGGTGCAGATTAAAGCGTAAATAATTCCTCGTTAAAAAATATGTACCACTGTTGATGATTGATATCTTGTATTATGAGGAAATAGATCTGTCAAGGTAGAGTAAAAAGGATGGCAGTAAAAAGGATGACTTTAGAGGGCCGTTAAAAGCTCGGAGGGCCAAATGGCTTGAGGCCCGGGGGAGTGTCTGGCGTAGGGAGACTTGGTTGAATCGGCCCCTGCGGGGGTTCGAAGAAAAATTTCGAATATATCCGTACATGGGATTCAATATATCTGGGACTCGATATATATCCGTACAAAGGTATTTTGATAATTTGTATCATCTATCTATCTGGGACTCGATATATATTGTTGCAATGGAGGGTTTTTTAGGGTTAAGGAAAAAACATAGATTGCTTTGTAATTAGAGAGAACAGAGAGGTGTGAGGAACAGAGCTATTGTAACCCTATTCTCCATTGTCAGTAAAGAAGTTTTCATCTCCCTTGGACATAGATACGTTGCCGAACTACATATATATTTGTATTGTGGTTGGTTTTTCTTTCTTTTGTGTTGGTTTTCTTCTTTCTTGTTTTGTAGATTGTTATTTGTTTTCAACAATCACATGAGTTTTCGGGTCCAATTTCTCCCAAAATTTCTCTCGTTTAGGGCATTTGTCATGGGTTGTGCCATTTACCAAAATGTGCGTCTTAATGAGACCATCAACATCTAAAATTTGAGCTTGATTGACCTTAATATGAGAGAATTATGACTCTCACAAGGAAATCCCAAAATCAAAAGACACAGTTTCCATAAATGGAAACTGGTTCACCAAGGTCGCATCAAAATAATGTAAAACCCACTCATTTTAAGTAAGTTATGCCCACAAAGGTCCAAATGACCCGAAATTTGTTATTCTATGATTTTTGGGCATTCTGAATCCAATGGTGGTGGTCTGACTTTCATCAGAAGTCTTGGCAATAGGGCCATAATTATGAAGTACGTTTTAGCATGATAAGTACTAGCTTTGTGAACTCAAATTTGTCATCATGTGCTTTAACTTCGTTGGATTGAGGCGAAACTTGACAGGTGTTCTCAGGGCATCAAATGCTACCCTCACTTGCTTTTGAGGACAATCTGACACCTTTTCAAATTTAGCCAAAATTAGGCTTATTTAATCGATGCTTCCGTAGTTCGTAAGGATTTTTGGTACATGCGGGCCTAGGTAGCGACTGATTCCTTTCTTATTCGCATCAGGGATGCACGCATGTCAAAAATACCTTATAACAATCTCAATATTAAGATTCTTCGACTACATGTCCACATCTTCATGCATTTTTTCTTCATTTGAATCCTCAATAACCACTACCAGAGCAGGCCAATGGTGGTTTCGAATGGGAGGCCCCTTTCGCAAACACCTCGACCTCTTAATAGCAAGATGGAAGGGAAGGAGTCCTCAATGAAACATGGTAATGCAAAAAATTTGGAATGAGAGTGAATGGCCCCATGCTAGCAAATAACATAGGAAGAATAGGAGATCCCAAGGGCTTGATGAACGAAAGGCAACTAGGGTTCTGGCCTTGTCATTACCGACAGGATGTCCCGAAGGGTTTACCCCTTGAGACTTGCCGCCATCATGAGAAACAACACTCCTAAGTTGAATTAAACTTTCTGAGGGCAGTTGATGACACGTGGCAATCTCCTTCCCAAGACAATCCCTAGAATATTCCCGAGGTAGGGTAGTTGAAACAAAGCAAGATGAGGTGTTACTATCATTAACGAAAAATGCTAGGATGGCCCTTATCATGAGCAGAAGTGGAAAGACCTTGAAAAGAAGGCAGTTTTTCAAAACTTCATGTAACGTCAACAAAAGGATTACTAGAAAAACCTAAATAATCAGGAGCAAATAATCGACCAGTTGGGACCCTCCAAAAAGTTTAGAATTTGAATTGATGGAGGAGGAGGATCCGGAGGGTGCAGATGCAAGAAACCTTCCATGTGTCTTATCAAGTTTGGGCACAGGGTGAGAGGCACCATGCATCGCCATGGGAGAATGAGCCCAAGCAGGCTGATCTAGGAAGCCATTAGATGAAGGCGCATTGGGCTTTGACTTTTTAAGCACCTCAACCCAACATTCAGAAGGCCCAACAAAATTTTCAGGATGGGGATGCAGCAGATTCGAGAAGCAGAATTACCTTCAACAATAATATCGATTAAAAAAATTGTTCCAACCCAAGATTAAGGTAGATCTGATTAGGGTCCTTAGCCTTGGAAGTTTAAAACCTAACTTGAACAAAAGGCAAGCCTGACCCACCACAGAATTGCAGTTAACATCACAATAATCCCCACAAATATTACCTCAGCTTTGGAGACTCCCAAGTTTCAAGCATATAGGTGAATAACCAGCAGTTGATTTTAGGAGTTAGAGAGGAGTGATCATTAGGTTTCCATTGGTCTAGAGAAAGAAAGTTACCTCTGACCCTCCAATGCTTCCAAAGAACAACTTTACGAACCTTATCAATGGAAGAAAGGTAAAAAGCAATCCTATTAGCTCCAAAAGCCCAAACAACATGAGTGTAGGGCAAGCTCCATGCCCTTTTGGCCTATCATTTAAGGCCCATAAATCTTTAGAAGGGGGAGAAAAAGTTTCAATAATAAGAAGATAAATAACCTTACCAGTTTCAGAAAGACAACATCTAGAGAGAGAGGTGGAGTAGAGATGGCCCTTGTCTAGAGGTGGTGGGTTGTGGTGGGAGGGGGGAGGGAAGCCATCATCCGAAACTCCACTCTCACTCTCTCTCTCATGTTACATGTAAAACCTAACATTATATCCCTCAAACAACTTGCTTTCACACAATCTTACAAAAGTCAAGCGGTCCGAGAATGGATGCCTCAAACCGGTTCCTATACTTCAAAACAATTTCTCTCTTACTTGTCTCTAATATGTTTTAAAATATTGAGTTCTAAGACTTAGATCTAGCTCATCTAAACATAGATCTTGCCATTACCAACCATTCAACCTGTGATTTCATATTATTTAAGTCTCATATAAGATCAACTCACTAAATCAAATGTCAGTATCCTTTTGAGGATCAAGATGCACTTTTATAATCTTATTCACAATGGACGACTCCAAGAAGCTATCTCCTTTTGTTTTATTTTATTATTTGATTTTTGTTCTTATTTGATTTGTTGTTTAATTTCCTTTTATCTCATCCCTTAATTGGGCTGGGGCGATAAAAAAAAGTACAAAATCGATACCATCCAATATTCCAAACCAGTGTTTTAAAAAAAATTGGCAAGTCATCCCGATTCATGTGTAAACCGTTGAAAACGACATTTTACAGGAAAGGCTATGTATACCATTATGCTGCTCCCTAGACTAAGGTATTGAAGAGGCTTTTAGTCCCTTCAAACTCCTTCTATTTTTTCAATGTGGGATTTGAACTTCTTGAAATGATAGATACAATATATGCTTTTATTGTAGGCTATAAAACACCAATTGATGCTGTGGTGCAGTTGGTTAGCCCATGCGACTTGCCCTTGAAAGGACCTAAGTTTGAACCTGGGTAGTGTAAAAAAAGTAATATAATAAGTATTTATTGTCAAAAAAAATAAAATAAAATGTATACAAAAATAAAATGTACCTTCACAGCACCATTTTTTTATTTTTCTTGTCAAAAAAAAAAAGGTAATACAACAACCAAAAAAAAAAAGGGTAATACAACATTTTCTTATTTTTTCTTGTAAAAAATAAATAAAAAGTAATAGAACAAGTATTTCTTGTCAAAAAAAAAAAGGTATTTCTTAATACAACAAGTATTTCTTGTTATTTTCTTATTTTTCTCATTGGAAAAATAAATAAATAATACAACAAGTATTTCTTGTAAAAAAAACAGAAGTTATTTCTTAATACAACAAGTATTTATTGTTATTTTCTTATTTTTCTCGTCAAAAAAAATAAAAAGTAATACAACAAGTATTTCTTGTCAAAAAAAAGAAGAAAAAGTAAAATAACAAGCATCATATTTTTCTTGTAAAAAAAAATAAAAGTAATACAACAAGTATTTATTGTAAAAAATAAAATAAAAGGTATTTCTTAATACAAAAAATATTTGTTTTTTATTTTCTTATTTTTCTTATAAATAAAATAAAATGGTAATACAACAAGTATTTATCGTTAAAATAATAATAAAAGGTAATACAACAAGTAACATATTTTTTTTTATCAAAAATGAAAGGTAATACAACGAGTAATTCTTGTCAAAATTAAATAAAAAGTAATACAATAAGTATCATGCATTTAAGCTATAATTATTATAAGGTTAAATTTGATATGTAAAGGTAATACAATATAGGCTTAGAGCGTGTTAGCTCTTTTTCTCTCTCATTTATGAATGTCTATAGTTAGATTTTTTTTTTTTTACCTAGGAATAAATGGTAAAATTATATTTTTTATTTTTGTAACATGGTGATCTTTAACATAAATTTAGGAATATTAATTTAAAGATATAGTTCTTATAATGAGGCCATTTGAAATCTCTCTCTCTCT
>NW_006494856.1:980409-1018480 GCF_000471905.2 Amborella trichopoda
TTTTCCACCAATTCGAGATTTTAGTGGCCATTTTTTAATCGATTTAATCCATTCTTTATTGTAGTCTATGTATGATTATATACTTCACTCATGATAATTCTATGATTTTTCTTTTGTATGATGTAAATTTAATGGCTAACATAAGTTCATATAGGGAAAAAACATCTCAATATTCCCAAATTGGTAAAAAAAATGAAAGTTAATCATGTAGTACCCTCATTTCTTATTAGATTCCTAAAAACCAACATTTACAATGAATTTTAATATTTTTTTTGATTTTTTTTAAGTCTTAATCTAGCCAATTTGATTGATTCTTGATCGGAATCATCGATTTATTGATCTGGATGGGTTTTTGGGGTACCCGATCTGAAGCACCGATTTGTTTTTTAAACCACCGTTCCAAACAAATGTGCACCCCTTCAATGTCATAAAAATAAAGCCAAAAAAAATCGGGCAGGGGCTTCTCCCCTACTAACTTATCCAAAAAAATAAAAATAAATCCCAAAAAAGGAAAAGAAAATTGCAAAATACACCCTAAAATGAACTATCTACGTATCTTACCCCCACCCCAATTTTTCCTCACACTTTTTTCCCTCAAAAAACCTTTTCTCGTAAAAACCCCCCAACCCAAAAGTAACACAAAATAAGACTAAAATACCCTCGTTTCTTTTCACACGACTTTCTCTCTCTTGTTTCTTTTCACACGGCCTTCGGCTCTATGGCAATGGAGGACTATGCTCCGGCAGTCCTAATGAGCTCTCCGACAGTCACAATGTGGGCTCCGGCAGTACTTTGTCTCACCCGCATCGCTCCGGTATATTGAGAACTGCGCTCCGGCAGTGATACTGTAAGCTCCAGCAGTTCCCTCCAACAATCTGAGAATGCGCTCCGGCACTGAAAATATGCACTTCGGCAGTTCACTCCAGCAATGTAGCATTGTGCTTCGGCAGTGCTTCTTGACATTATGCTCTGACAGCAGTATGCTGCGCTCCGACACTACTTTATTTGGGATGGTGAATTGATTTGGTTCGTATGAGAATGGCATTTTTGTCCAAAAATTTAATTTTTTTTATAATGGGGGACTCGCGAGCAAAGGTTGTTCGAGTAAAAAAAAAGTGGGATAAAAAACTGGGGTGGGGGTAAGTTGCTTAGATAGGATTTTGTAATTTTCCCTAAAATAAAAGAAGGTGGAACTCGATACGGGCACCGAGTTTTTCATCAGTTTAACTGCCATATAAATATGGCGGTCTGACGGACAAATGAAATTCAGAAGTAATGCTGTGTTTATCTCAAAAAAGCCCCGCTTTGATTGTATATACATACACAAGATCCTAGGAACCAGTACCAATCTCTCTGATTGTATTGCCCTTTAAATTATTTTGCTGTGGATACGGGGAAGATCGGTGGTACTGGTTCGGATCCTGATCGTCTCAGCATGGACCAGCACGACGAAGCCATTGAAGGAGGAGGAGGAGATAAGGAGAGGGGCATGGCCTTATCAGCCCTTACGTCTTCATCTCCTATGGCTGCCGTTGTGAACTTCTGGAGAGGTTTGTCGGCCTTTCGCTTCTCATATATATATATATATATTACCCTTGGAGGGCCTGCCAATGCTATTCCTGCTGTTTTTTGAACGGGTTGCTGCCTAGTCTTTTGGTTTTTTTATTTTTTTAAATTGTGTTTCAGAGCTTTTGTCAAACCGCTACACGATTGATTCATCAATTGTAAATGGGATCATGTGTTTGGTTTGCATCCTGCTTGCTAATCATGAAAGTATTTATGCTGAGAGTATGTGACTTAGTCCCTTGAAGAGTCTTGGTCAAATATCGAAGATTTTACTACTCTGATCTGATTTTGAAATTTCAGTTCTCAGCTTTATTACCCGGTACTAATTGAAGAGAAAAAAGAGAAGCAATTTACACCCTGAATACGGTGCTATTAATGCACTCTCAGATTGGAACTTGCTTTTGGTATCAATGAGGGATGACCAACGGTGGGTCGCTGGTGTCCTTTAGATAACCAACTAGTAGTTGAGAAAATGTTATAATTTATGTTGTAAGGGTGAACTTACTGGTGCATCTGCATTGATAACCATGATGATCTGTTGTGCATTTCAATTATGATCTGTTATGGCACTATATTGGATATGTGGAATTCATGAGAATGTAATACAGATGATCTAAATGCCTTTTTACTCTGTGATTGTCATGCCACAGTAGTTGTATGAATGATCTTATCTGTTGTTTATCTTTACTTTTTTTTTCTCTCTCTATGCATGCAGGGTTTTGTGCTGGTACCCTACCCGCTGTGTTAATATGGAAAATGATATTTATAAGGGGTGAGATAGACCTTTTGTGATATAATTATCTACAAAGGTCCTCATTACATCTCTATCTTTCTATATACATTTAGACCACCAATAAATAAAAATTGTATATTGTTTTATCTTTGCCATTTGGTGCTTACGAGACTAAAATTTGAAATCCTAATCTTGCAAATTACATGACTGCTTTCCTAGAGTTCAGTTTAGTAAAATGAAGAGTAGAATGTTGACTTTCTTGGATGACTGAACGTGTGGGTTGTGTAGAGTCATTGCATTACGTGAGTGACCATGAAGAGCAAGAGAGTCCCACTTAGTAAGTTGCTATTTTTGCTTGTTGTGGTGAACATATTGTGAATATGAAGTGGGTTTAGGGCTACACAAATGACAAAATTAATTACTTGTGGATTTTTTTTTAAATTTTTGGTCGTTAACAATTTTATTAAAAGCCAGATAATCGTACTTCAAGATGCACTCATGATAAAGCATACATATGGAGACTTATACCTCATAGTGGGGGAGATAGGAGTCATAGGATCCATTTTGATCTTTGCAGGGCTCTATTGAATTATATATGCCTGTGAAGATAAGAGTAGGGTTTTGTTGACTTCATCAACAAAAGTGTTGTAATGGGGCATTTG
Organism: Amborella trichopoda; assembly: GCF_000471905.2. The sequence continues at coordinate 983,371 of NW_006494856.1, forward strand.
TTAGGGTTCAAGGCTTGGAAGGGACTTGATCTAGAGAATGCTCTTGAGTGCTAATTGATTTTCTAAGAAGGCTTTTTTCAAAACATATACATTTACATGTATAAATCATTAATGGTCTTATTTTCCACCACCTAGAATTGTAGCCATTTGCTCAGATAGGCTTGACATGAGGACCCTCTCACGAACTCGATGCTGCCTTGCACCTTTTTTTTTTGATTGATTGCTAGCACGTCTAGTTAGTGTTCCTGATGGATAGGATAGGAGGTCATCGTAGACTGATGAGGGGAATTGGGGTTTGGCTTACGAGTGCAACATTTGAAATTATTGATGGAAACCTATTCTTAGAAACCGATGAAAGGCGATGAAGGGGTTTTCCTAATTAACTTGATTCCCGAATGATAATCCAGTGGAAATGAACCTAATGAGAGCTATGTTTTCACCTTCTTAGACCAAAAAGAATCATAGTGCTATAGCTTGATTCCCGAATTATAATCTAGTTGATGTAACGACAACTCCATGTTAGCTGCCAGAGACAAAAAGACCAAATGGAGTTCATCGTAGCCAGATGATCAAATGTCTCCTGATAGTCTATTTCATATGTTTGAACCCCTTAGCAGCTTATTGTGCCTTGTACCTGTCAATTATAGCATTAACCTTGTGTCTCACGGTGTAAACCCATTTACAACCAACTAACTTCTTCCCTTTAGGAGGGTCTACTTGCTCCCAAGTACAATTCTTCATTAATAACATTATCTCCTCGCACATTGCCACTTTCCACTTGGGGATGAGCTAAAGTTTTGTAGTACTAGATGGAATTGAAACAAAAGATATAGAGGACACAAAAGCACCATAGGAAATAGTCAAAGATTTTTAGGAAACAAAGTTGTTAATTGGATGTGCAGTGCCCCTTCGTCTATCTTTGCGTGCAACAATAAGTATATTTAAATAATCATATAGGGTTCTGAAAACATTTACCCAGATAAGAGGTATACAATTGGCATGAAGGTTTGTCTGCTATGATTGTCTCCACTGCCTTCTATTTCTATTAAGTATGGACTTTTAATTATTTCTTTTCAACATCATGAGAGTGCCCTCCACTGTCGTCCTGGGTTCCACAATCAAAAACAATATGGATAAGAAGTGGAGCAGAGGGCCTCTCTTCCACACTGGGAAAGAAGGTAGTCAACTCAAAAAAGGTTATATCCATTGAGATAGATTTCTTCCATGACACTGAATCATAACATTTGAAACCCTTTTGTGACTATGGATAACAAAGCAAAATACATTTTATAGATTTTGGATCCAAATTAATACAATACAAACCTAGACTATGAGCAAAGCAAGCAAAACCAAAGGCTTTAAGGGGGAACATTGTGTTGGGGTTATAGCCGTTCAAGGCCTTGACACCAATATGTTCTTTTGGTTTTTGGTCATAGTGACAGTGAGCAAGAATGTGTGACGCACCGGATCTATGCAAGATGGATCCGGTGTTGGCGATATAGAGTCACAAAACTCCTGATCACGAGGCTTGACTTTTATAGGCAATAAACATAAGGTTGAGTGTTGTCCTTAAGGCAGGGTCGGTATGAGAATGCTTTGTGAACGTGTAAGCAAGGGCATGAGTATTTATTTTTTATGAGCATTCCTGTACGTGGATCACAACGTTTCTTTTTTGTGCATTTACGAGCAAAGCCCTCTATGAGGATGGTAGGCTTCGAGAGGACATGAACCCTATCCCTAACAATGAGCCTTCTCACAACATGTGCGTGAACAACAGCAAACCAGAACCCACTCTCAAAGAGTTCGATCCACTAGGGAGAGATGCACATGTGCTAGATAAAGTACACCCCTGCATCCCAATGGTGCAGGTCTTTGGGGCTCCACTTGTAATCCACTATAATTCTGGGACATGTCCATCTATTGGACTTACTTTGAGCCAAGCATAGGCCCTTGTCATATACTGCAGGTGATGGGTCGTGTTGGTCAATTTTGAGAAAATGACTCTAGGTCTCGGAACTAGCCAAGTGGAGTGCTCATATTGACAATAAATAATTTCCTTGGAGATCCTAATCTCCTTCTAAATTTTTCTTATCGGTTTCTACAAAGTGGAAAATAGTGATAAATTATCGAGAATAACTTTTGATGAATTTTGGTATTTTTGGAACTCTTCTAGTCCAAAATCAGGGTCTTCTAAATTGTTTTGGAGAAATTCTAATCAAGGACTATCAAGGACAACCACGTGATGCCCAAGTGGCCAATGCGCCCCACGCTCAAGGGGGACATGTGGCATGGGATGGAACTTGTTGGAATTGGTCTTGTTGTTTTATAGAATTTAAGTAATTCTTTTTGGACACATGTGCACCCTTTGCACGCATGTGTAATACCCACATGGAGTGACTTGCATTTTAAGGAATCATGATCCATTGAGAAACCTTGCATGTTAACTTTTCTAAGGTGGTTCTTTGATTAGTGATGTGTATGAGATGCCATATGGGCTTATGATATGACTCGTGATCATGAGAGAAAGAAGCCATGTTTTTAAATTGAGAGAGAAACTCCATGAGGGGCACACGCCACTTTTATGTGCCCTTGTCTCACATAGTTTTTAAAATGGAATGGGCATTTTGGTAGACTTGAAAAGGCGATAAGATAAGAGAAAGTACATTTAGTTGGGCTGACCATGTGTAGCGTCAACCTAGAACAACACAGGTTAGGAGGAGCAATTTGGTTTAAGTGGAAGGCTTTAAAAGGGCACGGAGAAGGCCCAAAAGGACAAATATTAATAGTGAGAAGAGATATAGTGACCCATGGTCTGACTGAGGGTATGGCCTTTGAAATAACAGAATGTCGAAATAGGACTTGTGTTGCCAATCCCAAGTAGTTGGGTTAAGCTTGGATGATAGTGATGATGATGGGCATTTTGGTAGTGAGGACAATTTGGCATTCATTCGGGAGGCACCGTCAAAGTACATTTCCCATGGGACTAGGGCTAACATATGCCAACCTAGGGCGAAGGGAAGCAAGGACAGGCAAGGATGCAGGAATAAATGGTTGTGAATAAACCAGTGCTTTGGCCGGGTCAACTTTACTCGGTCCTTTACAACATTGAGAACAATGAACAGACCTGATTGATTCATAAAGTAAAGTCAAGCTGAAAAACGTGATAGACGTGCATACTCGCACGATATGGCTTTTCGGCAGGGGGGCAAGCTTAAGAGAGAATAGGGGTGATAGCGGCTCTTATCTGTGAGTGATGCGTAGCGTGCTCTCGCTCTTGTATTGATGAATATATCTTTGTAATGTTTATGGGTGTATGTAATTGATATTTTTGGTGTTATACTAGTCTAAGTACTGTTGTAATTTCAGATTATGACATGTATTAAGTCATTTTCAAGTAAAAGATTTAATTTATATTATCTTGGACTTGGCCTCTTTACACCTTGATACATTGACCAATGGACGATTAGGACAGAGAAGTTGATATGGGGACTTATAGTCTAAAACACTAGATGGCATCAAATTAATAAGATGCAATGAGCACAACTTTGGACTATAATTTTTTGTGTACATTCATACTCAATAGGAGAGCACGACTCACTTCTAAATGATGTCCATTCTTTCTTTTGGCGACACCACTTTGTTGTGGTGTATAAATGCAAGAATTTTGATATGTTATTCCATGCTCATCCAAATAGGATTGTAATTCTCCATTACAGTTGTTCCTACTTTAATATGATCGAAGTACCATAATTCTAGTATCAAATTGAGTGAGAATCATCTTCTTAAAGACCTTAAAGATATTTGGAACCTCATATTTGGCTTCCATGGGGTAGATTTAGGTACATTGAGAGTAATCATCCACAAAGAAACAAAATATCAATAGCCAAATCAAGATGTAATAGGAGGAGGGCCTCAAATATCAGAATGAACAATAGTAAAAGGGACCTTGATTTCTTATTGCTTGGTAAGCAAGAGTTTCTACAATGTTTTAAAAGCTCGCCGACCATACATTGAAGCTCAGATGTACTAGTAGAGATAAACTACTTAGGAAGTAAAACTTTTGAAGGACTGAAAAGACTAATGACCAAGGTGGAGATGCCACTGCCAAATCCGATCTTTATTAACATTGGAACTGGACTGTAGGGCTTGAGAGTGAGTTGTTGTTGAGTCTAGGATGCAGAGACCACCAGCTTCATGGCCACCGCTAATGGCCTTCTTCGTATCTAGAACCTGAAAAACACATTGGGAAGGAAAGAAGGACGAACTACAATTTAGAATTTTTTGTAATGTTACTGGTAGACATTAAGTTTTGTAGCAAAGAACATGAAAAGCTTATGGTAATGCCATTTGAGGAGAAATATCGACAGTTCTTTTTCCAGTGCTAGAGGAAAAAGTAAAAAACCATCAACAATCAAGTTTATCTCTACCAGAAGAAAGAGAATAGGAAGAAAACAAGGATGACATACCAAGCATGTGATCTGATGTTCTTGAATCAATAATGTAGGATTGTCTAGATGGGGCAAGGGAGACATGATTAGCAGAAGCATGAGTACTAAGTGTGCAAAGGATAAAGTAGAGGTTGTGGGTGGGCCATCTAACTGTGCAAACAATCATTGAAGACTTTCAATCTTCTCGTTAGGGACTGGTACCATGTCTTTTGTAGTAGAAATTGAAGATTTGATTGCAGTTTGTGTTAGCTGATCTGTACATGCAGTAGCTGCACTCCTCGTGGATGAGTGTTGTGAACATTAGATCGACATGGACGGTTAAATTTAGCTGGCGACCAACCAGGTTCCAACAAGTTTCTTTAGCTGACCATTTCTACCATAATGGGCGCACTTTAGCTAACTTTTATCTCCTTGATTATTTCCCCCTTTTTCGAATTTCTTAGTTCCACACCCCTTATTGTTTCTAGCAGTTAATGAGGCTGAACCAAGGGCAGATCGATCAAGTGCTTGACTTGAAAGCATGGCACGTTTTTTTGACTTTTCTCACCTTAGACAAAGCAGTACACCTTGTTAAGCATGAAAGAGTATCCCTACTGAGTATCAGACGCTTGCTTATTTGAAATTTGGGTTCAATCTTGCTAAAAACTCAAAAGTTGGATTTTGTTCCAAAAACTTTTTCTATTTCTCCATCTGCCTTATAGGCTGGTCCAACTCCTCCCACATACTACAAAGTAAAGAAAAATATGCTGCAAGAGACCTCTTCCCTTTTTGAAGATGGGAACTTTCTTGCCTTAGTTCCAGTGTTTCAAAAAGTGCTAAGCGGCACCTAGGCGGTCAGGGGGGTTCCAAGCCGCCTAGCGCCTAGGTGGGGCGCCCTGACGGTCTAGTACATTTTTTTTTTTTTGGGTTTTCTCTCTCTAAAATAGACTCTAATGAGTTTTAGGTTTCAAATGAACCTGAAACCCGCAACTTTACCCCTATAGTATCAAACAAATGACCCAAAAATACCCTCAAGGAGTCACATTTTTGCCCCTGGGCGGGGCGCAGGCCTTGGGCCGCCGCTGCCTAGGCGGGTTCCCAGGCGCCCGCATTCAGGGATATCCGCCTAGGCCTGGGCAATGTGCCCAGGCCTCTGGACTGCCTTGGCGGCCGCCCAGGTGCCTAGGCGCTAGGCGCTAGGCAGTCCACTTTTTAAAATACTGTTTAGTTGGTAACTCGAGCAGCATTCTTGCTTCGAGAGTTAGTTTGGTTCACAAAACTTTGAAAAACTATATTTGAGCCATCTAGTCAATTCACAAAGTCTTAGGTTGATCCAACTTGGTAACGTAATTAATTAAGTCTTTGTTTAGGTCCCAATTTGCGAGTCTTTGTTTAGGTCCCGATTTGCAAACTATGAGAGATACAATGTATGCTGGTTGACCTTGTTGATTAAGACGAGGGACTGGCTTTCCTGTAGGGACTATGTTTCTTTATCAGTTGAGATCTTGGGGTAGGGTTTTTGTCAAGATTAGATGGTTGGAATGATAAGGAACTCAGTGATGGTTTTTTTGGGAGTATTGTTCGCCAATTTGTTTGGCCAAGGGGGTAGGGTGTTGATATGATGACATTTTGGCAAGGAGTTGAATTAGGTGTTTGATGAGAATTTGCTATGAGCCTGAGCTCAAAGAGGGGATGTGTGGCCTCAAAAGGCTGTTTGTTTGGTAGTAAAAAACTGGGATCTTAGTCTTGCAGTTCTAATACTCTTTGACTCTCTCCTCCTTGGGTGGCTTTCGGTCGGACTGTTTGAGCTCAATTGTGGCTCTTTGTTATTTTCTACACTGGGTCTTTGTGTAGTAGTGTGAAGAGGCTGAGGGCGTGTTCGTATAGACCATTTACTTCAAGTAACCCCAAAGTCTAGTTTTTTCATTTTGAAGCACATAAGAGTGAGTGTTTTGGTCAGCTCACTCTATTTTGGGATAAGGCCTTTCCTTTGGCTGGTTTATAAGAGCATTAACCAATCATCATCGTCATCATCATAGCCCTTTCTCAATTAATTGGGGTCGGCTACACGAATCATGGTCTGCCATTCTGCTATATTAAAGGCCATATCCTCAATGAGTCCATAAGTCCCCATATCTTTTCGGACTACTTCCAACCACATCTTTTTGGACCTACCCCTTGCCCTTTTCAGTCCTTCCATTTGAACTAACTTGCACCTCCTAACACGTGCTGTACTTGGTCGGTGCCACCTTTAGTCAGCCCACCTAAGTCTACTCTCGCTCATCTTGTCGCCTATTGGTGCCACACCTAAATTCTCTCAAATGGATTCATTTTGAATTCTATCCTTGTTGTCATGACACTCATCTATGATCCATCTCAACATCTTCATCTCTGCTACACTCATTCTATGGGTATATTGTTTTATGTCTGCCCAACATTCCGCCTCATAGAGCAAAGCTGGTCCCATCGTTGTCCTATAGAACTTGCCCTTCAGCTTCATTTGAATGTAGCGATCGCACAAAATTCGAGTTGCACATCTCCGCTTCGCCGACCCAGCTCTAATTCTGTATGCAACACTTCCTCAATCTCTCTATTTTCTTGGATTATCGACCTAAGATATCGAAAGTGCAGTCTTTTTTGTATGTCCTGGTCGTCAATCTTAACTACTTCTTCGTCGCTACTCTATTGGTACTAAATTTGCATTCCATATACTATGTTTTAGTCCGGCTAAGTTTAAAACATTTGGATTCTAGAGCATGCCTCCAAAGTTCAAACTTTGTGTTGACGCTGTTTCGGGTCTCATCGATCAGAACTATGTCATCTGCGAACAACGTGCACCACGATACCTTGTCCTATAGGTTCCTAGTTAAGTTGTCCATAACCAAGACAGACAGGTATGGGCTCAATACTGACTCTTGATGTAGACCTATTGTCATTGAAAATTCACTCGTCTCTCTACTAGTTTTTCGTGCACTAGTTAGCGCTCCATCCTTCATATCTCTCAAAAGAGCATTAACCAATACTAGCACTAATTTTAAATATGTTAAAACATCTTTTTACCTAATGTGCAAACACTACGCCGTAGCTGTAAAATGGGCTTGACATGTATGTAGTTTGACTTTGGTTCGGCATAGGATGATAAGCATGCTATGAGGAAAACCCACCTCTCTACATATGGTTTGACTTGGAGGTGTGTCTCCAGTCTTGGTACCCTAGACCCCAAATTTGGTTGAGGGTTTAAGTTCATAAGGGCAATTTGACACCCTATGTATGTCCTTATTGATTTGTGAATCATTGTGTAAGGTTGCAAATTTAAGGGGAAGAGATTTTGGGGAAACTACACACGGATGATTGGAAATAGGAAAATTTGCTCCATTTATTAGGGAAATTTACTAGCCCTTGTTGCAATTAGGTTTTCACTGGATCAAGCTTCAATTTTCATCATTATATTTCAAGTGGCACGATAAAGAGTGCATTATGCATTATGTTGGATTTCTTATCTTCTTTCTTTGTCAAATAATTTCTCTTCTTTAGTATGGCTTATTTGATGCATGAAGAATGCATTCATTTTTAGAAGCTCTTAAAGTTGTCCTGTATTTTGAAACCTGTATTAATAACATAAAAGAAAACCCGAAGTCCCAAACTCTTTCCGAATCTTATTGATTCCTTGGATTTGTTTGGGAATAACTGTCTTTTTGCAGACTTCGATCTAGAGAAGGAAAGGAGTGGGTTGGATGAACAAGGGCTGAAGATAGCGGAAAATCAGGAAACCAGCCAGAAAAACAGACGAAAACTCGCTGAGAGCACTCGAGGTTAGACTTGCAGCTTACTGGCTTAGTAAAATGTATCTTTCCTTCGAGTTGATTAGCTTTGTTGGTCATCTTCTAAATTTGTTATCTCCTTATCTTTCCATTTGAGAAAATGCATACCTTTTGACTATGTGCCGATTTAGAATTTGGTGCAATGTTTGCGATGATGTAAATCCTCATACTTTTCTGTTGACAGATTTCAAAAAAGCTTCCGCTGATGAAAAGTTAAGTCTGTTCAATTCTTTGTTGAAGGGCTATCAAGAAGAAGTTGATAATCTTACAAAACGAGCAAAGTTTGGAGAAAATGCCTTTCTTAATATCTACCAGAAGCTCTTTGAGGCTCCAGATCCTTTTCCTGCTCTTGCTTCGATTTCAGTGAGTACATACTACCTATCTAATTTAAGATGTTGATGTTTGACTATAAGGGAAAAGTGTCCTTTGATCCACAATAGATAGGAAATCTATGGCTGATAAGTGTCATCACTGTCGAATTAATGAATTGATGGCAGTGGAAAGAGATTGGGACCTACAATTTAGGTCATGACATAATCTAGTGGGTCCTGCCCTCTCTCCGTCGCCATCCATGCATTGAGGTTGAGAAACCTTAAGACCAAAAATTTTCAATGGTCATAAGAATCTTGTATACTTTCCCTTTAATTTCTTGAGGCTTATGTTGTGATTAACTTATGATTTTCTTTTCAAAGTATTTGTGGCTCTCATATACTTCGTAATTTTTTATTTGGCATGGACATACTGTCTCTTCTTTGTATTTAATGCTTTTGACCCTCAAAATATTATTTAATTGTATTTGCTAATCTCTTCACCAGACCAGACATCATTTTTCCTGCTTTTGTGCCCTTCATTACATGTCTATGCATTTTTAAAGGAATTTAATTATGTCTGCTTTTCGTTCCACATTTCAAAATTACTTCGGAAATTCTGATGTCTAGATTCATTTTCTCGTTTTGCTTGAAGTGTCTGATGATAATGTCAATAATATTTTGGTTTTGATTGTTATTTATAGGATGTTTGAATGTGTGTACTTGCTCAGTCGTTCATTGATTTTGGTTAATGCAGGAGCAAGATTCGAAGTTATCTGAACTGGAAGCAGAGAATCGCAAGATGAAGCATGAGCTTGAGGAGTTCAGGACTGAAGCTGCTCATTTAAGAAATCAACAGGCTACTGTACGGAGACTAGAAGAACGAAACCGTCAATTAGAACAACAGGCTAGTTTGGTTACTCGTTTTGGGATATTTTTTAGATATTTAGTGCTAGTTTTCGTTTGGCATTTACATCGTATTTGTGTCACTTGAGCAAGTGAAGGTTTGAATGGCAGTTGCACCTTATAATTGTACCATCTCTGACTCTCTTGGGAGAGATTAGGATTTCCATGCTATTTTTATGACATGTTCTTTCGTAAGCGAAATTTATGTTGATTCTGGATAAGAAAATGTCAAAGCACATCAAACTGAAAAAAATAGTGGTGTAATTGTGGTTACAATGATTGTGGCTTGTGCACATAGAGGTATATCAATGTCCGAGTGTTGATCATTCCTTTTTACTGTGAGTTATGCATGTATGCAAGATTGATGTATTGTTATCTGCATGCCTGCAACTGTTTTGCATTTGCAAGTACTTAATATCAATTATTGTAGGCCAATGTGTCATTTACTCTGGTACAACTACTGGTGTCTAGTATCTCGGATTTCTAATATATCGATCCAAAAGTTCTTTACAACCTGACACAACAGTATAACGTTTTACAGAAAATTTTTATAATAGTAAGAAAATTATTAAAATATGAAACAAAAACATGAAAACCAAAAACATAAATATTTCTTGATTGAGAAGAACTTAAAAGTCTTTATTCATTTATGCACTAATTTTTAGGAAGATGCATTTCTTACCTTATTGATGATAAAACTGTTGGGTGTTTGTGGCCATTTAGAGGCCTTATAAGCATGTAACCAATTTTATTATCGTGGAACAATGAACTCCAGTGAGAGTATGATTCAGAGGGACCGAAGTTGGCAATATTGATGCCGAGACTCAAATTTGGCTTGACGAGCTAAGCCAGTTGAGTACTAAAACCCTCAGATACCTGGACATCAAGCACAACTGAGAAGAATTAATTAAAAAATAGGTAATTTGATTAGAAATCATTTTTAAATCAGTAAAATAAATTTTTAGCAGTCTCTATATATTTTATTTTCTCAAAACAATTTTATAAATAGGCTTAAACTGAATTTTCAGATATTTAATTATTTCGAGAGAAAAACAAAATAGTAAATGTTTTCTAAAAGTCTTTTTATTAGTTCTATTTTATAATTTCTAAAACACATGGGGCCCCATTATTCTCCATGGGCCCACTAATTTCGAACATGTGCGGAGGTGCGTGGGCTCACTAGAGCCCCATGGGTGGCACGCCTCTCATAGTGCACCTTCTTTCTTATTTTGTGGCATGCAAGATTGGCACTCAATCAATTGAAAAGGAAGTTTTGTAATGAAAGATATTTTGACTTTTCATAGAGGCATGTGTAGAGAATGAATAGACATAAAAGGAAATAGAAATATATTTTACATGTATTAAATATTTGATGGGATTAGGCTAAGGAAGTTGAAGAATAAGGTTCTTGCTCTTTCCATTAGATCAAAATTGCTGATCTATGGATTGTAACGCTAAGATATCTCATCCCACTGGTCTCCTGTGATCAATAGTCTAGATCAAATCTCCATAAGGATGGTAACCCCAGAAACTCTAACCCTAACCACAAGTCTATATATAATCTCATGTGCGGGGCTGAAATCTCTACACCATCACACCTCTCTCTCTCTTAAAGGTGGCATGCCACCCTCTGTCTCTGATCTCTCTAGCCTCTCTATCACAGTTAGAAAATATTTTGAAAGAAAGAGGGGACACGCCCCAACCACATTGTGAGCCTACAGGGGCATGCCCCTTAGACATAGGTTGAGATATAGTTTTGTTCCACAAGCTCTCATAGTTTGAAGGGTTTCTAGCCTATGCTACCCATAGTTGTGAGATCTAAGAAAGACCTTGATCTTGTGCGCCATTGGAGGAGGAGACCCTAGTGGGGTGTATCAAGTCCAAGTGAGGTAATCTTTTGACACTTAAAGTTTTGTTACTGGAGTTTGTGTTTTTTGTTCCCAAGTCATTGTTTATGTAATTTTCTTTATGCAATAAAAGAGTTGTATTAAGTGGCAGCAAGTGAGAATCGTAATTTGTGTTTCTTCTATGTTTATTTGAGGTTATTTTGTAATCTTTGGACCTTTGTAAGTGTTTTAGCCGGTCAAGAAAAAGAAAAATTGTAAACTACATAAAACGTGCTAGTTCACCCTGTCCAACTTTAAAAAATGTTGCTTCTTAAGTAATAAGGATGCTTGGACACATGGAGTGCTCAAGCCCAAATGAAGATTTTGCATTTCAAGTTCCACTGGAGCTTTTTTGTTTTAACTAAAATCATGCATGATAAGCATGTCACACTAGTCGAAACTTCTTACCAAATTGTTAACTCCCATGTCAGTGCTGCAACATGTGGACTTGTATAGATTGCATGTCTTCCCTATGTCTTGGATGTGTCAGCATGTGTTAAAGTGTAGATATGGGTTGATACATGACACTAGGGCAAACGCAGGTGTTGCATAAGACTGCCATCAACACAAACGCCTTAATTCTGAAATCGCACGGGTGTCCTATTAGAAACTCCCGATGCTACATTTGTCGAAGAGCTAGCCCTGACATATTTGGTAGCCTTTGTGGCAAGAAAGGATCCATAATTGTAGCCCTTTATTTGATGCACACAACAAGGTTTCTGTCCATTTTTGTTTTCTACCCCTTCTCAATTTCCGCTATAGTCCCTATTTGTCATCCTTTTTTTATCATTGTTTTTTTCAATCATCCTTTTTCTTCTGTTTTCCCTTTGGAGTCAAGTTTCTTGATTCTCAAGATAATGTGTACAGCCTTCATTACACAATTGTGACAAGTGAAAAGTGATGAGAGGAAAAAATACATCAATATGGGTATTAATATAGTTAAAACAGATTCCGGTGATATGCCCCGCCCTAGCTGAACATTTGGTGCACCCCTTAGGAAATTATCAAAGGATAGCTCTGAAGACTTTCCGTTGCATAGTTTAGATATTAGTGTTTGTGTATACCCTGATTTGAAAGGATACTCTTTTAGTCATGCAAATGTACTCTCCTCCTAAATCATGTCTAATGGCTTTGCTCATTTCGTTTAATTGAGTTGAAATAATTACAAGAAAGTTTTAAACCCAAAAGGAAGGACATCATATATGGGTTTGAACATGTGTAGAACCGAGGAGCCTTCCCTCCTAGCATAGAGGGTTAGCAGAGCAAACTGTCCATCCTTGCGGTCCGACTCTGTGTTGCAATTGGACTTGGCATGCCAACTAATGAGGAATTAACTGTCACAGATGTTTGATAGAAATAAAGGCCAGGGAAAATTTCGTTGTAGTGGGAGGGTGCCACAACTTAGTTCTGGTTGAACAAGGACAGAGGATACTAAAGTCATCTGGAATTGGACTGCCTGTTATTTGGGTGCAACATTAGTAATGGAGGTCCTGATGATGTGTTTGAGGCACTGTATTTCAACTCTGTTCCATTGAAGTAGCTTATGAGGTGATGGGAAGAGGCTTGAGAAGCGTCTAAAGAGCCTCAATGGTCCTAGATAGATGGAGTTGGTATTATTGGGGTTATATGCACCATGGGTGCCCGATGCGGAATAAAAGAGAAAAACCGGTCAATAAAGCTTGACAAATAGTGGAACTTTCGATAGTCTGACCCCAGAACTGGTCAAGATCTTCATAAGGACTCCAAAAAGCTTTCTGCCAAGTTTCGTCGCATTCCGATATGTCTAAGGCAGTGCAGACGAAGAAACATTTCGACAGAATCAGCCTTTAACACCATGAAATAGACCTCTATAACTGGAACCCTACTTTCGGAGCATCAAATGGTCGTAGGACCACCTCTATTGCATCCGGCAGTGTTGAAAACAGGGCTCAAATTTCAGCTTAAGCAGACACTCCAAGAAGAAGTTATGGGTAAAAGACCGAAGCAGGAGGAGCCGCACACTATTCCCGTACGGCCACCCTGCAAATAAAGTCCATTAAAGCACAGTCACGAACAATTAACTTGCAATGTTTATATCTCCCTGGTCCGAGATCGGATCGCGCTCAAACTTGTTGGAGCGTGTTCATCTTGTCGAAATGAGCGTTTGATATGCGACACGTCTCGTGACGATGTCGGAGCAGGGAGAAAAGCTAGAGAGAAGTTTCTAAAAGTACCTACGGTCACTCGAGCGGCCAAATCACAATGCCCGTGAGCCCGATCGACGTGAGACCAGTTGCATCTCGTGCGTAAGGTCCGTGGCTATGACTGGTTCGAACCCCGTGCGTGATGATCGGTCGGATTTTGTACAAGATCAAGTCGAAGTCACTGCTAATTTCGACAGCCGGAATCCAAATTCCGGCCAAAAGTTCAAGATCCTCAAATCTTCGTTCGGGAACCAAATCGCGTCCCGTTTGTTGCAACACGATCATGGTAACATGTGCAGTGCAATTCAGCAAAGAAATCGAAGAAAAACATCAAGATAAGGATGCACTATCAATCAAAAGTTTTCAAGATCTATTCAAATTTCAAGTTATGTGATCACTTTAAAGTGTGATTCATGGCTTAAAATTATTATCAAAATGATTGTCGCATCGAGCCCTACACGATGACAATCATCTTTTGTTCATTCAGATGCTGGATCGTCAATGGATCGTTCGAGAAGAATCAAGAATGTCCTTGGTTCTCAGCAGTGACTGTTTTGGAATTTCTCCAATTGTTAGGGGGGGGGCAAATCAATAATTTTGTACCCTATTTTTTTATTTTTTATTTTCAAATAAATTGTAATTATCATCAATTAGGGTTAGTTTTGGGTAATCTACCCACGTTTTAGCCCTAGTCTAAAATCTGAGTTTTGGGTAATCCACCCATGTTAGTTTTGGGTAATCCAGCGGGACTTTGAGAAAATTCGACAAAAGGGATGAGAAAATCCGGGACGGTCACGAGTGCGGGGATGAGAAAATCCCCAACTCTGATGAACGGGTTGAATAACCCAGATGCCATAGAATGCAGTGCAGAAATAAAAGGTGATGCCGATCAAGCAAGAGCGAACCGACAAAGGGGTAGTAAGTCCCTCGTAGAGTCGCCAAACTGGTCTGATGCCTCGATCTCGCCCCCTCGGATCTAGGTGATCGGGTGACTTGTGTCTCAAGTTCAGAAGACCCAGGACCTGAGATCGCTCTCTCGGGAACTTTGTTCACAGAACAAGGGCAGGTGCTCAACTGGTGAGAGAGGAATTTTAAACGTGAGGTGGGGACCAACCTCACTTGGGTCCGTGACTTACTCGGGCTGACTCGCGCGGACGCCCTCTTAGATCACGATGGAAAGCCCTCTAGCTGCTTCAACTGGTTCGGAATCGCTTCCTTTGACCTCCAATCTCCTTGTTTTCTGCAAAGCACTAACATACTTAATTTGCAAGACAAGTAGGCTGAGGAACCCACCTTTGTCTTGGGGCGAACATGCACAGATGTGCACATTCAGATGCAGAGGAGCGGATGAGAAATTATAGTGATGAAGAAGACAAGAGGACTTGACAAGGGAACGAGGCTAGCATGATAGCTGGACCAGTACAATGACTGACTCAGAGTGGTAGCCAGACGGGCACGACGACAATACTACTCAAAACCAAGGCCGATATGACCGTCCTAATCTGGTGTGGCAGCAAGACGGGCATGGTACTCTTGACCAGCACGACGACAATACTGCTCGACAGCCAGACCGTTATGACAGTGCTAGATCGAGTCTGTCCTTTAGCCAAGCAAGAGGAGAAGGAAAGAGAAGAGAAGAGATCGGAGAGAAGACGCGAGACGAAGGAGTAGGAAGGTCTCGACGGCGTTAGGCATCGCCATGCACAGCCAGGGAGTAATAGTGTCGTGGCCCCTGGACGACGCTGGACACTGCTGCTCGTGGTGGAGGGGTGAGTAGTGAACTGCAAACAGCATTGGCCATCGTCGTCGGTGACGCGGGAAAGCAGCAACGACCCTTTGCAGGCGGTGATAGGTACTAATGCACACGGCTGAGAGATAAACAAGGGTTGGTAGACGGCATTGGCCGCCGTCGTCGTTGACGCGGGAGAGAAGGGCAGAAGAACATTCATAGACGATGGTGAACCCTACCGCTTGTGACGAACGAAGTGGCAACAACCTTTCGCGAGCGACGATGAGCATCGCCGTCTGCGACAGGTGCAAGGCGCAGAAGATGTCTGTGGACTGCGATAGGCATCGCCGTCTGCAGAAGGTGCAGGGCACAGATAGGACTTTTATGGATGGCGGTAAGTATCGCTGTCTGCGATCAGTGAGGAAAGGACAAGGCTGTCTTTGGTCGGTGATGAGCATCGCCGTTCGTGACATTAGTCCTGAGACGAGAGCCCGGCCCGCCGCTTGGGTATGGCACGGCTCGTCGTGTGTTTCCAAACTGTTGCGCGCAGCAGCGACTAACGCCGTGTGTGGGCCAATGAGAGGAGAAAGAGGCATGCACAACACTACCACTGCTGTGCATGGCCTCTGAGAAAGACACAGCAGAGACGACCAAAGACAAAGAAGAAGAAAAAGAAAGAGAAAAGAGAGGGAGAAAGAGAGAAAAAGAGAATCGAAGAGAAAGAAGAACGGAAGAGAGAGAAAATACCTTGAAGATAGGATGGGTACTACTCTAAACTTTCTCTCACCTCTCTCTCTTCAAGACGTGCATTCCAAAATTTAAGTGAAAACCCTAACTTTTATTGATGATCAAAAGCAGGATCGAAGGTCCTTGTACAAGGATTTTTCCAGCTTGGCAGCCCTTTCTCAATGAGGCATAGCATGTATTTATAGACTAGGCCTAAAACGTGGGTGGATTACCCAAAACTAACCCTAATTGATGATAATCACAATTTATTTGAAAATCAAAAATAAAAAAATAGGGTACAAATTGACTGATTTGCCCCTGCCTAACAGTTGGAGAAATTCCAAAACAATCCCTGTTGAGAATCAGGGGCGTTCTTGATTTTTCTCGGACGATCCATTGATGATCCGGCATTCGAATGAACGAAAGATGATTGCCATCGGGTAGGGCTCAATGCTACGATCATTTTGATAATAACTTTAATCCATGAATCACACCTTAAAGACATGATCACATAACTTGAAATTTGAATAGATCTTGAAAACTTTTGATTGATAGTGCGTCTTCATCTTGATGTTTTTCTTCGATTTCTTCGCTGAATTGCACTGAGCATGTTAGCACGATCGCATTGCAACAAACGGGACGCGATTTGGTGCCTGAACGAAGATTTGACAATCTTGAACTTTTGGCCGGAATTTGGAATTCCGCCTGCTGGAATCAGCAGTGACTTCGAGTTGATCTTGTACGAAATCCAACCGTTCATCACGTGCGGGTTTCGGACCAGTGATAGCCATAGACCTTACGCACGCGATGCAATTGGTCGCACGTCGATCGGGCTCGTGGGTGCTGTGATTGGCGCTCGAGTGACCGGATGTACGGCAGGAAATCTGTAACATGTTTCTTCGAATTGCGAACTTCTCTTTAGCTTTTCTCCCTGCTTCGACCTCGTCACGGAACGTACCATATATCAAAACGCTCGTTTCGACGAGACGAACACGCTCCAAAATTTTTGAGTGCGATTCGATCTCGGACGAGGGAGATATGGACGTTGCAAGTTCATTATTCGTAACTGTGCTTTAATGGAGTTAGTTGCAGGGTGGCCATACGGGAATAATGTGCAGCTTCTCCTGTTTCGGTCTTTTATCCATAACTTCTTCTTGTAGTGTTCGTTTAAGCTAAAATTTGACCTTTGGAGCTTTTCAACTGTGCCGGATCCAATGGCAGTGGTCCCACGGTCGTTTGATGCTCTGAAAGTAGGGTTCGATTTATAGAGGTCCATTTTAGGGTGCTAGAGGTTGATTCTGCCAAAATGTTTCTTCGTCTGCACTGCCTTAGATATGTCGGAATGCGACGAAACTTGGCAGGATGTTTTTTGGAGTCCTTATGAAGTTCTTGACGAGTTCTTGAGCCATTATGAGATTGTCAAAATTTCCACTGTTTGTCAAGCTTTATTGACCGGCTTTTCTCTTTTATTCCGCATCGGGGACCCATGGTGCTGAAAAATGTCTTCAAACAATGTGAAAGGTGGCACTCCCACTCTTGCCACTGGTCGTGATGTTTGGATAAAGGAAAGCACTCCTATTGTGTTCCCCTTTTATTGGAAATGCACTTCCCATTCTTGAAAAATCTTTCCCCTAGTGTATTTGAGGAAGATCCTCTTCGCCTCTATGGCAGGCTCCATTTTTGGAGGGCCTATAAAATGCATCACAAGGTAAGTAAGGGGAACATTGTCATTCTTGACCAAATTTGAAAAATTCTAGCATAAAAAGATTTTTAACTATATTTTGAAGTTATTTTTCCTTTGAAATATGTTTTTATGCTTTTTTGAAATATTTAATTTACGTGCTCACCCTTTCTTGGGAGCTTCAGGTGAAAAACTCTCCCTCACTCCAATTATGGATGGAGTCCCCACCATGAAATTGGGGTCCAATGATGCAAAACCTTGATAAAGGTTTTATGGTTCCCTATCTCCTTGTCAAGTAAGCGCTTCGTTTTTCAGCTCTGATTCTTCTCCTGGGTAGAGCCATCTTTTCCCCTTGCTTTATTATGAGTTTAATATAAAGCATTGAGGGTCCTGTCAGGGTATTCCCTCCATGGGTAGGAAATGCCCTAGCATTAGTTGGGGTGATTATTTAAAGGGAAATTGTTTCATGCGGGCTGGACTGCATTTCTACAATATACAGTCCAGAGGTATAAAGCAGATGTAACTAGATGGTCCATCTAAAAACAAGGGCAACTAACGGTCCAAATATTTTTTAATATAATTATTATTTCTAGTTTTCAAAATTTTTTTTTCTTTCATATTCATGATCTCCATGGTAAAGATTATATATTCACTAAAAATTAGGATCAAATTATGTTTAAAAAATATGTTTATTGCCAAGCCCGCATTTCTACAATATGCGGGCTGGCCACATAGAAATTGGGTCCTTGTTTAAAACCTTCCTTGGAGTGCTCTGAACCCCTCCTTTCAGCTAGCAAAGCTGTACAAAAACCACGATAAACAAGTGCCAAGGCCTCTGCTTTAGGGAGGCAAGGCAGTAGAAAAATGTGTCTTGCCACTTTAGGGGGCATTAGAGAGGCTTGTGGTTCACTGATGGAACTGGACAATGATTTGGTGGAGGATCTGGAAATGATTTTTGGGTGTCTATTGATTATTGCTCTAGAGCAATGATTGATCCCCATTTTGAATCACAATGTATTTGGAGAGGGATGGGAGTGGTCTCACTGGTAGTAAAAGAAAAATGCCATGCGAGGGCTAATCTTAGATAACAAACTTGAAATGTGAAGGCGATTTGTCAACCGAAAGGGAAAGAACGTTCGGGAGGTTGTTATGTGCTTATTGCCCATAGGAGCTAGGTCATCTTTGTTAGAGGAATCCTAGAACTAGAGTTGGTTGGTATAACATGACAAAACCACTGGAAGCAGGGCGAGGAAGATATCTAGGCAGGAAATGATCAATAGCTACCTAGAGAGGGCCAGTTTATCAAAGGGTAGAGTAAAAATATTATAACAGTATGAAGCTGTAAGGTTCCTTGCTGAGGTATTATTTGAACATTTTTTTATCCTTCTTGACATTGAGGCTGCAAGAGGTTGCTCATCTCCCTTCTGGTTATCAAAATTTGGTTGGCCATCCAGTTTTTTGGTACAAGCCATCTGATGGCAATTTAGATGTCATATAAGATTGCTTTTGAATTGGTGGCTTTCTGGGTTGGGCCATCCAGTTTTTTGGCCTTCAGTGGGTTACCCCCCTGACCTTGAACAATCTTTTCGAATCCCCCTTTTCCCCACCTTTCTCAAGAAATGGCAAAAAACTTTGGCATCTCTTGGTTGCGGCCTTGCTTTGGAGCATATGGCTTGAGAGGAATTAATAAATTTTAGAGGTACTGTGAAGAGCCAACACCAACTTTCCATCTTTGATTCCATCACAACTCTCATCTCCCTATGGGCCAAACTCATACCAACATTTGTCTCTATCCACATCACCCACTTCCTGATCAACTGGGAATGCCTCGTAAACTTATTTACTCCTACCATGAGACCTAGAGCAGCTTCCCCCACCCCCCACACCTGGTTTCCTTAAACTCAACACAAATGGGTCATCCCTCGGGAATTCAAGGTTTTTTGGAATTGGAGTCACGCTTGCAGATGCCTCTAGCACTCTCCTTACTTTCTCTCAGTTCAACGGTGTTAAGGACAACACCACTGCAGAGGCTTTGGCTGCCCTTGAAGGGCCTTAAACAAGTGGCTCACCTCGGGCCTATGACTCAAGGACTGATTGTTGAATCAAACTCCAGCAACACCATTCAATGGGCCACTCACCAACAACCACCTTGGCGGCTCTATTCAATATTTGAACATATTTACTTTCTCTGCAGCTCTCTCCCATGTGTAGCTTTCAGACATATTCTTTGAGAGGCTAACTCAGAAGCAGATGGGTTGGCAAAGGAAGGAGCAGTACAAGGTACAAGTGCAACCCTACCCCCCTTGTACCTCCCCTCTCCTCTCTCGCTCTTCTCCTTTTTCTACTTTCTTCCTCGTTATACACCTCATTCCCGTTCTCCCTCCAAAAACAAGAAAAGGAGGGAAAAAAGGGGGGAAAAAAAAAAACAGGAAAAAAATTCAGAAATAAGGGAGAAAAAATATATAGGTTTTTTTAAGCATATTCTCATTCCTTACCTTTCTGTCTCTCTCACCTCTCGCTCTACCCCCTTGTCTATTCATCTGCCTTTGTATTCAACTACTCTCTCTTCTTTCTCCCTTTCCCCTATCCCCCTCCCTCCTTTCATCTGTTTTCTTTTTCCCATTTTTTCTTCCTTCCCTTACTCCCCTCATTTCCATTCACTCTTTGAGAGACATTTCTTTCTACCACCTTTTCTCCTTCTCGCTTCTTCCTCTATCTTCATCCTCACTTCTCTCCCTCCCCCCTTCGTTCATCTCACTGCCCCCACCTTTCTTTCTCCCAAACCCATCTCCTTTCCATATATTCCCTCCTTTATATCTCTCTTTTCCTTTCCTCCATTTCTCTTCTTTTCTCTCCCTTTCCTCTCTTCCTCTAGGTACACTTCGTTCGAGCGAGCCACTGCAACCTCGGATACATGAAGTCGAAAACCCGTCAAAGCCCTGCGAAGCATGTGACGTTCTCAAGGCAGAAGCATCCCAAGAGCCTTTTCAAGAACAAATTCCTCTTTCAGTTCTCTTTCTTCAAATTTGTCTTTGCCTTTTGAGCGAGTTACTGCAACCTTGGATAAGCGAACTCGAAGACCCGTCAAAGCCCTGTGAAGCATGCGACATTTTCAAGGCGGAAGCATGCCAAGAGCCTCCTCAAGAACAAATTCCTTTTTCAGTTCTCTTTTTCCAATTTTGTCTTTGCTGTCACCCCTGGCAAAACTTCTCACTGTTGCACATATTTTTTCCCTTGTGTAAGTGGATTCGCCGTTTTTCTTAGCACCTATCATTGGGTCCTCTTTGTTGCAAATACTCTCTTAATCCTAGCATATCTACTGACTACCGTCGCTTTCTTTCTCTTTACCCTCTTTTCTTTACTCTATCTCCCCTCCAACAGTAATTGATGTAATATGAGTACCTAACTTGTGGGATGTCGTCTTGAGTTTCGTCCTTATGTAATTCCTTTTACTCTATATATACAGTTAACCTTTTCCTCAAAAAAAATAAACATACTATCAATTGTTAAAAGTTTAAAAAGGGCATTACTATGAAAAGTTAAGCTGCTATCTGACAACATAAACCAACAAAAGGTGTTTTGTTTGTTGTACATCACACTTCTTTATCATCTGAGGTTACATACTAAAACTTTCTATTTGATGACAAGAGAAGACATTTGTCAAAATCTGACTGCCTTTCACATGGTCAACTTGATAGTCATTCTTGTTTGCGGTAATGCCTATATATCTGGTTATATTCAATCTATTGCTTCTTCTTGCATGTACATATCTATCTCACTACAGGCTCAAACATGATGACATTGATCAGTAGTTGCTATGGTTGGTTCTTTTGTTTTTGGTTTCTTAAAACCAATTCACTTGAGCTATAATATAAGATTTTCTCCTTGATTTGCTGCATTTTCACTTGTGTCATGCATTGGAATTCTTGTAAGATCTGTGACCAACACTTTCTATACATGGGGAATGATTGTCTCTTTTTGATGATTAGATGGAAGAAAAAGTGAAGGAGATCGTGGAAATGAAACAGCGTAGCTTGGCAGAAGAGAACCAGAAAACACTTGATCTTTTGGAAGAAAGGTATCCTACAATTCCTCATTTCTTATTTTGGTTTGATATGATATCCTTGTTCCTTCTTTTTCTCTTTGCTTTACATAGAAAGTATAGGTTTTCGCCAAAATCATGTCTTGGATGTAGCAGGTAATTAGGTGATACTAAATTTGGGACCTGACTCATTCGAAGTATGTCCCTTACCACCATGCTAATTTTTGACAATTGATGAGAATCATCATCATCATCGTCAAAGCCTTTTTCTAACCGATTGGGGTTGCCTATATGAATCCTGGTCTGCCATTCTGCTCTATTAAGAGCCATACCCTCAGTGAGGTCATAAGTCCCGATATCTTTTCTCCCTACTTCAAACCACGTCCTGACAATTGATGACAATATGGAGCTGAATTTATTCATTCAGATATTTGTCAATACAAACTACTGCTGGCAATATATTATGTTCCCTTACATTATATAGTTGCTGCATGATAAGTGATGATGGTGCATCAATTAGAGTTGATATTGACCTTTTTTCTTTTCCCTTGATTGATATTGCTTTTGGATTTATCTGGAAATCACTTCGCATCATGATTATTTTATCATGTTTTGACCATTTTGTTCGTGGGTAGCAGGCAGCGTCTCTTGCTTGATCAATTACATAAAGAAAAAGCAAGTGTCTCAAATATGCAAAAGTTACATGAACTTGGACAGAAACAATTGTTTGACTTCAGCGCTCGTTCAGGTAACTTGCTGAATGGTATCCCATGGGATTCTTATCCTTGTCAAAGTATAACCTCAATCTGGTATTTCTGGAAAGTGGCACATATAACTGCAACTGTGATACTCTTCTTTGGTGTATTTCTGTTACATATATCTTGGACTGAAATGATTGAATTGACTCTTTTCTATTATTTATTTTAGAGGAGGAAAGGGCAGCAAAGCAAACAGAAGTCAATCTTCTAATGGATGAGGTCGAACGAGCTCAAGCACGGCTTCTTAGTCTTGAAAGGGAAAAGGTATACATACAATTATTAAAGAACAAAATGTTATCTATAGCAATCAATTGAAAAGAATTAAAGAACAAAATGTTATCTTTAGCAATCAATTGAAAAGTTGCAACAAAGAGCCATATCTTTACAGATTAACTGATGTAGAAAATAAGAATTTTTTTTAGAATACCAGTTGCAGATTATATGTTACATATTTTCGAGTTTTATATCGATTTATTACCCTTTCATTTATTTGATATTAGAAATATTTTGGTACCTTGTTTCACATCTCATGAAGTGATAGTTTATATCATCATCAACATTATCTGAGCCTTATTCCAACTATTTGGAGTCGGCGGCACGAATCGTGTTCCACCATTCCGCTCTATCAAGGGCTATACCCTTAATCAGACCATAAGTCAGTATATCTATTCTCAGTACTTCCATCCATGTCTTTTTGGACCTTCCCCCCGCTGCTTTAGAGCATTCCACTTGAACCACATTGCCCTCTGAACCGTATTTGCTCTAAGTTGACACTGCATATGGCCAGCTCACTTAAGTTTACTTTCCCTCATCTTATTACCTACTGGAGCAACCCCTAAATTGCGTCAAATGTATTCATTTTGAATTCTATCTTCTCTTGTCTTGCCACTCATCCATCGCAATATCCTCATCTCAAGTATACTCATTTTAAGAAAATGTTGTTTCTTGACGTGCCATCCCATAAAGCATGGTTGTTCTTACAGTAGGTCTATAGAACTTCTCTTTCAGTTTCATTTGTATGTGGCGATTACATAAAACTCTGGAAGCACATCTCCACTTTGGCCACCCAGCTCTAATTCTATGTTCAACATCTTTCTAAGTCTCTCCATTTTTATGGATTATTGACCGAGTATATCAAAAATAATCTTTTTTAGTTACTTCTTGGCCATCAATGTTGACTGCTACCTCATTTCTACCCTCTATTATTACTGAAATTGCATTTGATATATTCTTTCTTAGTCCAGCTAATTTTAAGATATTGGATTTTAGAGCATCTCTCCAAAGTCATGACTTTGCATTGTCGTCGTCTCTAAACTCATCAAACAAAACTAAGTCATCCGTGAGCAACACATACCATGGTGTGTCATCTTGTAGACATCTAGTTAACTCTTCCAAAACCAAAACAAATATATATGGATTCAATGCTAACCGCCTGATTTGGGCCTATGTCATTTAAAACGAACTTCTCTCCAATAGTTGTCCTCATACTAGTTCGCTCTCCCTCGTACATATCTCTTACCATGTAAAGTGATATTTCATATCAGTATATAAAAAACTAAAACTCAATGAAACTTAACTCGGTCACTGTCAAAACCGAGCCAACCAGCCTAATTAAACAATTAATAAATTTTTCCAAATTTTTGAAACATTAGAAAACTAGTCTATGTATTGGGATTCAAGTCCAGGTTGTCAGCAAGTTAGATCTCATTCTTACCACGTTGGAAAACACCATTTATGTGTATATATATATATATATATAACCAGAAAAGGGCGCATGCTGAGTTTTTCATTCATAAAACATGGCAACTGGGTGACTCAAGGTGAGTGTTTCCTAGTTGAAAATGAGTTTTTTATTCACTTGTTCGGGGATGGTTGAGTGCCACCCGCCACTAACATATTGCTGCAGTTCGCTAAATATTAAAAACTTAAATGATGAAAATAAAGAACAATAAACTGACTTCTGTAGTGTTGATGCATGAAAAGGCATCATCCTCCCAATCTAGAACTTGTTATGATCCTCTTAGAAAAGTCTGAAGTGAACTGCATGAATTTAACTGGTGGCTTAGCCATTTCATAATTTAGAGAGTGGATGTAAATTTGTTAGTAACTTTGTATTGTGCTACATGAGGGCCAGTTTGGCTAAGATTGTTATTTGCATTTTTATCATTACGACTTTTGTGGATGTGATGGAATAAGAACTTTCAATTGAACATCTCAGGTTTCATGAATGAAATTCAAGATTCAAGATATATATTCTTTATTCCATGCTTTCAAATTGTTGATTTAGGTTACTTCAATTCAGTGGAATTTGTTTGGGACACTGGCCATTACTGCCGCAATGGCAGGATTAAGCATGTTCTTTCTCAGTAGGAATTTACAATAACTGAATTTAATTTCTGTATTTGTTTAGTTAGTTACTTTTCAAAAACAGGATTGTTTAGATGCAATTTTCTGATTGTTTAGCTGTAGTTAATAAATCATACTTTTGTTCGTTTTGGCCATTTCATATGTGCTGTTTGGTTCTCTCATCCTGTCTTCCATTTAGCCTCACAATAAGTATTGGTTGAAAATAATCATCTTTTTTCTGCCCTTTGTGAAGTGTGTTTTAAAAAATTGTCATTTCTCAGAATTTATAGAAGATAGGTGCAAGTATTAACAAGATGTACGTCGAGAGGGAACATTATTGTTTTTGGGGAACAAAATCAAGCATTTTGGGTCTCGTCCTTCAATTGAATCCTCATGGCAGTGCATCAGCCTGCTCGTTTCATTTCTCTCAATGAATGTTTGAAGGACACTGTAAATCTTGCAATCAGGTCTGCAGATTATGCTATAAAGCCTTCAAACATTGAATGTCTTGGAAAGCTACAAATTCTTCCAGGTTGCATTGATAAATACGAAATAAATGTGTGAGGGAATTACATGTGTCATGGAAATGTGTTTGATTTTCCTCTCCATTGTCAGTGATTTAGATTCCTCTGTTGGGATAAGTGCTGCTGCAAACCTTTACTTTTTTATCTTAAGGTTATAGCTTGGTGTGTTAGCATGCCGAACTTGGGGATATTGGGCTGTATCTCACCTCTGTTCAGATTCGGTTAAAATTGTTAGTAACCCTTCCCATTGGTAAAAAAGACATGCTTAGATCTCCTTCAACAATTTGGTACATAATTTCAGGAACTAGAAGATTTCTTCCCTTTTCGGGCCTTGATGGACTCAGGGTTTAGCTCTTGTCACAGGCTCACTGTTTGCTGGAGACCAGTTGTTAATAAGTTTTTCTCCATGTTCGATACCACCTATGATGTCTTGACTTCCTCTGATGTCTTGACAGAGAGCATACAACCGAGCAAAGTCCTCCATCTCAGGGCAGATCTATGAGATCAAAAATATCTTTTAATTATCTACCATGTTACCTGACTCAGTATTGTGGTAATGTTTGGTCTTAAGCTGTTGCATGCTTGAAGATTGCCACATTATATCTATGTTATTATGTTTACCAGTTAATGGGTATTACATCTTTTAAACAAGTTACCTGCAATCTAATCAGATCTTGTTCCTATTCAGGAACTCCTACGCGCTCAATTACAAGCAACAAACCAAGAAGATGAGAAAAAGAAAAGGTGTGATGTTGCATGTTTGTTATTTCTGGTTGCCAACGACAGGCTTATAAGACATGTAGTTGGCTTATTTATTTTGTATGCGTTATTTGAATGTATTATTTTTTCTCTTTTGTTTATTACTGAATTTGAGATAGTTATTATCGTTCTATAGCGGAACTTCAAAGCAAAAGAGAAATATTGATAGGGTGTACTAAATTGTCATTTAACTTTTTTGTCCTACATGCTGCTAATATTTTGTAAGTGGACGACATTTTGAATTATCACAAATGTTCAATGAAAGGGAGGGCTCTTGAACATCAGCAAACATACCAACAAGGAAGGGATTGCTTACTGATTGAAATTGCTATTTGGAAGCATCCTCTACAAAGAAGTGAAGGTGGCCTTGATATATGATAAGATGCAGTTGTCTGGGGTTGAGGATTTCTCACAGTTTCCTTTCATGAATTTCAAAGACAATTGTGAATAAAGTATTGGTTCTTTGATAATTTTCCTTGAATGCTTCAGAAAGCTAAGGGGTAATTTAACCTAATTTGGACTATTTAATGGAGGCTGATAGAAGTTTTCTTGTTAGATTTCATAAGAATATTCCTAATAGACCATTTAGAAGGGTTGAGCAGGTCATGCCTCTTATATCTTTCAGAGTTGCTGGAATTCATGTAGAGGGGAACTTTGAATTGGAAAACTTGTAATTACCACATGATTGCAGTTCAGATATGGATGGGGAAAGCGGGCAACTACTTTCACAATGGTCCTTGGAAAAGGCATGTGATTTTGTTTGAGTGAACTCATCTTAATGATGTAGTTGATCATAAGGGGATGGATAAGGTCCAAAAGCTTGTATGTGTATTATTAGTAGTTGGTCTCTGAAGGGTGTCCCATTTGCTCTTATAAAGTGATGAGAACAACATTGCAAAGTGAAGTATGTAAGTCTTTACATCCATGTCTGTCTGCCTTTTCTGCAACTTGATGTAAATGATTTCTCTCAACATATAGGCAGTTTCAGAAGAAAATTTTTTTTTTGAAGAGAAATTGGTTATTTTTTTGTTGCACTATGAATGAAGTGCGTAGGCCTTCTACGCAAATACTTTAGGGGAAATCGACTTAATGGTGAACAAATTTGCTAGTAACCTAAATATGGATTTGTAAAAATATGCCTTTATTTAGTCTAAATTTTAATTATCTGGAGTTCAGGATTAAAGAAAGCCATTGTTTTTTGGGGTATATTTCCTAAGTTATCTTTTAATATTTTATTTAGTTCCTCAATCTGATAAATGGATTTTGCTTCCATCTATACTATACAATGTTATTATGGATTGGTCATCAGCCCTGTGAGGGCACCTGCCTGGCTGTTTCTTTGGTTAGATCTGTTAAATGTATAATATGTGAAAACTGTTCAAAACCGCTCTGAAGTACTTTACTTCGGCCGGTTCAACCTTTTGAACCAGTTGAACTGACTGGTTCATACCGTTTCTGTCCAGTTCTATCCAGTTTGGGCAGTTACCAATTCATTGCTCTGACCATTGGCTGGTCGAATTGGTCGGACTGGCCAGTCCGGTGTGTTTTTAATAGCATTGATTCTGTATGAACATGGGTATTATGTTACATTTATGGTTGATTACTTACATATGACTTGGGCTTTCTGGTGAAGCAAAGCCTCCCATTTTAGTATAAGAAATTCATGAAGAAAACAGTTAATAAGCATTTGCAAGTGTTGCCCTTTGATTATGGAAGAGATAAGTCATGAATCAGATGAAGAAGTACCTGGAACTATATTATCAAGACTTATACATGGAAGTCAAACACGAGCAGGATACAATTATGAGACTTGGAAGTTTCTGAAAAAATTGGGTGCAGGGACATGTAATATATTTATATTTAAAAAAAGCAAAATATAGTAAGTGCGAAAATATATTATAAGGAAGAAAATTCTGAGAAACGAGTTTTAAAATAAAAGAGTAAAGAAAGACTATGATAGCCTACTATCCCAATGACCAGTGGTATATCTGGCAACTTCCATATTAGCTTAGCAATTACTAAATTAGCTAACCTATAAATTATCTAAAGTTTATTTGACAAACAATCAATAAGTTTCTACATGGAAACCTAATAATCTTTAATAGGATGTGCTACTGCACTTTAATCCTATATTATAACATTTACAGAAACAACTTCTAAACTCATATCCTGCTAGTCTTATATAAGCTTGGCCATTTTTAATTTGCAAGTCCCCAAGTTTTGGGCTTAATGCTTATTGATCTGCCCTTCCTTATTACTTAGAATGCCTTTATAGCTTGCAGATTTCGCATTCCTGTTAGCAAATCTATGAAACTTCCAACTGCAGCACTTTATATAGAGAAGAAACTCATACTATTTATATTAATAGTGTTTATCTTGAAATATTTTATCGATTAGTGAATTACTTGGAATATTGGAGGCCGATACTTGTATCCTTGGTCAAAACTCCAATAGTAACTTTTTTTTAAAATAAATAAACTGAGGAGCATGACCTTTATCAAGTTTGAACAAATAAGATCATCCCCATCCTTCCAAATAAGCCAAACCATGGGGAGAAGGTGGATACTGCTGTCCGTCCTTTTCGTTCTTGTAACAATAAAAGAAACATATAAGACATCACAAGTTAAATATTGAAATATTAATCTAGGGTCAAACATTAGAAGCTGATTGTGGTAGCTAGATCTTATGCGGAGGCAATTATCGGATAATGGTTATACCTAATTGACTCAATTTCATGATGATGAATTTGGGTCCATCTTTGTTTCGATGTGCACTGTGGAAACAATGTTGTCATCGCATGGCTTCCAACCTAACGTTCTATGAGAGAACCAAATGTATTGGGGTGGACTGTCATAGGGAAAGCAATATGTACCTATTACCCTTCAAATGTTGAAAGAATTTAAAGGCAGGTCATATTTAAGAGTAAGATGCAGTTCATGGTAGCTCTATCCGGTGTAGAGGTGGAGTATAGGATAATTGTTATGTTACTTCCAAGCTAATGTGACTCAAGATCCTCATGGCCAATGAATTTCAGGTCCATTATCCTTTGGACACATATTGTGATGACCAATTTGCAGTCATATTGTATTCTATGAGTGGGCTGGAGCATATTTTGGTAGACTGGTCATATGTGTCCCTTATCTGAAGTCCTAACAGTAGTTTCGGATGTATTTACTTATCTTCTTTGAAGGCATCGATGACATTCGATATTGGCCATTACATTGATGCTTTGTTAGATTTGTACAATCGGAACTTCCTGTGGAGTCTCTTATCTCTCTTATTTGTTTCTTTCTTCTATAACATTTCTTCACGCCTCGCTCTAGCTACAATGCTTCTTAAGTCGAACCTTATTGTCTCATAGAGAATTCCTTGTTTTATTAATTTATACTCTATTTGTGAGCCAATTAACATTTTTTTGTCACTATCATTGGGACCTAAGGTAGATGGGCTGTCCTTTTTGTACAACTGCATTGACAAATTTCTGGATTGTGTTTTTCCTTTCAATATAGCTGTTTGTGTAATGCTTTGCATGATTGATTAGCTGATGAAATGGGCTAATTATTCATAATGAACATGGCAGTGAGACTTTGAATACTAGTAGCCTGGAGATATCCTTAAATGCAAAGGAGAAAATTATTTCTGATTTGCACATGGAACTTCACAATATGGAAACCGCTTTGTCAAATGAGCGAGAGCAACATTTGTTGGAGACCAAGAGATTGAAGACACTTCTAATGGACAAGGTCATGTTTCTTCCCTTCTGATGTTACAGTACTTTCCTGATAAGAGGTTCATTCAATTGCTTCTCCATTTTTGTACACCATGCAAATGGTTGATAGTCTCTTTACTTCTATTTCTTGGACTGAAGTTATTTCAAGAGATACGCAAGCCGGAAATCTAGTTTCATCATGTAATTCCATTTTGCTCAAAACATATGTACTTGAGGTTTGAACCTGCGGTTGTTGTTGAAAAGTGTCCAGGAAAAGTTGAGGTTGAGAGAATGGCATCTTGATATGCATCAATCAGTTTGTACCTAATCCATACTATAAACCTCATGGTACTCTGGGAAGTATTGTAACATTTATTGGTTCACCAATTGAATGTGAAGAAGCCTGAACTTTCACTGATAAATAGATATGAATCCCTAAAGAATGATAATAGTAAGAGCTAGTGCCAACAAAGAGGTTAATCATGGAAAAAACACTTGGGGATCAGCTTAGGTAGTAAATTACTGATTTTCAACACTGGTAGCAAGCAACAACTTCTTTTGAGCAGCAATAGAAGACTTGAGACTCTAAATTTTACTTGATATATTGCTAGAATCACATCTGAAAATTCATCAATAATGCTTTGAGATATTGCTAGAATCACATCTGAAAATTCATCTGTAATGCTTTGATATATTGCTTTGAGATATTGCTAGAATCACATCTGAAAATTCATCAATAATGCTTTGATATATTGCTAGAATCACATCTGAAAATTTACTTGATATATTGCTAGAATCACATCAATAATGCTTTTCTAATTGGAGGTTTTTTTCTTTTTGAGAAAGTTACATGTGTAGATTTATCGAATCGAGTTTTGGTTACAAAGTACCCACAAGTTGACGGTGTGTGCTCTCAGTACCTTTCATGTTTACAGGTTAAGGAATCAAAAGATGTGGCTTAGTAGGTCCCACTGTTATTAAAAACCTAGGGTACTCTGTTGGAAAATATGGACCAGAACTACGAAGGTATGGACAGAAACAGAAGCTCATGATGTGTGCTTCACGCGGCTGCGCTGTTGTCTGTGGTCTACCTCTGTTCTTGCAAGTGAGTCAGCAACTGAGTTGACCTCCATGTGGATATGGTGCAAGGAGGCCAAGATCACCCTGCATGGGTGAGAGATGTCGTTAAACATGCGAAGAGTCACCAAGACTAAGGCGTGGACATGGACCCCCTAGAATTAACAATCATGGACTCTCCATTGACAACTAGGTGAGCTCCCCAGTTGTGTTCAAATCTTTTTAGTCCTTCCAGAATAGTGATGGATTTGGCCATTGTGGATTTGGCAGTAGCAATGAACCCTGAGAAAGAGAGGATGGTGTTGCCGTGATTATCTTGAAAATTCCACCAAAACCACTGTTTTCCTGGTCGCCCAAGGAATTACATCCACATCGAGCTTGATGGTGTTGGGTTCAGGAGGTCTCCAAAGGGTGGATCTTGGTAGTTTCTTAGGTCTGTGCAATGGAATGTTTACCCAGTTGGTATCGAAGCCCACTCTTGAAAAGGACTCAAAGGCCTTTGTATTTTTTTCACCCAAGAAATTGTTATGTGCAGAGCTGCGGCAGCCGAGATTCTTTCAGTACTGTCAAAGTTCTGTCTTTTGTCTCAAAGAAACCATATGGTGGACAGGACTGATGCCCTCCAAAGGAAACAACCAGTTGTAGGGAAGGATGGGGAGAAAAGCCCAAGAATATTTGACCTAGGACCACTGTAATAGTTGGAGGAGTTGGGCCAAAAGAGCAGCAGCGACCATGCTCTGAATGAAGGTGATGAATTTCCTTAGCTGCCTTGCAAAGAATATATCTACTTGGAGAAACCTGTTCTTTGAAGTTGGTCTATAGTTAGTGTTCGATTGGAGACCACTAGCCCATTGAAGGCTCTCACTTTGGTGGGGATGGGTGGCAGCCAAACTTTGTTGTGGATGGGAGGGGTGTTTGTTATGTTTCCTTGGCTGCGGTAGAATGAGGACACCTAGAAGGAGCCAGAGGTCCATATAATATTCTATTGGCTAAAACCCTGAAAGAGAAAGGGTTGTAGGGTCTGTAGGATGATAGGTCTTGTGCTTCTTGGTTATTGATTTTCCTTGTGATGGTAGGCCTTCAAATAGGTTTGGTTTTCTTCAAGATGTGTGGCTCCCATCATTGGTGTATGTGGAGAAATCAAAAAGGCTTGCCCATCACCCCCTTAGTTGTTAGTGGGCGCTCTATAGATCTCGATGGCCTTATATCTTCTTTCGAGGAATTGCCCTCTATGTGGAAAGATGCTCTTCCACGTTTTGGTGGTGTTTTTGCACCAGTTACCTTTAGGGAATCTGGCATTGGGGTTCTGTGCCATATCTGCTTAGGATAGCATTGTGCAACAATTGATCAATTTTGTTGCAAATCTCCATCACCATTTTCCCAAGAGTGTAGTGTTCGTTTTGCTAAGAATTTGAAGGCCCAAACCTCTGCCTTTTTTAGGTAATCAAACTTTATCACATCCCACAAAATGCATTTTCTTAGTGGTACCAGAGCCAGACCATAGGAATTTTCATGAATCTTTCTAGATTTCTTGGAACGCTAGTTGACATTTGGATGAGGGGGTGAAAGAATATGGGGATCTTCGCAAGGGTGGCTTTGATGTGGGTAATGCACTCCCCTGTGTGTTCAATGTTTGTGTAAAATGTGTTTCAAAACAACCATGGGTCTTTATGGTTTGGGTTATTTTCTTGATGGAGACTAACTCTAAGAACAGCATACATAACGTGCAATGTGCACGTGCATGCATGTGCAAATGCATGGCACAAGGGTGCTTTACTTAATGCTTTGTTCCAATTTTGGGGATTTTACGTACCACATAGTTGTTGGAAACAAGTGCTATGTGGAATTGATTTAGAAATTAGAAACACAAAATCGTGGGCGGCTAGAAGTTAACTATTGTTGGAATCGCCATCCATACGATGCAAATTGCAAGAATCAAGATTTCTGTTTTATGGGAATTGCTTTCCAAACCCAATGGAATCGAGATTCCTTGCCTCTTTGGAATCTTGCTCCATCCCATATGGAATCGAGATTCATACCTTTCTGGAACAGAGTTTGAACTCAATTAGAATCGAGATTCCTACTTTATGAGATCACACTCCCAACAAGTTCGATCCATAACAAAAAATCAACAGTTCGACTTTCTAGAGTAAACTTAAGCAAGAATCCTTAATAATGGAATCAACATATTGAGTAGGCTTAGCCATTATTCTCCATGTATTAGAATCAAGATCCTCAACTGTCTTAAAGACTTGAACAAAGGTTCTGTTGTATTGAAATCGATGTATTAAGTGGCCCTAATCACAATTCGCGACAGAAATTGGAATCATGGTCAAGTGGGCTTATACTAGATCTGAGGCTTACTAAGGTTCTGGATCGATTGAAGAAAGTCAAAATATTTGCTCCATTAATAATGAAATTAAAAAAAAAGATATCTACTTTAGGTTCTCAGACTTAGAAGTTACTCATGGAGTTCTTAAACACCAATAATATAATACTAATAAATTTGAAATAACAAAATGCTTCACTGGCTATAGAAATGATTCTAAGTACACGTAGCAGCCACTCATGGAG
This sequence comes from Amborella trichopoda, assembly GCF_000471905.2. The sequence continues at coordinate 1,016,827 of NW_006494856.1, forward strand.
TTCTTAAATTCCGATCATATATTAGATAATAATAAATTTGAAATAACAAAATGTTTCATTGGAATTCATGATTACGCTTTCAAAGCATACAAATATTATTTCCTATATACTTGAAAATGAGATTTTGATTTTGATATCTATAGTTGATGGTGAGACTTTCTTTGGGTCTAAGTGATGTTCTCTCTTGTAATGCGAAACATGTAAATATTATTTTATGTATACTTGATGATTTTGATATATATAGTTGATGGTGAGACTTTCTTTGGGTCTATGTGATGTTCTCTCTTGTAATCTAAATCAAATCCAAATCTCTTACCCAATTATCTTTTTGACAAGTTGTAGTTTCATGCACCTATGAGCCGTGGTATTTGATGCTGTGGAATTTGGATAAAAAAATAATCAAATCGTGATTCAATAAATGTAAAAATTGAGATTCCTAACTTCACAGAAATGGGTTCCATGAAGAATTCCTGAGAAGAATTGCTGAATCAAGATTTTGAAGCGGAGTTGCCACTTGAGATAATTATTTAAGATTTCTCAAGGTCTAGGGTTTTGTAGTTTGGTAAGGCTCTTTGTCCTTAAGATAGAAAAGCCAAGTGTACTTTTGTGGGCTATGCTGAACATAGCAAAGCCTATAGACTTTTGGACCTTGAATATGGGGATGCAAAATTTTTGAAAACACATTTGTTGGTCTATGGTATTTATGATGGTGATTTGTTGGTGAGCATGATGATGAGTGTGAAGAACCTCATGGAAAGTGTGAAATTAATGTGCATGAGAACCTTGATGCTTAGTGCAAGATGGGGCTATGTGGAACTCAAGGTATTAAATTCAAAATTTTTATTTTGCTTTTATTCCAAATACCTGAATTCCACTTACACGAGCCACAATATGTTGCTGTAAAATTAAAATAATCTCTTGGATACAACTCAAGATCTTTATTTTGACTGCTAAGAGAAATGAAAACTATCCAGGACCTTAAAACTAACTTCCACTATAATTTTTGTACAAAATAAGTTCTTGGGAATATACAGAAAATAGACAATAATACTGAAAATTAATTAAAACTATTGAGAAGACTTATTGGAAGATACCTGAGATTACCCTACCAGGACTTGGTACACCCCACACCTAATTCCCTGACCAATGACGCACTTTACTCCCCTAGGTGTTGCTGGAAATTCTGAGATAGGGAAACTTTATAGGCAATACTTCTTTCTCTACGGTTTTTAGAGAGCTAAAAAATCAACTAGGGTTTCTGCAAACGCTATAAGAACAAATTGGGGCGGCATCTGTGATCTCTCTTTGGACTAGGCTTCTCTCTTCTCTGTTCAAATACAACAAACCTCTCTTGCTCTAGGATTTCATTATAGCACCAACTTTATTTTTCTTTTGGGCAGCTTAATACAAAAAATATAGAAGGAGAGGGTGGTGTGCCTCCTTATGGTTAAAGAGTGACTTCCAAAATTTTCAGAGAGAAGAATAAAAAATAGGGCATGGAGAGAGAGAGAGAGAGAGAGAGAGAGAGAGAGAGAGAGAGAGAGAGAGAGAGAGAGAGAGAGAGAGGAGTAGTAGTGTAGGTAGGAGAAGAAGTAGTAGTAGTAGTAGTAGGTACGGTAACGTAACGTAACTAACTTAATTAACGTAAGTAAAC
>NW_006494856.1:1018512-1119359 GCF_000471905.2 Amborella trichopoda
AGAGTGAAGAGAGAGAGAGAAAGTGGCACGAGAGAGAGGGGATCTAGTCTTGGAAGGGAGAGAAAGATCTTATGTAAGAGAGGGTCAAACTAAATCATTTTATCAAAGGAATCTATATCTTAATTTGAATAAGATTCATTTTATGTAGTCTTATCCAATTTTTAGCTACACCTTTTAGATATATAGGAAATATGTGGGGTGAGAGACATTTTAGCAGCGCCATCCATCCCAAAAATTAGCTATCATGATTTTGGATGGAAAGATAGGAACCTTTTTCCCTTAAACTTTGGCCCATGCCCAACTCCTATTTAAAAGTGAAATATAATCAAATTTTCGCATAATCTAGATCTCCCATAATCAAGGTAAATCTGAATTTTAAATAAATCCCTTTAGAATAGGAAATCAAATCTTATTTCAAATGAACTCTTATTTAATTTTAAAGCAAAAGTATGGGGAGTGCCCCCTTTTCCCTAGAAAAGTGGCGTGGCCGTTTTATCCATAAAAAGTAGCGTGCCACATTAAATATTATTTTAAAATTTAAAGAGTGGGGTGTGCCCCCCCCCGTGCCCCCCGTTATCCTGAAAAGGTGGCATGGAGCTTTTGTTAAAAAAAGGTGCGTGATCCCTATGGGGGCACGTGGGCCCCACGCATAAAAAAAACACAAACATGTGGGGCTGGATCCTTAGTCCCACATGTGTCAACTTAAGCTTTGAAATCTTTCAGAAATGCCCTTTTAATGTATTTTACAGCACAAATAATATTTTAAAAATTCAAAAAAATATTTAGAAATCATAAAAACATTTATAATACTAAAATGAAATGTACTAGGAGTGGATTGGTCAAAATTAACAACAATAAGGGCACTCCACTAGCGGTAGAAACCATAATCGAGTACTGTTTTCTTATTCAACTCAAAAAAGACCGACGACCACACTACAAAAGGGGGCTCTCTCTATGCGCGTGTACATATGTCCCTCTACAGTGCTGCTTCTTAGTAATGCGGCTGTCATGTGTATATGCCGTGCGGAAAGTTTGTTGAGGCTTTGGCTCTTGCTCTCACAGGCCTACAACTGCACACCATACAGTTCTCTTTGCCTATAAACATGATCCTTAGGCATCTCTCCGACCTCAACAAGGGATGACCACTACAAATCCTTCTCGATAGTGCCACATGCCCGGGACCAAGGGTTTTTGAGATGATCATGGCCATAAACTGCCCAACCCTTAGTTAGTCAACACACACACTCCCACTGAAGTGCATATTCTATTAAACATATCATTTTTATAAGCTCTCTAGGCCTGTAAAGGCCACAAAAATCAGAGAGTCAACAAACCAACTGTTGGACCTTCCTTTTAGATGTATTCTTATAAGGAAATCCTAAAAATTTCTACGAAGTCTTATCCTCAAGTGATGCTTCATTTTGGATTGAGGCTGTCAGCGATGGGATGGATTCGATATTGACGAATGATACTTGGAGATTTGTATATTTACCTCCAAGTACTAAGGCTTTAGTATTTAAATGGATTATCAAAGAGAAAATAGGAGCCAATGGTAATATTGATATAAAGCAAGATTGGCTACAAAAGGATGAATTCGATATTGGTGAATGATACTTGGCGAGTTGTATATTTACCTCCAGGTACTAAGGCTTTAGTATTTAAATGGATTTCAAAGAGAAAATAGAAGCTGATAATAATATTGATATAAAGCAAGATTGGCTACAAAGGGTTTTAGACAAAAGTAGGGTTTCAATTTCTTTGACACCTATAAACTAGTCACTTAAATAGCTACCACTCGAGTACTCATTGCATTGATATCAATTTACCATCTAGAAGTTCACTTGATGGATGTTGAAACTATTTTTCTCCTTGGTGTACCAGATGAAGAAATTTATGTCGAACAATTAGAGGGAGTTGTCCTAAAAGGCAGGAACGCATGGTTTGTAAACTTGTGATGTGTCTATATGGATTGGAACAACCACCAAACAATGACATGAGAAATTCGATATAATTATTGTTTCACATGGGTTTTAGGTTAGCACTGCTGATACGTGTGTAGGCGAGAGAGTTTGTGATGGTGCCGCTGTGATTTTTTGCTTACATGAAGATGATATGCTCGTACTAGGCAGTACTATTGCTTGCATTGTGGAAAAAAAGAAATTATTGTCTTTTGAATTTAACATGAAAGACATGGGGCAAGCTGATATCTTAGAATCACGATATTGAGGAATCCCATTGCAGTTAGTCTTGAACACCAGGAATGAGTGCAAGGTCTTGATGTGCAAGCATTTTAGAAATAATAGTTATTTGAAGGGTTAACGTGTGGTATGTGGAAGGCTTATCAATAATTTGCATAATTTTAGGTTTGTCCACTTATCATCTTGGTAGGCATCCCATTTAACGCTACATAGAGGTTCAAGTCTAATACACAATTTCACTTATTTATTATCTTTCCTGTTTGTGAAGTGAGAATGACCTTTTATTCGAAGTTGATTAGAAATTGGTGGGGGTTGTTAAATATTTGTTTGAATTGTGCTTTAAACCACGATCGGTTGTTATGGTTTTTTGAGTTTTTTAGCGGGAGAGTAAGTCTAAGAGCACCATGCATGGTTGTTATACATACTCGTCAAGAGCGATAACACAAAGGCGCTTCGTGAATTGTCATGTTTGTATTTTCGGAATTTTAGATCCTTATGGATCATCTATTAGTTCTTAAAAAAAAGAACTGTGGTTTTGATGTTTGCCGCACCAAACCGAAGTTTGCGACGAACTAACTGAAGTTTGCTGGAGCAATCATGAAAGTTCTCCTTGCAAACTTAGGGAAACTGTTTTTTCCTCCCCTTGCCGCCCTTTTCTAAGAGAGCCACGTGCCACCTCCAAGAATGACGTGTTGCTGTGTATCCTCATTTTGTTTTATATACTATAATATAAAATTCGAAATGGCGTGTTGTTGAATTTTTAACTAAAATAGTAATATTTGCTTAGTACATATAATATGCCTCCCATTTTTTTTAAACATGAGATCATTGGATGAGAATTTATTTTTATCTTCCAATTTTTGAAGTTGATCTAATTTTTTGGGAGGGAAGATTTTGGAACGACATTTTTGAGATCTAGAAATTGGATAATGAAATTATTGTCATATCGAAGCTTATCCCATGTTGTACACTTTTGACAATAAAAGTTAGAGAATAGCTGTGATTTTGGAAGATATTCGAGGAATGCAACTTAAAGATCCTGCGTTAGATTTTGCCCTGCTGGTTTTATCTTGAGAGCATTCTCTCAAGGGCCCGATTGCATGTTGGATCAAATACCAAGTCTTGGGCTTTTAATACTTTGAAGAAAGCGCTAGCATCTCATGCCTTCAAGTCCCTTGTAAATTCTATCTTGTTTTATTTGACTTTTATATCTCTCTCCCCCGTACACTCTAATATTTGGACATAGACCCTTAGGGTTTAATTGAATTAAAGCATGTTTCAAACTTTTTAAATTGAAATTGACTTGCTCAGGGGGTAACTCTGCCGAAATTTTGATACAAAGGATACTGAAAACCATAATTAGGGAGAGGTGGTGATGACCCTTCCATGCAACAAGTCTTCTCTGGAACTTTTCTTTGATGGGATCCCAATTGGATTTCAGTAACTTGCCAATGCAGAGTGGTAGGCCTGAGTATCTGGACTGGAGTGTTTCGGTCACACAACCAAGTTGTGCCACAAAGCATTTGAGGCATTGATGAGTGATCCAAACACCCATCAGTTCTGGATTTAGACATGTTGACCTTCATGCCAGTTGCTAGCTCAAAGCATATAAGAAAGTGCCATAGACGATCACTCTCTACGTTGGATGTCCACATACATATGTCAGGGCTGTTTCTAGAGAACTTGAGACCAGTTAAAAGGCTCTTTGCAACAGTCTTTGACTAGGATTTAATGTAAACTTTGGCCATTATCTCTAAATCAAAGGATGAAATTGGGTCATCTTCTTTGTGGCCATTGGATGGCTGCAAGATGTTGCGTGGGACCTGTTGATAAGGACAAAGAAACGTGTCGGGATACCCATGTTTGATTGCGGGCCTATGAGGCAGACAATGGCCAACAACCACCGCACGATATGTGCACATGACAGTCACATTCAGGAAGCAGCACTACAGCGAGGGAACCATGTGTATGAGAGTGTCTCCCTTGCACTATAATGATATCTACATGTGCTTCCTTTTTTGGGGCGTGTCTTACTCTTGAGGGGGAACTTGAAATCTACACTAGATTTGTGGTTCCGCTATTTATTGCACCAGTTTTGACGGGCCAAACATGAGATCCTGCTATTGACTGGGGGTCATGGTTTCCATTGAGTTGGTTTGAGAAGGTGGTTGTCGATCACGGATTTTAGCATATGTGGAGTGCCTCAGAGTCGTCACTTATTCCAAACCCATTGGTGCCAATCCACTTCTAGTTTTTGTATTATTTGAGTTTTAGAAATATTATTTTCCAACTATATTAATTATTTTATGATTTTATATAATTTTCAGAGTATTAATAGATTTATTTTATGCACAAAAACCCCTAAAAGGGTAATTTTTGAGATTTCCAAAATTGTATGGCGCTTTGTGGGATCCATTGGGGGGCCAAGGGCCGACTCCCCGCACGTTTGGGGCCCCACTAAGCCCATACGTCCAACCCATTGAGTGGGACGCTCCATATCTTTACACTATTTGTTATGGACAATTTTCTTAAAGGAAATCTTTAATAAAAGATTTAGTTGGTTATGAGAATATTTGACTTTTGAAATTTAGTTTGAGTTAGATCTTCTACATTTGACTTTGAATTGCTAATGAAATTAAAAGTATTTCTATGAGAGAAAGAGTCCTAATTATGTGGGAAAGTCCTAATTATGTGGGACTAAGGAAGATCTAATTCTACTTTGAATATAAGTGAATGAGTCAAGGATCTGAGGGATAATGCTTCTAGGGTTTCTCCTTGATCACAATGGCTGATCTAAGAAATGGATGGCTCAGATTTAATTCTCTTCAACTAACATAGTACCTAGGATTCCTTGGTCAAATTTGATTTCCTATTGGAACATGGCATGCCCTAGGCCCTGAAGGGCTATAAAGAGGGGGGTTTCCCTCATTCCCATCATCCCAGCTTCTGATACCTCTCTCTCTCTTCTTGTCTCTCCTCCATGCCCCATCTCTCTTTCTCTCTCTCTCTCTCCATAAGTATGTGCATAAGAAGGTGGCACGCAACCTTGGCTACCCTGAGAGGAGGCACGTCCAGTCTAGTGAGTTGTGTGGTTCAGAGTTGCCACAATGAGGCACCATCCTAATTTTAGGTTGAAAGGATACCCACTGGTTTCATGTTCATGCTCTCAGCCCAAAACTCCCCAGTCTTGTGAGACGGTATTGCCATAGGTGCTTTCTAGATTTGAAGGAATCAAGTTGGACCAAGGTTTAGTGCGTCCTCGGTATGGTAATTAGGTGTGAGTTGTGCTAAGTCCTAGGGGGTGACCCTAGGCAAAGTTGCGGTCTTCTTAGATTTTCTTGTTTATTTTCAATTTAATTCTCACTTTACAGTTCTTGATTAGGATTCCTATTTGAATTAGAATTCCTATTTGACTTAGAATTCTACTTGTAATTGAATTCAGTTTGTGAGTTATTTTTTTCTTTAAGGCAGTAAGAATTAAGATCCATAGTTTGTATGTAGGTTTTATTTTTCTGCTTCTTCTGTACAAGTTGGCATTGTAAGTAAATCACCGGGTTGTTAGTAGAAGGAAAATATTTTTTTTTGAACGCCTGTAGAATCCTATATGGCCACTACTTTCAGGGTAGGAGAGATGACATATTCTAGGATTTCCTAAGGTATTGAGTTTAAGAATTTGTCTACAAATTTGTAAGAGGAAGTAAGCATCCTGATGGGTCAGAAATCCTTGATTTGTTCCTCACCTTCAATTTTCGGGACTAGGGCAATAAAGGTGGCATTCATGCCCCTGTGAACTTTGGTCTGGTGGTGGAACTGAAGGAAAAAATATCAAATGCCATAGCATCTCAGAATTTGTTGAAGATGGTGTAGCCATCTGGCCTTGGGGCTTTGCCATGACCTAGTCAGAAATTGCTTGAAGAATTTAGCCTTGAGAATGGTCCTTTGAGCCAAAGGGCATTTCTATTTGGTAGCCTCAAGAAGGCTAGCTTAGCCAGATGTGGGAGGGGGGTGTTTGTGGCCGAGAACATTTTTGAAAGAGACAATGGCTGTGGCATTTGCATTGGTTTTGTTGAAGCATTTACTCACCCACTTTGATGTGGGTAGTGGAATTGTCTCTGTCTCAGTTTGCGAGTTTGTGGAAGAAGGTTGTATCCGTTTCTCTCAGTTTCAGCCATTTGACTCTGGACTGCTGGTGCCAGATGGTTCTCTTCTTATTTGAGAACATAAGTAGTTGGCTTTGATTCATTGTCTCTTGGTATGTTCAGTTTAGGTGTGAGCTCTCATTTCATCTGAGAGCTTTAGGTTGTCAATTTCATGAAGGGATTCCTTTTTGTTTGGGACAGGTCGGATTGGTTGGGAATGATCTAGCTTGTCCAGGCATTGAAATAAAGATTCATTGGTACAACGCTTGTTCACATGTATGACCTGTTCAGGACCCCCGGCCTGATCAGTGGGACCACTGGTCCTCCCAGCTGGTCCTGTCTGGTCTTAATTTCACTGGATACATGTCTCTATACACATTTTGCAAGGCTTTTGAATCAGGACACTAGCCCATAAGTTGGTAAATTCAACTCTAAGAGTTTGTGATTACATTTCTGTAATTTTAAGGTCAATGTACTAACTAGGCCATTGTAATACCTTTGGGTTTGACTTAGACTTCTAATTGCATTTGAAACCCTGATTAAACATAAGATTTGTTACTAACTTTGTCACCATACTCCTGAGCAGCATTTGGGATCGAGATGACTGAATTAGAAAAAACCTATATGAACCAGTGTAATAAATTTTAAAGAGATATTTGAATTGAGTTATTTGTAGCCCCAAATGAACATCGGGATTAAAAGTTGCACTTTAGGAAATGGTCTGCATCATATTGCCAATATGCAAACCATGAGGCTTGCCATGTTTTTAATAATGAACTAGCTACTTTCAACCTGGCATCAAGAATGATCTCCCAAATAGGGTGCTAAGAGAACAGCCAGTTATTAACTGCCTTTTCTGTTTCTTTTGTTCTTACTTTAATTGTGTGAAGACTTGGGATGCTCTATATATCCTAAAACGAGATCCTCGGGTTTGGTTTGCAATGTTGAGGCATGCGATTGGAGGTGTTGGTTTTGGGAAGGCTTCTTCTGATGATATCATGTTTATTTAGCACTTTTGGGAATGTCTACGCTTCTTGCGTAAATTAATATCATGGTGATCACATGGTATAAGCATTTGTCATAAACATATAAAATTAAAACTAATTTGGAATTTAAAGGACTTTGATATTGAAGATCATGGGGCTATTTCTTCGCAAAGGAAGGAAAAGAGATCATGAGGCCATATACTTTTTCTTTGAGATTGAAGTGACTTATTGCAAAGAAGGTTTCTCAACACATGTAATGATGCCCTCCATAAAGGGGAGCATCTAAGGGCTTTTCCATATGTGTTGGCTGAAGAGCAAGGATTCATGCACCAAAGAAACGAGAGGATCCTTGAAGATCGTTTTTTTATGATGTGTTGAGGCTTATTAAATAGGCCATAGTTGACTTGATATTAGCATTGTTGATGCATGATACTAGGATGCTAGACATAGCTGTTTTCATGACTCAGGTTTATCAAGGCAAGTTTACGAAGAAGGATTCTTCCTTTTGGTCACTCAAACTTGGATATTACTGCTTACTTTGGTGCTTGTTGGTACAATGCCCTGCTTGTTTACATTCAGCACTGTGTCTTGTTTATATAGTCAAAATTTTACCATGGATTCTACAATTAGCCATATGATCTAGATGATATTTTAATGACCAACTTAGCCCAAGTGGAATCTATACTGCGAATAACTTGATCTTCCATGAGCAATGAAAAGGTTCAGCTATTCATATGCATATACAAGAACAGATACACTTTTGAAAGAATAGTACTACTTGAGTGATCTTTGGGGAAGCCATTTCAAGTACATGACGTTACATGGTTTTGCAAGAATAGTGCTAGATGAGTGACTGCCATGGGAGCTGTTGGACTCCTATCACATGTTATAGAAATTCAGGAAAGATGAAGAGAAGTTTTCGCTCAGTCATCTAGGTTCTTCTTTATGGGATCTTAACCTTTTTGGAGTTGTGCTCTTGACCATTTGGGGCCGCAAAAGAAATTATTAAGGATGGGGTTCCATATAGCCAAAAGTTCGAGGTTCTAGAGTATCCTTAACCGACAATCCCTTAGTTATATTGAAATTGATGTATTTAGTGCCCTTGATCAGGGTTCCCTTAATTTTGGAATCCAGGTGCTTGACTGTCCTGAACAAGGGCTTCCCTGGTATTGAAATCAATGTATTGAGTGCTCTTAATTAGTGTTCTCCACAAGTATTAGAATCAAGGTTCTCGAGTGCCCTTAACAAGGGTTCCGTAAGTATCGGAATTGAAGTTAATATGAGTTTCTAGACATGTCATCATTCTTTGTTGAATAAAAAAAATACAATGAATTAATTAATACTAATTTTTTTAAAAAAAGGCATTTATTTGGGGTTCCCCTACTATTGGGAATTTAGGATTGGGGTTTTCTAGACACCGATCCTTACTTCGTTGAATAAACAATGTGCAATTTTTTATTAATTTGAAAATAAATTTTAAAGAATAGTGTGCTTCAAATTGTATTTTAGAAAATCCATGAAATAGTATTCTTTTAAAAAAGGGTTTATACAATGATGCAACAAAGAATACTATTTCATGGTTTATCATCACATAAATTTGAAAATAAATTTTATCGTCACATAAGAATTATTCGATTACTTTTGAAGTTTGCATTTGAATCTTGGTTTCATGTATCAATAACCTTGAACCCATATTTCATTGCACCAATGAAATATGGGATTTGATGTTCTAGAATTTTGACCAGGATTTGTGTAGCTTAGTTGGAAAAAGGCTTTGTTGATGATGATGATAAATTTTTATTCTTAATAACTCAAAATCTAGATTTCTAAGTTGTAGGGAGTAAACTAAAAAACCAAGATTATGTGAAGATCCCTTGTTCAGAGGGCGAGAGCGAGATTCTGAAGTGGAATCGCCTCCTGGATTGGCAGATTCTTATAACTATGTTAAAGAGCTGTTTTCTACTCTCATTTTGTTGGGCACCTTGGGTTGTTCTACCTTTTGGGTTACTCTACCTTTGCTTTTTTATCGTGAAGTTATGTTTATCACTATTTCTCTCTTCTTTTCTATCGTATATTTACCTATAGATCAGAATTGTTTTTTTTTCTTTTCAGTAGTCTTATATGAAACATTATAGTTGGTTCTATTGTATTTGTCAAAATACTTTGTACATGATTTAGGTAAGTTGCCATTGGTCGTTCATTTTGTTGAACAAATTCTTTTCTCAGAGATCCCCGATGAATAGATTGATCCAAAGGTTTTGTATTGCATTGTCATAAATTCATCTACAGGACATTGAACTGGGGGAGATAAAAAAGGAGCTTCAAGGAAGGCCAACTGCGAAACAAGTTGAAGATTTGCGAAAGCAAGTGAAAATATTGCAGGTCGCTGTATTTTTCTCTTTGTGGGTTTTCTTTTGGGGCTGCTTCAATAAAATTTCAGTCACCATATTTTAAGCACTTGTACTTGCAAGAAATGTAAATTATTTTTTTCTTTTGGGTAAGTATAAATCAGTTCTATCATTATGTTATATTTCTCTTTACTTGCTACAACTTTCGCTGGCTTGAATTGTTGTATGATCTTATTTGTTCTTATGATATTCTTTTTCGCAGCAATTTGATTTTGATACATGTTATAGCTTTATGAACTTATTGACGTACTGAATATGACTTCACCTTTGATGGTGAGGAGTATCCCCATAATTTTGTGTTCATATATGCACTGCAATATGTATGCTCATGTACTACAGGGTTTTGTCCTCCATCATTCACGGGTGGCTCCATTAGTCTAGAACAGATTAAGTCATGGTTGACTACCTGAGCTGACAACTTTTTCATCGAATCCCCATCATTCATGGGTGGCTCCATGAGTCTAGGACACTAAGTCGTGGTTAACTACCCAAGCTGATGTACCTTTTTCATCAAATTCCCATCTCATCGTGTTTGATCATATTTTGGGGTACTTTCTTGCAGATGTCTATTAATTTTTATGTGTCTGGACATCAATTCACCCAAATGTGTCCGGACTTCATGTATAATGCCTGTTCCCCACTGGAAGGCTTTTAATATTAGTGCTTGTTTCCCTTGTCTTTTTGAGTTAAGCTTTGGATTTGATCTTGTTGTCTGAGATTGAGTTTAAATGTTCAATGCCACTAGGTTCTGTGGAATGTCAATTCAGAATCGACTCTTTTATAAGGATTATTTTTGGTGTCATGCATGCCAATCAAGTGGGGGACAAAGTGTTTATTCTGACGGGCCTTGGCTGTCAAAATATCAAGCTTGTAGAAAGCGGTGATTCGCATTGAATCAGAAAAAAATTGATTACCTTAAATAATCGTCAGGAATTAGTAAGATTCATCTTGTAAGTTAAATGCTTTGGACAGAAGTCTTATATTCTCATCACAAAGTTGTAGAATTTTGACATCATGAACACCATGTGCTTGTTTGAGCAGGCTTTGTCATGGTTGTTTCTTCATTTTCATCCTCCTATTCCCCCTTTTTGTGTTCTTCAGCTATAGTTTGTATAACACATTTTTTTAGTGAGTATTCATTTTGTCACTTGGGAAGAGGTTTTGGTATTTTCTTGAAAACCTAAAACTTCAAGTCTCTAATTCCCATATTTTGTTTTGTTTTTCCCGAGTTGTGGGGACCCACAAGGGAATGAGTAACATTTTGCTATTTCCTTATGTCATTTCTTTTTCGCCTTATAAGTGTATAAAAGGAAGCGAGGAATGTTCAGGTTTGCCGAGTTACAACCTGATCATCTAACGGTGTTTTTATTTTCTCTCAATAAACAATGATTACCACATTCAGTTGTAGTAGGTAGGGTAGCACTGGAACCTATCTGATCATACCTCTCAGATAGTATTTCCCTTTTGATCGCTATGAATTTATGTTTGAAAAATTAAGATGGCATTAGGTCTAGTTCTCCAAAGTGCAGTTGAAGTAGTGATTTGGTCTGGTAACACATCTGTAGTTTCAAGGATCAGATTCTGGTTTCACTGAAAAGTATAATGAGTTTCTCTTTTGCTTTATTTTATTTTTATTTTATTATTATTTTTTTTGGGGAGGGGGGGGGTGTTATATCTATGAGGTTGGGCTTGGAATCACTTGTTCTTTTTTCTTTGATAATAAACATAGTACGAGGACTTGAGGAGATGCATATCAGCTTGTGCTCTAAGATTACTTGAATGAAGATTTATATAGGGGTAAGGGAAAAGAAGGAAGTAGGAAAGATGAAATTTTAAGCAAGTGATAAGGGAGTGGGCATCTCCATGGAGGGGCAGAGATTGCTGCGGGTTGTTTATCTGTATTGCACTTGCAACTATTTCTTCCTTCGCCAACTGGTTGGCAGATCATCACCCGCTCTTTAGGTTTTTAGAAGTACCTCTTTGGTTTCACTGAGACAATATTCACTTAATGGTATCTGCCAAAAATTTCTCAACTTTTCTGGTTGCTTTCACTCCTTCCCCGCTTCACCATGGAAGAATTTCCATGTACTGAAGTAATTTGAAGGATTATTGTTTTTGTTATTCTCTGGGAACTGGCTGGATGTCTGTTCAGGTTAGTGGTTCCTGCTGCAGGAATGAGTAGGGCCAGTGGAAATTAGATTGTTGGCATGTTTAAAGCTGGATTTAGGAACTGGATTCTGCCATTGAAGATCTTCACTTTCAATGCAATTGTTTGGAAGAGTAGATCCTTCCTTTTATTAGCGATATCTGTCAGTGATGGAAAAATTGACTCAGCTCGTTCCTGGTTGGGCCAAGTTACTAGTCTACTCCAGTTGACTCACCGGAGTGTGCATCGAGTTTGAAATGGCCAAGAAAAGCACAGAAATAAGGGAAGATCCAAAAAAACAACAGAAGAAAAATTGGGAAAACGGGGACAAAATAAAAAAAATGATGAACAAAGAAAAAAATAACTAGAAGATGGCTTTCGAAACCCTAACCTTGGTTTCACCTCTGTTAATTGTTCAAAAAATTTTATTTTTGAATACTTGTTAATCATTTAATCAGATTGTGTTTAGAAACTGTAAGCCTGCTTCTCCTAGAATTTTGCTTATTGCATCCCCCACCCTTGCCTCACCTGCAATCAATGAATCTGTTCTAAAGGTTCATTTGTCGGAACTGATTCGATGGATGCCTGCAATGGTCATTAGCCCTAATCGATTCAGTGATCGCCAGTATTCCTCATTCCATCACGATTTTGCTTCAAAGTTTAGATCTAGGATCAGTATGTTGGGGATAATGATTGTGTCCGAGCTTGTTTGTAATGTCAGGGTTTTGAATCAATGTGAGATTTCTGCCAATAGAAGGGGATTAACTTTTCAAGGATTTATTGGAAAGCATGTGAAATTTTCTGGTGTCGCACTATAAGAAAACTTCATCTCAGTGAGAGATTTGCATCAAGCTTTCAAGTGGCTGGAAGATGCGAGAATGAGAGAGAGATAGGGAGCTGTGGGGGGGGAGGTGGGGGGGGGGGGAGAGAGGAGGAGGGAGGGAGGAGAGGAGAGGGATGCCTAGGTACCCTGTTAGTAGCATCGGCTCATAATTGAAAAAAAATGAACAAGAAAAAGGGGGGCAGATTTCCACAACCTTTTATATTACATATACATGAACATTACTCGGGAAAGTTTGTACAGTTCAAGTGTTGTGAAACTGACTCTACAGTACTTGCGTTATGTAAATTATTCTGGCCTCATCTGGCTGCTGAGGCCGAGCAACTCACCCAATACAAGTTAACTTGAGCGAGTTTTCAAACAAGTACTAATTGTCCTTTGTTCCAGAGATACTTGGTATGCTAGGGAAGCTAATTTGATAACTAAGTTGCCATGTACCTGGCCTTCTTTAGATGTGGGCCTAATGGAGGCCTGGCTTGTAGATCTCTTATCCCTCTCTCTCTCTCTCTATTTTTTGACATGATTTATGTATCTCAATGTGTCTCTATGTGTAACATTTCTCCGTTTGAGTTTATGTTTCTCAGTAATTCTTTTGAAGCATGGTTTACCATTTACCTTCTATGCAGGTTATTATTGATATGATATAGAGGTCTAGGATGGTCTTTAAAGCAAAACTGAAATTACATACAACTTTTGAATTTAACAAAGCGGTGTTGCACAAGCAAGATAATACAATTACAACCACTCAAATGAATTACAAGAACACCTCAAGACTTGAATATCACTTAAAAACAACTCAATAACAGTTCCATTATGGAGCTCAATGCATATCTTCAACAATGAAGCAAAACTATGTCATATCTTCAACAATGAAACAAAACTATGTCACTTATCATGACATTTACAACCAATGAACATATGCTCCCAAATAATTCAAATACATGACATGAGCATTTCAAGAACTATTTCAGACCATAGAAGACATAAAATGAGTGAGTTAGAGTGCCAAAATAATATGGGAAAACCAATGGTTCGAACCCTACATGCCCGGGTCACAATAACTCGGGTAACAATTGGACCTTTTAGGGACTTAGTGTTGTCCCATAGTCTAGGGCACGGGTGATTTTATAGCTCAAGGAGATCAATTCAAGGGGAAGCTTATAATCACATTAAATTCACTTAATAAGGTTAAAATAATGAGAGAGGTGAATATGAAATCAGCTTTTCAAACTATGAGAGAGAGATCACACAAAACAAGCAAGATATGGAGAAACAAGACAATGTAGTCCAAGAGGGAACACCCGAACTTTTCAAGGTTTAAAAGAGAGACGACAGACCTATCTGAGATACTCAAATATGATGTTTATCATCTCTGATCAGAATAAATATGATGATAATTCCAAAAAATTGGATTAAGAAAATAGGAGTAGAAGTAGTCTAGATCATTGAAAACACAAACTACTCGACACATGCTTGGTGCATAGACTACACTATTCACTTAGAGCACTTTAATGATCAAGTATGGAAGGTTAAAATATGGAAGAAGCTACTGTAAATTGTAAATTACAGCAAGCAAAGATCATGAAAATGAAGTGGAAATGGAGATAGAAGAACAATAACCAAATTCCTTAAGCATGACTTGATCTTGATAAAGGAAGGACCACGCCATGAAAGTGCATAAGCTAAAAGCTTAAGGCTGAAAATGAAGGCAAAAAAACGTGGTGGAACGTTTTTCTCAAATGGTCTCTCTCTCTCTCTCTCTCTCTCTCTCTCTCTCTCTCTTAGCTTTGAAAACAGAGGCGAATGCAATTAAAACTGAGGCGAATGCAATTAGGTTAGAAATGAACCTTAAGTGACTTTTATAGAAGATCATAGGGGAGAAGTGATCTTAGCCCTTGATGCCCTAAGATCTATGGAACATGAGAGGCTTAATCCTAGCCACCAATCCCCATCTAATCACCAAGATGTGGGGATGAGATTTAACTCCTTATTCACTCCATTAAACCCTTAGGTCAAGACATTTTACCCTTTGGTCCTTAGTCCCATACTTAAATTCCAATTAAGTCCAAAATAGAGTTGACATAAAAGCCCACGGTTTTAAATAAATTTATTAGTCTAGTTAATGAATAAAGGCAAGGTCATTTGGTAAAGAGCAATACCCACGTGTGGGAAAATATCTTATGGCAATGAACCAATCAAATTCAAATAAACCAAGCTCGTTACATGCTTTTATTAATGGGACCACACTACATGGCTTCTTCACACATGTGAAAGAATCCTATGTGGAAATGAATTTTAAAATTCAAATAAATTCAAATCAATTTGAAAATAGCTTGGTCTGACACATGCCAAGCATGTCAAATGTGGGATCAAATAAACATGCGACAAAATATACACTTCAATACATTATGTAACACTTGAAATAACACATAACATAAGCTTTGAAATTACACAGCAAAATAACAAATACCACAAAGGCCCTCCACGCCTAGGTAACAACGCTCAAATAATGGGGCCAGTGTGTGGGGCCCATGGGTACCACGAGGCCACCCTATGGCCACTCAAGTGCCACATGGCATCCACATAAATGTCCTCATATGGAATTTGTTCCAAACAAATTTGAAAAACTCATTTTTTGGTGCTTTAAAAAGTCCAAACATTTCTTAAAAAATTCCAATAAATCAATAAAACATGTTTAAACATTAACACATCATTTCTCATCAAAATAAAATAAAAAAAAGACCAATGGTAAATGAGATCTCTTGACTTTAACACTAGGTATCAGAGTAATCCATTGGGCTAGTTCTGAATGATGTTTCACCGTGTCTCATGGACCTATGCTCCACAGTCTATGGTAAGGACGCATTATTGGTCACATCAAAGTCACTGAGGCAGAGCTTTCCATCATCGACTTCTCAATGGATTATAGTTGCACCCCTGTGGGACACATTGCTACTCTAATATAGGGGTCCTCCCCAAGCACATGTACATTGGCTCTTCTATGTCGGGTAACACTATAGAAGAGTGGCTTCTCACGTGAATTAAATGCATATGCCATGGAATAGTTTCGTATCAAGGTACAAACTCATATCCCATAAGTCTTGACCATTCCATACAGGGCCAATTCTTAAGAAACACTCGGGTTCTATTGTACTTGATTGGATTCTCCAAGCCCTGGCTAATCACATCAAACAAGATGCATTCTAATATATATTCCTAACTTAGAGGTGACCCTTCTCCTTGAGAGATAGTTCTCTCAAAATGTAAGCTTTCAGTACCTCATATACTCAGGGTATGAGAATTTGGGCCCCAGTTTGCCAAGCACCCAGATTCTATCTCGCTTACTCACTCCCACTAAGCGATAGACTCTTGGCATTAAGGCCTTGAAAAGCCTTATAGTCAACAATTATGTACAAATAAACCTTTGTTTTATATATATTTTGATCTTTTTGTCTTCTCTATGGAAATCATATGGTGTTTGTCTTCGTCTTCCATGTACTTCAGTGGATGTTTGATTTGTTGTAATTGAGGTTTGTAATTGATTATCTTCTCACTATGCCTGTCCTGGTCATTTGTATGTTGTTAAACGATCTTGAGTATGTGTTTAATGTTATTTTTCTTAGGACATGTGGATGCAATTTTTTGATAGTTATTAATCTGGAATAGGATTTTTAGTTCGTGAACACTCTTCTGCATCACATAAAAAACAATCACGGATGCTACATGCATATGAATCTCTCTCCCCCATATGCAAAACTGTATTATACTTCTGCTGGCCAATTTCTAAAGGGCGTGATTTACATAAGGTTGCAACCTTAAACAATCAAATTAAGGTGCACCCCCTAACTTTGTCATGAGATGTGTCAAAAATTCATATGATGGTGTGAGAATCTATTTTATCTCTAATTATAAAATTTTAAATTCTAAAAATGGTTCAAATCAAGCAAATCTATAAATGCATGAAAATCTTGAAAATGGACAGTCCAGATAATGTGTCGCAAGAAATGTTATTTTTAGGACTTGAAATCTCTTTGTTTCTGCATATTTTATACATCTCGATGTTGAGATATTCAATTAGATGCTTTCTCAACATCAAATCAACATTTTTCGAAGGATTTTAGTGGTGCACCTTAATTTACCTTTTAAGGTGTCAACCTTATATAAACTTTTTCCATTTCTAAATGGGCCAAGTTCCTATGTATCATGGGTCTCTTGTATCATTGTTTGTTGCATCTTCTTTAGGGGAATTAGACCATTTCAACTATGTGTTTATAGGCGGTTGGATATAATTCCATAGAGGCTGAAGATTGGGAAGTGGCTACTAGTGGAGAGGAATTGAGCAAATTGGAGTCTTTGTTACTTGACAAGAACCGAAAAATGGAACATGAACTCACTCAGTTGAAGGTAGATGGTGAACTGAGTTTCTAATTTCAATGTTTGCCTCCTCATTTACCTGCTTCTTGTGTTTCAGATGAGTTTTTGATATGCAACAACTTTCTTTTTGTACTTATTTTTTGATCTTTTATTTTTTAAGAGATACCTTGAACTTTATGTTGCTTCTTCTTTCATAATCTCTTAACATTTTTGGGACAAGGTAAAACTTTCTGAAAAGACGAGTGCTGTTGAGGCTGCTGAAGCTAAGGAAGATGAGCTCCTTGCAAAGGTTAATGAACAGCAGAGATTGATTACCAAGCTGGAAGATGATATACTCAAGGTTTGAAGCATTGCACATCATGACAAGATAACCTACTATGTTTGTTGGGTCAAAATCTTCTTCCTATTTCCTGCAGTATGTGTTCTGTTATGTTTTTGCTATCTTGGAGGACAAGAAAATTGTATGCATCATCGATATGAACTTTACCTTGACTGATGTTATCTTTTATTTTTCTTATTGGATATTTATGCTACATTGTTTGATTAATTCCCATTTAGTTATTATATCATTATATTTCAATTCTCAAGTAGCATATCTGAATCTGTCTAGATCTAGGTTGCCATGTGGCATGTGAGAACTGATGCATGTGCTCTAATGCAGGGTTGTGGCTCTATGGATCAAAAATCTAGGTCTGATGATTGGGATCTTCAAGAGGTTGGGGTATCTGATATGCTTGAGGTACTTTCTATAACATATTATTCAAGTTCTATGTGTTTGAGTTAGGAATTTCTTAACACACCAGTTTGTTGCCAACTGATTACCCTCTCTTCATAGTGTATATTGGTACTTGTAAACTAACGGAAGTACTTTGGAACAATGCCATTACAGAAAATAATAATTTCATATAGATTTTTGCTAGTGGTGAAGCTTTAAAAGATGCCACAAATGCACAAAAACCAAAAGGTCGCATAAGAGTTTTTATGATTACACTTTGCTTTTGTGCAGTATAGTACACATTTTGGAACTCTTGTTCTCAACTGCATGTCAAACGAGGGAGAGTTTGTCGACAAGTAACTGATGCTGTGCAAATGTTGTGGCCTTGGAATGGCAAAATATGAAGTAAATATTGCATGATGGATCACCTGGGACCTTGCAGGAACCTCAGAAGGTCTGCACTTAGGTTGAACTGCTCTTTCCAACTTGTTTTCCATTGTTGTGGAAGCTTCCAAAAGACTAAACAGAAGCGGCAGACAATTTAGGCCGTATTGAAGGATTTATTGTACTGAGGATTTTTGTTTTGGGTGAAAATTTCTCAACCTCCTAACTCTCCAAAATGAAGTTCCTAGATTGGATCATTTGGGGCCTTGGTAGCCACCTTGAGACAAATGCAGAGTGGGTTTTGATTCAGACCTATAAGTCAGAAGAAGTTGCCATTACAGAAACCAAACTCCCTAAGCCTACTCTTTCGAAAGCTAGGGCAATCTGGGGTAGAAGGCCTTTCCAATGGGAGGCAAAATAGGTGGTTGGAGCATCTGGGTTCTTTAGGACCCCTGCCTTCATAGTTTATCTTCCTTTTCTTTCAGATTCTTCTCCATCATCCTCACCTAGTGTAGAGCTCTGATGGCCTCCTGTAGAAGGCCTCCTTCCATGCGATCCAAACTCCCCAGTCTTTGGATGGGACCTTTGGCCAGAAGTACAATCTGAATACCCATGAGAGAAACAAGGGGGTCGTCTATTTCTTGCACGAGAAACTTCTTGGACTTCATCGAAACCAACTGTCTCCTCGATATTCCTATTGTGGGAATCTTTCACGTGGTCTAACCACATGTTAGACCCCCTTCCTCACCAAAATGGATCACTTCCTACTCTTGATTGCTTGGGAATCCATCTTCCCAGGATGGACTTACCCAATACGATATCCGTAAAGAAGCCTATCCTCCTAGAAACACATCCCCTCCAAGACACCACAGACTTTTGGGGTTCAAGCTTCAGTGGATGGGGGAAACCGATTTTGCACAAAATTTTCACCAATGATGGTATTGCTTTGGGGTGGTTTCCAACTCACTAAAAAGCTGCAATTCCTATAATCCTCTCTCAAACTTTGGGAAAATCTCTCCCAAACAACCCCAAACCTCAGATTTTGTCTCTCAATTCCAAAATTAAAGAATTGGGTACTATACTAGAATCTAGACCTTTGTACAAGGCCAAAGCGGGAGCAAAGACTTGAAGCCCGAGCCAAGCTATCAGCAGCTCTGAAACAGGAAGAAATCTACTGGTACCAAAGGTCCAGAGTCAATTGTTTCCTTGCCAAATTGAATTTTCTCTCCCCGTTGTTTCCTTGCCAAAGGGAGTTCCTTTGTAGTCTTCCTGGTCTAATTGAGCTGGAAAAGGGACGTAAAACAAATTGGAATGTTAAAGGTAGACTTAGTTAGAGTTATTCTGTCTGCAAAGGAGAGGAATTGTGCCTTCCAAGGGGCTACTTGCCTGTCACAGCACTTCACTACTGGATCTCAAAGGTTCTTCCCCGTAGATAGAAGAAGCCCAAGATAATAATGAGGTAGAGTTTCTACCTTTCAGGCTGGGAGTCTTGCATACCGTAGGGTACCTTGGGCACAAATACACCCATGATTGAACTCTTGTGGAAATTGACTTTCTGAACTGACCCAAGCTCTAAATCATGTACTTTGGTAGGGGTTGCATCACAGAATAAAATGATATTAACTGCAAACTGGAGGAGTGAGATTATAGGGCTACTCAAGGTAGCTGAGAAGCCACTGAGCAACCTGTTCCTAGGTCTGTTATTGTTAATTCTTCTGAGTACTTCTCCAACAAGGGTGAAGACGGAAAAGGACAAGGGATTCCTTTGCTGCTGTCCTCTTGAGCTTGTAAACAAGCCTTTTGATATTTTGTTAATTAGAAGTGGAAAATATGGAGTGGACGTGCTCTCCATTATCCATGCCCTCTGTCTAATTGTAAATCCTATACTGTTAGCTAGTCAAGAAGCTTCTAATTGTAAATCCTATTCTGTTAGCTAGTCAAGAAGCTTCTATTCCACTATATCATATTCCTTCTCAAGGTTAATCTTCACCTCCAAACCTGGGTGCTTCTCCTGAAATTCTGCTCCAGAGATTCTTGATGAACTCTGGAGTTTCTCAATGAACTCTGGAGTTTGGTGGTGCCACGACATGTCTCAGAAAACTTATTTGATCTATGTGCTCCTTGGTTGTGGGACTCTTGTAAATTTTCAACCATGTGCTGTTGAAATCTTTGATTGATGTGCCTGTCTCACATTTGCATTGTCAGAAAACTTTTATCAACAAGATTCGGTCTTTCCAACTGTGTAAAAGTTTTGCTTGTTTTGTAATTTTACATGTACTTGATCTGAAAACAAATTCCTTGCAGAAACCTTCTTCATTTCTATTAGTGTTTTTGGTTGTAAGAATTGACTTAAAACATGATAATTGCAAGTTGGGGATGAGCTCTGATTCTACTGAGCTATAATTCTGTGCTCCATGCTATTGTTAACCATGTTCATCATTTCTTACTTCAATTTTCTTTATACTGTACTTCATTGGATCCATTAAGGGTTAGTGCTTTAACATGGGCATGAGTTTAATGTGTTTGTCTAAAGCATCTGCATACCTTTGCTCTAAGAAAATAGTGAGGAAAGACTAGGTTTAATTAGTAGGCAGTTTTGATCTCTAGTTGGTCAGAGTTTCCTGGTATTCCATTTTTTTTTTTTTAAGTTTGTTTCATGGTGCCTACATTGAATACGACTCTCATCTCCCCCTAGAGTCCGGACCCACACCATAGGCAGGTCCATCCTCCTTTAAACCTCTTCATCCATCCTTCTCTTATTCTAAACACTTTTTTCACTCTCTCTTTTAACCCATATACCCATCTTTCAGAAGCTTCTTGACTAGCTAACAGGATTGTCAATGAAACCTACAAATTTTTATGTTAGGAAATTTGTTTATCTAATCTTAATTCACAGAAACACTTAGGGGAGGTGCCCTTGAAGGACTGCTTTAGTAGGCTATTTTCCATGAGCTGTCACCTAAGGGTTGTCATGAGAGCATTATTTTGTGGGAGGAACAGCACCTAAGGTCAAGGTTATTGTGCAGAAGCATCTATTTAAACAGTCCCCTTTTTTCGTTCTCTTCTTTTTTGCAGTTAGTGCGTGATATGTATTGAGCTGCGAAGGAGCTGCACTGTACACTTCTAGTTTTCTTGTATTGAGCTGCGAAGGAGCTGCACTGTACACTTCTAGTTTTATTAACCAAGTTATCTCTTATAATTGAAAACTTCTTTTGGAAGCAATGGTGTATCTTTGTTGCTAGTATGTATTTTTCCTACTTGTACACGCTCCATGGTTTAAACATCATAGCCTCTTGGTTTCCTATTTATATTATGCTTGATTTCTTACCATAGATTTACGCGTTGAGAAAAATAGTGATGCTTGATTTTTTACAATAGATTTAAGATATCTGAATTTCACCAGGAAAATTTCATTTTTCTATATGTGAATGTTTCATGCTTCTGCACACATGCATGCAATTTATGTTCATGTTTTTGAATAGGCAGAGGTCTCAATGTATAATCCTTGAAAAACCATTTTAATTACAAGAATCATTTTATGCATATTGAATGTTATTGTAGTTTCAGAATGCAGGGCAAAAGCAAGGTTCGCCAGACCAAGAGCAAAATTCAATGCTCCAAGTAATTTGTAGTCAACGTGATCGGTTTCGAAAACGGTTGAGGGAAACAGAAGAGGCAAGTTTGTACTGTTATCTAACTAATATTGTTTTGAAATGCGCAAAGTTTCCATATGGCCTAAGAAAATGATCCTTGTTACATAGTTTTGCTTCTATGTTTCCTTTTTTCGGTTTTTGTGATTGTATTAACTGATAGGACTCAATATGCTCCAGGAACTAAGACAGCTAAGGGAGAAAGTCAGTGTAGTAAATGTGGAACTCGAGAAGTCTAAATCAGATAATGTGAAGCTCTATGAGAAGATCCGTTTTGTCCAGGATTATAACAAAGAAAGGCCAGTATCCAGGGGATGGAAGAAGGTCTGGATAGAATTACTTTTGTTGATTACTCCTAACATGTGTTATATGTCACATTTTCTTATTAACTTGTCTTGGCTTCAGCGTTCTGAGGATATAGAGAGTGGGTTTGGTTCAGATGTTGAATCCAAGTACAAGAAACTCTATGAAGATGACATAAATCCTTTCGCTGCATTTTCCAAAAAGGTACTTGTTAACATTTGGTTATTTGTTGGCTTGGTTTACATATGTATATTGACAGAATTAGAATGTCCCATGTGTTCTATGGACAATTTGATACTTTGAGTAGTTTTATGGTTCATTTAGATGGAAAGATAAATGTGGGGAGTGACCACTATTTCAGGTACAAGTTGTTGAAGTGTCTGTATATGTAGAAATCTATATATTTGGTGTTCATAGATATTTATGCAGGGGCATTTTGCCCCTTCTTACGTAGATATAGTTTTGTTTTATTGGCTAAATAGCAGGGGTTTGGTCCCTAGCTGTTTAATGCAAAAGAATGTGTATATGAAGTCACGGACTGTAATCTTGCTAGAAGGGACGGAGGCTCCCATAATAAAACTGGGAATGGAAAATGAAGACCCTCTTTATGCTCGTGCAACTGTGAAGGTCTGAAATGATCTGGCTTCAAATAATACCACCATATGCACATAGAAGTGGTTATGCAGTGTAGGTAATGGTTCATTTGTACCATGATCTGCCCGAATCAAGATCAATGACACAGGAATCTGGAATTTGGAATATAAAGACCCTCGTAGATGAACCCGCTTGAGCGAAGGACTGCTGATCTAACATGCATGGGCATGCAAGTGGAGACCAAATGAGGCTTGTGTAACTGGCAGCCTGATTCCCTTCTCCGCGAATGTGTCCACACTGAATGGATTGGAATGCTCCTTGGGTCTTGCCAATGTTTGCAACTGAGTGGTAGAATTTCCAGCCTGATGATATCGAATTTTGCACCAATTAATTGCTACTAGTGAGTTGGATTCAACTAGAATTCGGTCATAACCATGTGGTGATGTGGAGGCTGGTTTGATGGTTCTATTTCCAGGTAGTTGTTGTAGCTTTCAGCTCAAGTTGCAAAGCAAAGCAAAACCTGCCCAAGTTGGTCCCTAAGGTGTGCCCTCCAAATCCGAAGTGGTATAACCTAGTGGCAGCATGTTTGTTGGAAGTGGGAGCAGGGGCAAGGGTTTGTCCCACACTTAAAAGTTCTCTTCCTCAAGATCATATTGGATTGCTGGTCTAGAGCGTCTTATAGAGAAGACACTCTCCTTAAGTGTGAGTAGGATCAAGATAGCCTTTGAGATGGCTATACTATAGACAAGGACAACTCCTACATTATAATTAATTAATCAATTATTGAGAATCAGTCATATACTTCATGTCTGCTGTATTTCTTGAATTATAACATAAATCAGTCCCATTATTGAATTAAACATTAACATGTGGAGTAATCCCCTACTTAATGTAGCAGGGGATCATATTATATTAATTTGAAGGTTGAGTGAAAATCAACTTGTTTGTAGCTTCTATTGAATGTTTTTATAAAATCAGTAGGTGGCACCTGGGTTGCCACTTGAAGATTGAGGTCGACCAAACCAGCAAACGCTATATGTTCATATACCAATGAAACAACCAACGGAACGCCTTCCACCTAGGGGGTCAGGATGCCTCGGCTTGGAAAAGGTCGCCCTTTTTAGGGTGGCCCAAACCCTAAAAATCTCAAAAAAGAAAAAGAGATCTTCGATGGATTTCTTTAATAGAAAAAGAGGTCTGAGACAAGGAGATCCTTTACCCC
Source organism: Amborella trichopoda (assembly GCF_000471905.2). Next base: position 1,042,473 of record NW_006494856.1, read on the forward strand.
CTACTTGTTTTTGCTATTCATGGATTTCTTTAGTAGGCAACTAGACCAGGCTATGTTGCAGGGATTGATACCCGGAGACTTCCCCTTTGGCTGCGACTATGGGATTTTTCACTTATTTTATGCTGACGATTCCGTAATTTTCTGCAGGGCTTCCTATGCATCTGCCTCTGCAATAAAGACGATTGTCACTAATTTGGAGAATACTCCTGGCCAAATGTTAAACTCTACAAAAAGCAAGGTTTTCTTCTTTAGGGTTCCACAAGGCAGTCAAGCATGGATCTCGAGAAAGATGGGGTTCAGTGAAGGTTCCTTATTGGTGCATTATTTGGGGCTACCTTTGTTTCATGGACATTTTCGACATAGTTATTGTCAAAGCCTGGTTGGAAAGGTGATCAGTAGGATAGGTACATGGCAAGCCTTATGTTTATCTTAGGCAGGACGTCTTCAACTGCCTAAGTCAGTCCTCAGTGCTTATGCTATTTTCTGGATACTATCTTTTATGTTGCCAAAGAAAACCTGTAACATGATAGAAAGGGGGTTCATCTTGTTAATGGGAGGACAATTTGCTTTCCTCAGACGGAGGGAGGGCTGTGGGTGAGTGAAATGATAGACTTCAATATTGCAGGCATGATGAAGCCGACATGGAGGATTTTATTAAATCCATCTTCTTTATTTGCTCGGTTCTTCAAACACAGGTATTTCAGATTGTGTTCCATTTGGGATTCTGTAGCTAAGAGGGACCCTTCTCATGCTTGGAAGGGCATTTATATCGGTGGATTTCCTGTTGGATCCTTGGCGATCAGTGTAGTCAATCCGGGACTCTTTAGATGCAAATGGACGGATGGATTTGAGGGAACTTGAAGGGTAGAAGGTTTCGGAGTTTATTGATGGTAACCCACAATCATGGACATTGCCTTCACATCCTTCAACTTTACTGAATACTATATGGGTTATGGGGTGATGTGGAGCTATATACTCTTCCCTTGCAGCCTAAGGATGATTCATTGGTATGGGCTCATTCTGCCAATGGAACTTTCTCAATCATATCAGCATGGAACTTCATTCAATATAAAAGTTCATCTCAGCCCTTATTTCGTGCTCTTTAGTCTTCAAAATATCACCCTCGGGCTAAGTGGTTTTCATGGTTAGCTATGCATAATAGGTTGCCAAATTCATCCATATTTCAACAGCGAAGTATACACATGGCTACTATTTGCCCTTCTTGTAGAAACAACGAGGAGAATTTATGTCACCTCTTGTTTTACTGTCCCTTTTCCCTGGCTGTTTGGCGATCTTTAGCTTGGCAGTGTGGCAGGAGATTTGTGCCTGGTACTACGGTCCTGGATAATCTTCGTCGGTGGTTAGCCTTCAAATTCAGATCATAGGGGTCACTTGACATTTGGACGGCTATTTTTTCGCAACAATCTGGTATCTATGGGAGGAGCGGAACAGACGATTCTTTAGATCTAACGCTCTAAAGGAGCAGGTTGTAATTCGTATTATTACACATGTCAAGGCTCTAGCAGAAGTTAAAAAATGGGCCTTCCATTTGTCAAAAAAGGCGGTTATTGAAAACTTACAGATCAACTGGCTCCAGCAAGGAGCCAAAATCCTCAATCCCAGTAGCATGGTCATCTCCTATTCAGTGTTAAAGTTGAATATTGATGGTGCGTTCTTGTACAATTCTGGTTTCGTAGGACGGGGTGGGGTCATAAGAGATAGCAATGGTGGATTTGTGGCAGCGTTCGCTAAACACTTTGGAGTTGTATACTCTTAGAAGGTTCCAACCCCTCCTTTGTTGTTGTAAAGCCCCTAGCGAAATGAATTTTTTTGTGAGGTAGCTGGTGCATAGACTCCTATAGTCGTAGATAAATGAGAAATTTCTTCACTCTTTTCTATGTTCTTGTCCTATGATAAAACCAGAAAAGTTGCTCTGTTTTCTCTCTAGCACAAAAAGAAATGTTATCTCGCCCACAATTTTCATCTATTTTCTTCTTTTATCTCTCATATTATGCTATCCGAACTTGTCATGGACTTTCATAGTCATGGGGGTGCTTCTTGAGCTTCTTTCTTTAAATAGGCGGTGGAAATGTAGTGCCTTTTCAGAGGGTAGTTGCTTGATCTCTGTCACTCTCTCTGGTTCACAAGTGCTAGCATGGGTAAGTTAGATTACCCAAAGCTCTTATATGTCACATTGGGAAGACGAGGAAATGAAAACAGTTGTTTGCAGAAGAAAATTAGGCATAGGGGAAGGGGCAAGGGAAGCAGTTGCTTGTCATAGAAGCTATGGGTAAGTCTTTACACATCTCATGGTTTTACTTTTGTCCAGCACAATACAAAAGCAAAAGCTTCATTAGTGAAAACAAATGACATAAAATGCTCTTTAGTTTGGAGAGAACCTTTTTCTTTCGAAGTCATTTACTCAAGTAAGCAACTGCTGAATTGGTAAACAGGCTGAGTCTACAAAAACGTGTTGGTGCACATAGCCATCAAATTTCTCTTAGCTGCACCTCTCATGCTATGCTCTATGTTCTTCATTTCAGTTCTCTTGATGAAAATGTCACTTCTATATCTTGTTTTGGGAGTTCAGAGTATGAAATGAGAGTTTACTTATGAAGTTATTTCGACAGATGTCATTCAAGAGTGGTATTTGCAGTGCTTTGTTTTTTTTTTACTTTTTCTTGCCTTTCTCTTTGTTTTCATGGTTACCCTTACATTCTCTCTCTCCTCCCTCTCTCGCTCTCTCCTCTTTCTCTCTCTCTAAGGCGATGTTAGAAAATGCACCCGCTTTGCCGCCTAGGCTGTCCAACCAGTTGAACGAAGGGCACAACCGCACAAATTAGGGCAAAGGTGTGGTACCAAGGCAGTTGTCACTAGGCGCCACCTAGGCAGCACCTTTTGGCATCGCTCAAATTGGCGGAAAAAAATCCTCATTATAGGGTAAGAAACGTAATTGTCATCCTCTAAAGAGGGGGGAAAGGTTTTGGGGGGCATTATGAACCCCCAAAACGTATTTTGGTTGTTAGAGAGAGAAAAATACCCCAAAAACAAAATTCTAAAATTTTCTAGAATTTTTTATTTCTTGCAAAATCAAAAAACAATCAATCTGATACTTTTTGTGGGTCGAATTGATTGTGAAAGAAGACTTTTGGCTCTTGCGGAGCATCGATTTGAGCCAAGATCTAGTGCATATCAAAAAGGTTCATTATTTCAAATTTTTGGTTTATGGTTTGTATGATATTTATGAGTATTTGGTTGACTGGTTTTTATCCCTCTTCTTTGGTTTTTTTCCTTATAAATTAGTTCAAGAACTTCAAGTGTAGGATTGCATGTTTGTTCTTGTATTCTTGATTGAAAAAGGTCCAAATGATGAATAATGTGTATTTCTTTGTTTGGTTGGATTTTTTCTCGTATTTTTATTTTGCGTTTATGCTTGGACTGGTGAGGCCAAATTCCATAATGGGTTTTCATTTGTGTTTAAAGGCATTTTACTAAGATGGGGCAACCTAATCTTACTAAAATCTCTTAAACATAATCAAATTTGTTTATTTCTCTTTAATTTCTTGTTCTTGTATTCTTCATTGAAAAAGGGCCAAATGACCAAAATGTGTATCTCTTTTTTTGTTTGGATTTTTTCTTGTATTTTTCTTTTGAGTTTATGTTTGGATTGGTGAGGCCAAATTCCATAATGGGTTTTTGTTTGCGTTTAATGCCATTTTACTAAGATGGGGCAGCTCAATCTTATTAAAATCTCTGAAACATAATCAAATTTTATTTTTTCTGTTTAATTTTCTTGATTGGTTTCTTGTTCTTGTATTTATATTTTTTTTGAAGTTAATGACTTAATTTTTGGATTGATTCCCCATAATCCATTGTGGGTTTTTCTTTGTGCTTAGTGGTATTTTACTAAGAGTTGGTGACCTAATCGTATTAAAATACCTGGAACTTAATTGAAATTGGTTTTTTTCTATTTAGTTTTCTTGTTTGGTATCTTACTCTTGTATTTTTTTTTTTTTGAAGATAATGTTTTGGATTCGCGCCCCATAAGCCATAGTGGGTTTTTCTTTGTTCTTAGTGGCAGTTTACTAAGATTGGGTAACCCAATCGTATTAAAATCTGTCACTTAATCGAAATTGTTTATTTCTATTTAATTTTCTTGTTTGGTTTCTTGTTCTTGTATTTTTTTTAAGTAAATTGTATTTTGAATGAAATTTAAATTTGTTTTCACTTTTTTGATTAGGTGAAGATTTCTTCTTTTACTACTAGCAAATAATCTGATCAGGGGTGGAAATATGGCTTGTGCCCTAATCCTAATGATAAGATATGTGTGGAGTGCAAATTTTGTAAAAAGTACTACGATGTATTAGTAGGTTGAAGAAACATTTAGCTGGTATGAGAGGGGATGTGGCCCCATGTACCCAAGTTCTTCTAGAAGTTAGGAGGGAGAGGATTATGTAGGATGGATCAGAAACAAGAAGGAAGCAGCAAAGAGAAAATTTGAAGATATCACTAGGTCAGTTGATATTTGGGGAGATAGAGTGGATGATGAATTAGCTCAAGAATGGGGCTCTATTAATATGCTATTGGATCTTGGGCAGAGAAGATCTATAACATGCAAAGAAATTTCCCTAAATCCATTTCCTTTTGTTCTGTTGTATTCTTTTCTGTTTACAATCTAGTTTTGCAACTGAGAAATATATATGAGGGCTAATTTTTAGTTTTATTGTTTCATTTATTGATCTGCAAGGCTTTTTATATTAAGTTCATGTGCTTTTACATGATTGACTTTCCAGTTTTGTCATGTCTCTTGAAGCTGGTTTTTTGTTATTCATGAATTCTTGACTTTCCTCTGCAGTCTCATGTTTCATCGTCTTTTAGGCCTATCAATTTGTTCCTCTATGTAGTGCAGTTGTATATTTAGTTATCAATTGCTTTAACATATCAATGTCTAATTCATTCATATTGAGTTGGGGCACATTCGCTCATTGAGATCTTCATATTGAAAATAGGAAAAGGAACAAAGGTACAAGGAACTCGGTATCCGGGATAAAATCACACTTAGTAGCGGTCGTTTCCTCTTGGGCAACAAGTATGCTTTCTCTTATTGCCTTTTTCTCGTGCATCATGTGTATATTGCTATGGCTTCATTTCTCTCTTGCTGTACAAGTAGTATGCTTTTTCTTATTGCCTTCTTGATGTGCATCATATGCGTATTGTTTTCCTCCCTTGTTATAGAAATCACACTATCATCATCATTTTGTCCTTTTCTGAATTAATTGGGGTCGGCTATGGAAATCACTTTATATTGTTCTTAAAAATTTCTAAGTTGTATCACATTATATGTCAATTTGCATGTTCTCTATCAGTCCTTTCTTTTTCTATTTCCTGGTTCTTTTGTTTTAGAGAGGGAGGGAGACCCGTGGGGAGGTCGGGGGGTGTTAAACTTGCATATGTGGTGTGTATATTATTTGGCCAAGTGCTTTTACTTGTTGAGTTCCATGAATTTCTTCTATGCTCTAGTTATTTCTCTCGTTTTCTAGATCTTTCTTTTATCCCTCCTTATGAACCCGAGCAATTTTGCACAGTTCAAGGGATTCATTTTTAACTAATGAACTTCGAGATCTTGTAAATGAGTAGCATGATCTTTGGATTTAACCACTAGATCATCAATGTAGAATTTCACTATATTGTGCACGATTTCCTTGAAGATAATAGTCATTGCCTCATTAATGTGTAGTGCAACATTTTTTGAGCCCAAAGGCATTACTTTGTAGCAGAAAATGCCTTTCAAACCTTGTAGCGGAAAATGTCCCTCGAGGTTCAAAAGGCAGTAAGATCTTCATCTTCTGGGGTCATTCTGATTTGATGGTACCTTGAATACCCATCCATGAAGGAGAAGGCCTTGCATGCTACCGTAGAGTCTATCATGACCTCCATTGTTGGAAATGGGAAATCGTACTTTGATTATGTGGCATGCTAGTCTCTAGAATCAATATAGATTGGAACTTGGCCATTCTTCTTCTTTACTGACACTATATTTGCTTTCCACTTCGTGTGTTTCACATCACGGATGAGTATTGCGGTGAGGAGCTTGTCGACCTCCGATTCTATTTTAGGGGCAATCTTTGGTTATGGTTTACTGGATGTTGTTGTATTGGCACTGCCTCCGAGTCAAGTGCTAGCTTATGGATAGCTACCTTAGGGTCTTACCTAGACATCTCATTGTTTGTCCTCACAAAGACGTCACTATTTTCTTGAAGGAAGGCAACATACTAGTCTTTTTTTTTTCTAGGATCAGCGATGCGCTAGCAAGGTGGACCTTGGATCACCCTTGCCTGCCAAGTCTATTTCAACAAGTACATGTTCGGTAGCCTGGCCACCCTCCTCAAGTTGTTGTGGATTGGCCTCTACTTCCGTGATGGAGATTTCCTCATTACCTGAGTCATTTTCCTTTAATCGATGAGAAGTTGCGTTGCAGCTTGATGAATAGTGGGCCAATTTGAGTTTTCGATCAAATGGAGTTTATTAAAGGTACGTTTTAGGTCATCATCCTTTGTAGACCAAATGGGGGTGCTTTTAGAGTCATCACCCATATTGGACTGATTTAGGATAAGTTTAACGTTTTCAACCCCTTTAGACTTGATGGAGGAGCTTTGGAGTCATCACCCATATTAGATTGTTTAGGATAAGTTTAAGGTCTTCACCCCATCTAAGCCAAATAGGGAAGTTTTTAACGTCATCACCCATATTGGACTGGTTTAGGGTAAGTTTAAGGTCTTGACCCTGTTCAGACTAAATGGGGGACGTTTTAAAGACATCACCCCTATTGGACTATTTCGAGTTGCTTTCAATGTCATCACTCGTTTTAGGCATAGCCATCTGGTTATTATTTTCTTGGGATGGTCCACTAGGGAAGATTTGGATCATGTTAGCTGAAGTAGGCATTGATTTCCTTTGATTGATAGACATAGTTTGATGCGGTCTTCTTTGGTTTTGTCATAACAACCAGGGTTCAAGGCTATCCTATGGCCTGATTATGGCTATATTTGTGGCCAACCTCCTCAAACGCTTGAAATGGGGTAGTAGTCCTCCTTTTCCTAAACCTATAGTTCATATACTAGGATTGTGTTCTCATCACCTATTGGCTGCCTTTGGTAGCCTAATAATGAACTCTTGTAGTGGACTGTGGGTCATGGGAACTATTGGGTCAGTTTGAGAAAGTGAGTGTGAGACATAGTCACTAGTAGAGATGGAATGCCTCAATATATTCGCATTTTCCTTAATGAAGTTGGATCTGATTTTTATCAAAATAATTTTAAAATAATTAATTGTGTTAAATGATTTTTAGAATATTTATATGAATTTTTAAAAGGCTCTGAATGTTTTATTTTATCAAAATTAATTTTCAAATTAGGTCAAATCGAATTTTTATGTATTTAAATATCTTGAGGGAAAGGTAAAATATTTATGATTTTCTAAAAATCAATTTATTAATTTAAAATTTAGTTAAGATTATGGGGGCCCAAGATTTAATGCGGCCCACCACATTAGAACCACTTATGTGGGGTGTGGGGCCCACTTGTTTCATCCATAGGTGGGGCGTCCCACTCTTTCCTATTTCATAGATGGTGTGGCTTGTCCATGAATCCACCTAGGTGATTTGAAATTTAAAATAGAATGTTATATGAAATAAGCATGATTGTTTTCAAAACCAACAGAGTCTAGGGCTGGGAAGGGTTCCACCTTCAAAGAAAACTTCAACTTCTCAAAGGGGCAATCAAAACCTGGAGCTCCCAATTGCCAGGGAGCTTCCGTCCCCCAAAGAGGCGATTCTTCTCACCATTCGGCAATGGGACTCCGCTGAAGAGCTCCAGAGCCTCTCCTCCTCAGAAAGGGCAACTCGATCTCAAGCAAAATTAGAGTTCCAAAATCTTCTTAGAAAAAAGGAAATCGTCTTGGCTCAGCGGTCTCGAGTCAAATGGCTCAGACATGGAGACCAGAATATTGCGTTATTTCATAAAATTACCAACTGCAGAAGGCGAGCTCATTCAATGTCCCAGCTTAAAGTTGGGAAACAAATTCTGGACCAACGGCCCCAATAGAATGTGCCATTATCAAATTTTTCCAGAATCTCTAAAAGGCTCCCTTTGGGTCCATGCCAAAGATGGCGGACCTATCTTTCCTAACCATTCCCCCTCACTCAGCTGAATGGTTTGATCGTCCCTTCGATGAAGTAGAAATGCTCAATGCTATTTCTGAACTTGGCCAAGACCAGACTCCAGGGCATGATGGCTTTCCAATAGCCATATTTAAAGCATTTTGGCCCTCGATGAAACCTGATATCATGGCCTTCTTCCTTGAATTTCATACTAATGGGGTAATCCGTTGGGCTATGAGCACGACTTTTATTGCCTAGATTCCGAAAATCAAAGGGCAGAGGAACTCAAAAGATTTTAGACCAATTACCTTATCAATAGTTCCTACAAAGTCCTATCCAAAGTTCTCGCCTCCAGACTTTGGGAGGTCTTTCGATGGATCATTTTTCCCACCCAGGGTGCTTTTGTTAGGGTCCTTGATGTTGCTTTGATAGCTCACGAGGCCATTCCTTCGAGACAGCTCTATAAAATTACTGGGATCATTGTAAAGGTGGATTGGGAGAAATCCTACGATCGAGGTATCCTGGACGAGGCTCTAACACACGAGTTTTGGGGATCGATGGTGACTTTGTATAATGGGATGTGTGTCCAGCCCTTTCTTCTCTATTTTAATAAATGGCTCCCCCAAGGGATTCTTCCCTTCCTCTCGAGGACTTCGCCAAGGAGACCCCCTTTCTTCTTTGTTATTTGCATTTGTGGGTAAGGTGTTCAGCAGATCCCTCTCTTGGATGTATCAAGCTGAGCTTTGTAATCAAGGTGAGTCGCCAAGGCCCTGCCATGAGCCACCTGCAGTTTGCCGATGACACGCTGGAGTTCATTGTTCCACTATATCAAAAATTGATTACATGCTCTCATAAGGTCTTTAATAGCTACAAGTACCCAACAAAAACGACATATCTATAGAATGGGTGTAGCTAAGATGAAGAGGTTGACATGTATGACTGGCAAGACAAGAAAGGATAGAATTCAAAATGAAAACATCCAAGTGAACGTAGGGGTGGTTCCAACAAGCCATAGGATGAGAACACGTAGGGGTGATTTGGCCATGTGTACTATCGACCTAGAACAACACCGTTTGGGAGGGCGATTTGGTTCGAGTGGAAGGCTCTAAATGGGCAAGGGAAAGGCCCCAAAGGACATGGATGAAAATAATGAGAAAAAATATGGTGACTTATGGTCTTACTAAGAGTATGACACCTAATAGAAGGAATGGCGAAACAATATTTGTATAGCCGACCCTAAATAGTTGGGATAAGGCTCGTATGATGATGATGATGAATATGTATGTTGTGTTTTGTAAAGGTAGAGAAGTTGAATTGAGTTGTCTAGGCCTTTCGAAAAGATCTTTTTGTAGTAGATTTACTTACAAGCCTATAGAGCACTAAATCTCTTAGCCTTTGGGGTGGACTTCTTTGCAAACCTATTGAGAGGGTATATTTATAATGAAATAATATTAAAAAACTATGCTAGGGCTATTTGTTTGATCCAATTTATAAATATATACTCCTTTCATTTGATGAACAATTATAAATAATTGAAATTTGAATATATACCCTAAAAAGAGTTTTTTTAGCCCATTTAATATAGACCAATCCGTTTGGTGAAATGCTTAGATCTAGGCCTTAGTAGGAATTTTTTTTTCCTTTTTCTAATTTTCTCGATGGATTTATTATAATTGCATGAACAATTTTAAAAAAGAAAAAATTGATTTTTAGTTCCTAGAGGCCTAGATGTTAAAATTCTCCAAATGGATGGTAATGATTTATTATTGGAGGGCGACTCATTTTGACTATATCTAAGGTGCAAGTTGAATTTTATTTTCTAAAATTAAATGTTGGGATAGAGATAGTCCCTATACTGAATTTGGGTTTATATACATGCCATACTATAATTGTGGTTTCATTATATTACAATGACACAGTGACATAAAATTAATCTCCATGTATATTTATATTATTTCTTGGTTCCTCAGTAAAGTGGTCCATCCAAGATGGGCCCTTATTTATTTGGAGTTCTGTTTGAGTTTTGAGTTATAGGATGTGGGAGATTTGTGGTGGTTCTTTGCAGAATTTTAGTCATGCATGTATCTTTTGCTCTTTCGTAGGTGGATTTGAATGTCTCACTATAATATGAGGAGACATGGAATCCTAATGTAATGGATACGGGTCATAGGAGGTAACCAAGTCCTCTACTGTTCTCCATAATCCCAGATCATGGTCCAGCTAGTATATGCCTTCTATTTGTGACATTAATGCTTAAATGATTTCTTTATCATATCCATTAGTTACCAAAGCCTTATGATTCAGAATATGTTCTCGCTCTCAAAATTTATTGTTCCTTTGGTGTTTCATTCTTGAAAATCGCCTTGTTGCATGCTTCCGCTCCCACTACACAGATCATCATCAGAGCCTTTTTTCCTGGTCTGCTAATTTGCTCTATCAAGGGCCATACTCTCTGTGAGGCCATAAATCGCCATGTCATTTCTCACTTTTCGATCCATGCCCTTTTGGGCCTACCCCTTGCCCTTTTTGAGCCTTTCACTTGAACCAACTCGCACCTCCTAATAGGTGTTGTACTTGGTTTATGTTGTACATTGCTAGCCCACCTAAATCTATTTTTCTTTCATCATATCGCCTATTGGAGCCATACCTAAGATCTCCTGAATATATTCATTTCAACGTCATCATCTCATCTATATTCATCCTATGGTAATGTTGTTTCTTGACTGCCCAACATTTTACCCCATAAAGCAAAGTTGGTCTCATAGCTGTCTTATAGAACTTCTCCTTCAGCTTCATTGATATGTAGCAATCACATAAAATTTCAGTTGCACATTTGCACATCGCCCACTCAGCTATAACGCTATGTGCGACATTTTCTTCAATCTCTCCTTTTACCTCGATTAACGACCCGGATATTGAAGTGTGCTTTTTTTTGTATTTCTTGTCGTCAATCTTAACTACACCCTTGTCTCTACTCCTATTACTAAACTTACATTTCATATATTTTGTCTTTGTCTATCTAATTTTAAAACTTTTGGATTTTGAGCATCCCTTCGAAGTTTGAACTTTGTATTGACGCTGCTTCATGTCCCATCAATCAAAAGTATGTTGTCCGCGAACAACATACACTACGGTTCCTCATCTTATAGTTACGTAGTTAAGTCGTCTATACTAAGACAGAGGTATGCGCTCAATGCTGATCCCTGATGTAGACTTATTTTCATTGAAAACTCGTCTTTCCACTAACTTTTCGTACACTTTTTAGCACTCCTTCATGCATACCCCTCACTAAGTCGATATAGTATTTGGAGACAGCTTGCTTTTCCAACACCCACTAAATTGAATCTCGAGGTACTCGATCATAAGCTTTCTCTAGATCAATAAAAGACTGGAGGTCTTTTCCCTTTGCCTTAAATTTTCAATAAATTGCCTAAGTAGGGAAATTGCCTCATTGATTCCTTGATAGTTTCTTGCCTTAGTCATTGCGCAATCATTCTCTACAGCAGCTTCATAGTATAAGCTTATAAGTTTGATCCCTTGATAGTTCGAATATTCCTCAAAAAGTTTTTGATTACCCATTTTCATATTGTGTTAAAGAATGAAGGCTACTAGCGAAGTCACAATTTTTACTGAAACAGATCTTGTCTGTTTCAAATAATGCAGAAAGACTAGAGATTATTATCATAGAAAGATGACCTCTAGAGAGACTATATCAAACCATGGCACAAAGGAGTGCAACGTATAATCTGTTTAAATTAGACTGGTTAATTCATGTCATTGTTTTTCTCCTTTTTCAATGTTGTCTATGACTGAGCAAACCTGTGTAGCTTGTGCACTGTTGAACTGAGACTGACGTTTAAGGTTTTAATTTCTTTGTATATAGGTACGCACGAACTTTTATATTTTTCTATTCAATTGGGCTCCACCTGCTGGTCTTCACCAGCTTGTACAGAATGTCTGCCTTGAGCTTTCAAAGGTACCACCGCTGCATTCTTATATAAATATCATCCTTGGATTTTCTGATTACTGTTACACTATAATGTCCCTGCAGCTCTATTCCTGATTCTGATGAGACAATTATGATGAAAAATAGCAATATCAACATCCCTAAGCTGTGAAGAATGGATACTTGGAGAACACATTAATTCATATGTTCAAGGCTTAATTATGGTATTAGATATCAGTTGTTCTTCAGTGTAAAGTATGAACAGAACAACAGCTGCAGCTGAACGTAATCAAATAATGTAGTTAAGCGCTGAGAAAAGTCATATCCTTGCCAAAACGGTCATTTTTTAATTTGTGAGCTCACCCGAGCTGGGTTCTGTCCGCATGGGGTATTCTGTATACTCCCATCTCCATCTGCTAGTGTGGTTCCCTCGTGGTTTTTCTTTCGTTCTTTTTTTTTCCTTTTTCCTTTTTTTTAAGTTGTTTCAGTTTCCACGTTTTGTGGAATTGTTTTCTGCTGGAAAGGTTTTGACACACAGCTCAATCTCATCATGGTCAAAGCTTTCTTTTTTCCCCCTTCTTTGTCGCTTTTATAACATATTCTCTCATTTCCTTTGCAATGTGCTTTTTTTGGATCCTTCTGTCCATTGAATTACCACGGGGGAGATTAACAAAAAAAATCATGTTTTATTTGTGCAATTTAAAAATAGGAAAAGTTTATATAAGGTTGCAATGTTTTACTAAAGGTGTACATAAAAAACAGAGTAGAAAATGTTATGAAGTTGGAAAACCTTTAAATTAATCATTTCGATAAGAAAAATAATAATTTTAAGTCTTAAAAATGATGTATCTTTTAACAAGTTGTGGACAGTCTATTTTCAAGATTTTCAAATGTTTATAGATCTTTTTGATTTTTATTGTTTTTAAAATTTAAAATTTCATGATTAAGGTTGAACATGAATTTTGAAGCTATTGTAAGGAACACCGGAAATATATCTTCTGGCAAACTGTAGACGTGTGCCTAAAATTGTATAATATAAGGCGGGCACCATCTACATCTCACACTTTAAAAATACTTTTATATGTTCTATGTTCTACAATAAGTACTACTTTTTGAGAGTTTAAAGTGTATTTGAATTTTGTTACTTTTTCTTTGTACATTGGATTAAGAATCAAATTCGGTATATCGATAGTTTCACCATCATACATCTATAAAAATTATTAAAAATAATAAATAGCCAAAATACCCGTACTATTTAGGAGCATTTTGATAATAATTATCGCCATCAAAGTTTTATCGTAACTATTCGTAGTCAACTATGTGAATCATATTTTGTCATTGTGCTCTATCAAGGGTCATACTTTCAGTCTACGGGAAATGGTCAAGCATAAGCAAATAATGTAGATTTAGGATTTATGGAAAGTTATGGCAAAGTTTGATATTTGCTGTTTACTTAACACAACTTTCATTTACACAGGCTTCCGACTGGCAGGTACTAGCAAATGCATAGTCGTTTAGGTTTTTATTTTGATAATATTATATATTTTAGATTATCTTTTTAAATAGTTTTTATATTTATTTGATGATGAGAAGCATGAACATGCCGAATTTGAGCTTAAAAAAAATACACTTTATGCTTTCTAAAAGTGAAACTTGAGTTTAAGCCGAGAGTTATTAAGCCCCGATCATTGTCAATAATGCGGCAGTTTCATCCAGCCGAAGAATGCTTTCGACTCGATTATCGGACATGAAATGATTTAAAAATCCTTCTAAAAGGATAAATTTTCATTGGAAGTAATTTTTAATCAATAACCATGATAGAAACTTCATATTTAAATCACGTCTCTCCATTCGATCATTGGCGGCAGTTTGGCAGCTAACTGTGGCCATAGATGAAAATGAGTTTTATATATTACCTGAATGGTCTCCAAATCTTCCAAAATTTGGACGGCAGGTTCCTAAGACACCACTATATCATCCCACCAATATTCACGTCAAACTGAGTTGATCTGACTAGTTTTGTGAATTGACCGTGGTGAGCCGTTCTCAGACCATGTGGCGAATCAAACTTTATAACTAATTGGACCGTGATTCGAGTCAATTACACCCATTTAGGCTCACCAAAAAAACTTCCATTGATTTTAGGGCATTTTTGTGTCTTGAAAACGACGAAATTGGGCTGAAAATATCTTGTAAGCTTTTTTTTGTGCAAATAGAGCTCTGCGCTAACCTCGATTTCTCTTTATTTGAATTCTATTCAGATTCTACGTCATCCAAAACACACTGAAACATGATATTTAGTTGTTTTTGAGTTTGAAGTAAAGATGTTTCCTGGACAGGGTGCCGTAACTGTCTTGTGAGGTTACCCAGAGCAACTATCACAAGTTTTTTCTTCACTTGTTCGTGAGAACGTGGTTGCAACTAGATCAAAAGGCATTATGTGTTTTTCTTTGTTTTGCATTTTTATGTTCTAAAAGACGTACAAAAAGGATCGCAACACTCATTAGGTTGGTTTGTTGGCACAAGTAATAATGTTTCGAAAATTTATTGAAATTCGATTACTGCCATGCATTACTATAGCTGCTTATATTCGTACCAGATCGAGCCATGTTGTTATCCGTCGTTCATGTTTTATTTCTTTCCAAGTTTGTTGGAGTCAAAATCCTGTAAACGGTTGATGCATGAGCGCCATGAATCCCAGAAGGGTGATGGGTATAGTAAAAGTATGAAGGTTGGAACCACTGCTCCAACAGGAAGGTCTGTGCGACAAGTTCACCTCCTCTTTTCGAAACACCTTAAAGCCAATCAGACTAAAATGGACACCCAAAATCACCATATTGTGGTTTCCATTTCTACTGACACCACCCCACTAATATTGTTGATGTCCTTTTTATTCTAAAAAAAAAAAAACGCCCAAGATCAGTTGGAGTATCAAGCCACAATCTCAAGGCACTTAAAGACCCAAACTCCTGATTAAAGACAAAGCCATGATTAATCAGCACGAGGCAGTTGAAGTCAAGCTTAAAGTGGAGTTGTTGCTGGAATTCATGGGACATTTGTTAGCCGCCAGGGATAAAAATTCAAGCTTGAAGAGCTCGTTGGACTCCTCAAGAATGATGCGGAGTGTCGGTGTGAGCGGGAGCGGGAGCATGGACCTATGCACAGCACTGCAAACGGTAATCTGAAACCCAAAGTGCATAGTCTTTTTATTTTTAAGTGGAAAGGATATATAGAGTCGGGAAAGGTTTCTATACTTCCCCTACTGCATAGAAGTTTTATCCTCCTCCTATCATCCAGCCGTCCAATTTTGATCAAGAGAGTCACTCACCGTTTGATCTTAGTTCTGACGTCTCAAAGTATTTTATTTTTAATTGTTTTTATACAAATTGTATAAACATGAAATTTTGTATGTGCCATCTTCTCATAGGGGTGCACCTATAAAAAGATATTAAAAATAATTTTTTGATAAAATATAATGATCAAAATACCCCTTGAAACTGTCAAGGGTATTTTGGTTATTTTAATTTATTGAAAATATTTTTTTTATATTTTTCGCTAGTGCGAGTTTAATAGAGGAATGGACGTCCGGTGTCAAAATAGTTTATAGAAAAAAATTAAAAATAAAATAGTATTGAGACGTGACATTGTGATTGGGGCAATCTTAACCCTCCATTCAGAATGGACGGTTGGTTAACAGGGAGGATAGAACTTTTATGTTGTAGGGGAAGTATAGAATGCTTATCCTATAGAGTAAGCCCATATATAGAGTAGTTGTTGAGATACATGTTGTCTAGAGTAAGATTTGAATGCTTAAGAAAGAAAAATATATAAAGAAACCATTTACTTTTGGTATAAAGAGGTCATAATAACTCTTGTCTTTTTTATTTCAAATTGAGTGGTTGTAAGAATATTATTGATTAGACCCAAAGTTTAAAAAGAGCTTTCTCAAACTTTATAACACACCTCCAATTCATCCAATTTGATATCTAATGATTAGAAGTTAATGTGATCTTCTTGTGACAAAAATAAATAGTCACACACCATACAATCCCCTATCAAAAATAAGCACAGGCCGTTATATAAGGTACTAGGTCATTCACATTATATGACCACTCTCGTTCTTGGTCATGATATGCTCCTTCAATCCTAAGCGAGGATTCAAGGATCTTCTAAAGAACACCAAAGCCCAAGGTAGAGATTCTCAAATAATGCTATACAAAAATCCATACATGGATATGTATCCATCCTAGTTTTAAGAGGAAAAAATCCCTTTACCAAGTCATAGCACTATCATTAGACCTAAAAAAAAAAACTAGGGCGGTTAGGAGATGGAGAAAGGCACTAGATCAAATTTCGAGGAAAGTAATGGTACACTTCGAACTCACACTTGACCAAGGGGTGAAGGAAAATTGGTTGCTAGACTTCATCTTAAAAAAAGAGTGTAACGAGGAACTGCCCTGAATCCTCAGGAGAATTTCAGTGTGGTGATCCATCCCTCGAACACCGAAATGTTTTTGCAGGGAGTGGGTGGGGATTTGGGGTAGCAACAGGTTGGGTACTGCTGGACTCAGACCCGGACTTGAATAGGCCAAGATGGACCCGTAACCGGACCCAAACCAATGGCTCTAGAGACCCGTACTTGTATTGACACTATGGACCCAGGACCTGACCCATACCTGGACTCCAACCACTCCCAATTAGCTCCCGTTCATTTGTGTTTGAACTCCATGCGTTCTTAAATATGTAGAAGAGAGAGAGAGAGAGGAGCAAGGGGGAGAGAGAGAGAGAGATGGAGTGAACATGAGCGCCCCCTGGTAGCATAGCACATGGGCGCCCCCTGGTAGCAGAGCACGTGAGTGCCCCCTGGTATTAGAACACAGGAGAGGGAGATAAACATGAGCTCCGTTTCAATGGGGTTCTTAAGATTAAAGCAAGATGGTCTGATTAGATGCTTGAATTTGAGGGGTTTTATAAGTGAGTTGTTCAGTTTGTGAAGGTATGCATTGGGATTTTCAGTGTTGGTGAAGAATGGGGATTTTCGTGTTGGTGAAGAATGGGATTTTAGGGCAGGGTGCTACTTTTAAAATTTTTCTCAAAAATTAGATGAGGAACCTTTAATTAACGAGAAAATATCTCTTTACACCGTGTTTTTAATTTTTATATCTTATCATACTCAAAAATTAAAAATATTACTTGTAAATAAAAAGTGACCACCAACGGGGAACAGGGAGGGCAGGTCCAAGCTGCCAGCAGCACGACTTCGAGTGAAATGCAAGAAGGCAGTGAGGTGGGAGGGTTCGGGGGAGGAAGGTGGGGGTTCGAAGGATGAAGGGGCGGTGGGGTGGTGGAGGGGGCAGAGCATCCCAATGTCCTGAGAGAGGGTTGAAGGCACCCCATGCCAGATTGGTCGAGGAGTATTGTGTATCGCTTTTGTCTCTCTATTTGATGGTGGTTGTTTCTTCTTGCGAATTTTGTTTAATACCATGAAAATTCAAAGCCTCCATAAAAGGACTCTCCTCAAATTTGTGGAGGTGCATAAAAATTTTCAGCATAGTAAGGACGAGGTTAGACTTAGACTAAGGCCAAATACCATAGGGATTTCCAAAAAAACCCTATCTTGTTCCTATTCCATGCACGAAGCTTCGACTGCAAGTTATGACAAGAATACACAGATGTGAAAAATCAAGAAAATATTCAAACAATTAACTACCAAAAAGACACAATAATGTTGGCCTTCCACCCTTGGTCTCATTCTTAATCTCACTTTCTCACTCTAGAATTTCGACCAAAGAAAGGTGGCCAACTGCTCAAGTTTTGATCCTAGCAAACAGAGATCGGAAAGGACAGGAGGATCGCAAACGTAGGATGAAAAAAAAAAAAATAGTACCCAGAACTCGTCCAGAAAAATTTTCGAGCAAATAGAATGCCTAATTTAGGACAAGAGATAGAGAGAGAGGGAGAAGGATTGAGGGGAAAACGTTAAGGCAACGGTGTGTGAGAGAGAGAGCCAAAGCCTTTTGGCAATTGGATCTAGAGAGAGAGGAGAGGCGCATGGGGGGTGGGGTTGAGGGGGAGAAAGTTAGGGCGAGGGTGTGACATAGGGAGCTAAAGCCTTTCTTCTTCATGATTGGGGCTGCTTTCTCTCTGTTTCCTATGAACATGGTGATGCTTTCGTCTGCAACTTTATAGTCAAGATGTTGGTTCGTTTAAATTCATTGTGGTTCCTCTCCAATTTGTTATTTTTTCAATTCTTTGGGTCAAAAATTTGTAACCAAAGGGATTTAATGAGTTGTAAGATAAAAAAAATGTCACCTTTTGCTTACGAGTAATATTTTTAATTCTTGGATATGATAAGATATAAAAGTTAAAAAAAGGAGATAAGGGGATATTTTTCCTTTAAAAACCCTTTATATACGCCTCCCGTCTGAATTTGGAAGTACTTATGATTTCTGACATCCTATTGACCAATCTAGCTTTATACACTAAGGACAACCAAATTATAGGCCACATGACAAACCATAGTCCAACCTTAAGAATATCCTAAATATTCCCCAAATATACTAGTAAACTTATTTTTTTGAAGAAAAATGCAAAATTTGTCTGACTAGAGTCCGTACATGTCCCAAACCCCCATAAATTTCACGAAACCAAGAAATCATGATTTGAAATAAATTCAATTCCAGCAATTATATAGAAATACAATTTCCATTGGGGCCTAAGGCCCAATTATATAGAAATACAGTTTCTAACTTGATATCAAAGTCAGGTTTAGATAAGTTTAGGTTCATTGGTCTTCCTTGGTTGGAAAAATTTTCTTTTCTAGATAAAAAATATGCTTTCAGGTTGCCGATAGTTTTTCCGGCAAAGTTTCTGTTGTCTTGTCAGTGTCCGACATATTGCCGACAGTTTTTCTGGCAAGATTAGTCTTCACTCTATCTTTCTTCATGTACCTTTAGCTATGTTTTTTCGGGTTGTTGTTGATTGTGGGTTGTGTTGCCGAAAATCTACGCTCTGTTTTTCTCTAGGACGTTGGGTCTGTTATGATGCCGGAGTCTTAACGCTTTATGTTTTTCGTTGTGTTTTCTTTTGGGTCGTTGGTTGCTTCTTTCGTCTTACTTTACATTGTGCTTGCATTATTTTTCTTCTCTCACTAACGAGAAGGGTTTGCCTTTGGATGCTTGTGGGTATTACCTTTCTTTTGATTGGTGAGCCCTTACGTGACCAAAACCACCTCACCCACCTTCTTATATAACTTGTGCCGGTTAAACCTTACGTTGCTCCTGCCCTGCCAAGGACCTCAGTTTAGAGAGAGAGTTGGTTGTACCCTCTTGTTGCTGCTTCATCAAGATCTCTATTTAGAGAGAGAGAGTTGGTTGTTCCTCTTTTTGATCCGTCATTGTTCATTGTTTTAGCTGGATGTGATTTTTCCCTTTTCGCTCATCCCTATTTATAAGCTGGAAGTGATTTTTACCTATTGGCTCACCCCAATCTGTCTGCTAGATTTGAAACTCTGTCATCTACGGATCTGAAGCTGCTACCATTTGTACTTGAGAATAGCCCTACCACCAGCGCATCAGCTCCACCTTCAGTACGTCCTATTCCTCCTGTCTAATGATCGAATTTTCCGTTACTCGATCTTGTTTGATGATCGCGTTTTTTGTTATTCGATCCCGTCTATTAATCGAGTTTTTCGTTACTTGATCCCTGATGTTCCGAAGGCCTATTTGTCTACTGTTAATCGAGTTTTTTGTTACTCAATCTCAGATGTTTCGAAGGCCTGTTTGTCTGCTGTTTGATCGAGTTTTTCATTACTCGATCCCGGACGTTCCGAAGGCCTGTTTGTCTGTTGTTGATAAAGTTTTTCGTTACTCGATCCCGGATGTTCCGAAGGCCTATTTGTCTGTTGTTGATAAAGTTTTTTGTTATTCGATCCCGGATGTTCCTGAGGCCATTCGTTACTGAATCCCTTCTATTCCTGAGGCCTGCCGCTTTTCTATGCTTATTGTTCAAGCAATTTGTGCTTGCTGTTCAAACAATCTGAATATGAAGACCACTGCTTCAATCGATTAACCCATGAACCTGACGACCTCAAGATCCAACTCGTTCGTTTATGCAACTCATTGTTCAAACTCCAGATGCTTTGTGTCAAGCATCTTGAGTATGAAGGAGATATATATCTTAATCTTATCAAGAGATATGTATCCATACAAATGCATATCTGTACTGATATGTATCAATATGATACATATCCATATCCATACGTTAACATGTTTATCCAGGTTTCACGTGTAAATATAGCACCCCACCGTAGGGCTTGTCAAGCTTAAATTTGTATAAATCCGGTTTGAAATAACCTCCCTAGGTTGTATTTGACAATCTGAGAAAGGGGATCGGCACACAGAATCGGAACTCTTTTATCCTTTGTCAAGGGTAAGCTAAAAAGCATCTACTTTTGGGATGTCCTCGGGTCTTTGTAAGGCTCAAAGCCTTCAGAGAGTATTCTAGAACAATTCTTTAACCTACCTAGGGCTGTTGAAGAAAGCGTATCAAGACCCCAAAGGGTATTGGAAAATTTTGGGCTCTATCTGAACCCTGTCTAGTCTTTACGACACATTTCACGTCTGGCGACGCACTTCGCGTTGCTGCTCACAGCAGAGCCTTTGAATTTTCTAGTGGCCCTATTTCATCAGAGATGTTTGTTCCCCTTCCACTTTCAGCTTTCAATCTTTGATAATTGCAAAAGAATAAAAGATCAGGTAGTATATTTCTTACTTTATCTCTGTTATATCTGCTCACTTTTGTGCTTTACCTACCATATTTCATCTTCCCGAATATATTGCGTGCAATCTTTTACTTGAAAAGAATATCTTCTTATGTATTTTATCGTGTGTAGGTGTTCCATTTAGCACCTATTGCACTAAATGCTCTTCTCCACATCCTTGAACATATCAACTGGGAAACTCGAAAAATTATTTCTAGCTTTAGAAAACCCCCTGAAATTGGCACTGAAGTTCGTGAGGGGCACCTAGCCTAATAGAGTTGGGACGGTCGGGAATCACGCAACTTTCATTTGAGCACCCAACTGATCCATGCTCTCAGGGCAGCACACATATAGTAGAACCGGAGTACTCCGTTCACAGGAGGCTCAGGCCTATTTGGGTACCCAGATAAACCTAGCTTCATTTTAGTATTTTGGAACCCCACCAAACCCAGCCTTACCCTAGTAATATAGGTCAAATTATTCAATCATTTAGTCTTGTGTCTAGCTCATTAGGTTGGACATAGGTCAACCCTCCTGTCTTACAACCAAATTGGGGCAAGTCCTGGCGCACACTATGAGTATGTGGCCTAGTCATGAGCCTGGTCCAAGGCATTTCCGTTGGTCCGACGGGCACCTCGCCCTCCAGACCCATGAGACCCGAGTAGGTGAGTTGAACCTCAACACACATGCAAACATTTTTAACCCTAATCACCAAGTTTGTGGCTCCTATATTATAAGATTAAAAAATAATAATTTTTCATATAAGTAAAATTAGTATCATATCAAACATTTATTAATTTCTTTTTACTCATTCAAAGTTATCACAACCTAACTAAATATAATATTATACATTGGAATTGAAATTATTGATTTATATTTTTACAAGTATGTTACTATACAAAAAAGAATAAATTTGGAACTTAGTCTTATAATATCATCTAACTTAAAAATCTAATTTACAACTGCAAAAAAAATAATACATTATATAATTTACAATATAATTATATTAATAAATAATATATAAGGAGAAGTGATCCAATGCAACAGTTTTATGGTGGAATAAGATGGTGATGTGGTGTCATATCATTTGTTAGATATATCTAAATTCAACAGTGAGATGTGACTCAAAGCTCCACAAATAACTCACCGAAGAAAGGCATTTAAAAAAAAAAAAATGGGGGAAACAGAGGCAGAGCCCTCTCCCAAGGCAAAGGCCTCACCAGGCTCGAACTCATCCTCAAAGGGAATCGTCTCCCACCAAGGAAAGCAAGTCCTAACCCAAAAAACCAGGTCTCTCTCTCTCTTTAGCAAATCCTAACAAAAAAAACCAGATACCCCCATCTCTCTCTCTAAATGCCTAATACATCAGTTACAGCAAAAAAATTTGGTAACTCTCTCTCTAAATGTGTGAATAAGTAAAATCAAAAGAATTGTTACCGCTCTCTCTTTGTCTCTCTCAAAATGTGCGAATGGGTAATACCCAAAAGAACAGTTACCCCTCTCTCTTTCTCTCTCTAAATTCCCACCTGGGTGATCATACATTTTATGGATTGTCATTGCTCCATTCTCAGATCCCAAAAGCTCCATTCTTAATTTTGGAATTGTGTTAAACACTAATGATTTCCTTTTTTTGTTCATTTATAAAATTTAAGTCTATTTACTCTAGTTGTTGCTTAGATAATAAAAAAAAAGAAGAAGCAATTATGGGTTTGTGTTCAATTACTTATTCTTTTGTTTTTGAGATTCCTTTGCTTGAAAACCATTTTCTCCATGATATTGATTTTTTGTTCTATTACTTCTCATGGAAAAAAGTTATGACAATTGCATTTGATTTATGTAGGGATTCTCTTGATTTATGCACGGATTCTCTTGATTTATGCTTTATTGTCTAATTATAGATTTATCGTATGGGCTCTTATTGCATCTTCTGCCTAAGTTCTCAAATTCATTTATGATTTTTAAGTTAGTGTTTGACTATGTTCATCCCCATTTTCTTAACTTTTGGGTTGTGAAGCACACCACAAAATACCGATTAAAAAACTAGATGGTGCAGAATAAGGCTAGATTAATGTAACGTGAAGAACCAACTCATCTTCTGTAAGCAATGTAGGTCAGTTGTCTTAAGATTTTGTGCATTACATGATGAATTGTATTAGAAGTTTCTTTTGTTAGCTTCCTTTGCTTCATGGTGCTTGTGCTTTATATTTTGGGTGTTATGGTGCTTGTAATGGACTGGTTTTTTTTATAAAGATTTTCACATTCCCCTTCACTTTGATATTTTTTTGAAAACCATGTCAAGTTGACGTTCTCTTAAAGCTTATTATCTCTCTCTACAACCTCTAATCTTATATATGTTTGGATATTGTTAAAATTGCAAAGTCCTCATGAGAATGATGTTTCTTGCACAGGTTATTATTGCATGCATATTGTCATGGAAATTGACAAAGATCAAAGTCATGCCCTCACTAATGATGTTGTGAGTTACGGTGAGATGAATGCTTTGGACATTACTCCTATTGTAGGTGACCATGAGTATACAGTTGAAGATTTAGTGATAGCTCCTCATTATGTTAATGGTAATGTTAGTTATTTGTGGAGCTTTGAGTCAAAGCCCCTGCATGAAGTTCGAAATTTTCTGTCATGAGGCACTGAATATGGATGGTTTCAATGAGTATGCTTATGATATAGTGAATGCTTACGAATTGTTGACTATGCATGATTGTAATAAGACATGCCTATGAGATATGAATGAGCATGGTTGTAATAAGATATGCTTATGAATTATTGAATGCTTATGAAATGATGAATGCTCATGTAATATTGAATGAGCATGGTTCATGCCTATGAAAAAGTGAATGCTTATGAAATAGTGAATACTTATGAAATAGTGAATGTGCATGGTTGTTATAGGACATCCTTCTGAAATGATGAATGCTCAGGAGATAGTGAATGTCCATAAAATGAGACATGACACAGATGTGATTTGATATGACAAGTAATGTGATATGAAGCACTATGCAACAGGTCATCCATTGGTAGTGTGATGTGATTTGATATGATAAGTAATGTGATATGAAGCACTACGCAACGGATCATCCGTTGGTAGTGTATTGTGATATGATACTGGTTAGGTGCCACGATCTCGCCCTCCGGATCTAGATGATCTGGCGGCACATATCTCGAGTTTCTAAGGAATCCGGGACTTGAGATCGCTCTCTCAGGAACCTTGCTCAAGAGCAAAGGCAGGTATACCAACCGATGAGAGCGGAATTTAAGGTGGGTTCAGGACTTACTGGGGCTGGCTCGCGTGGGCGCCTTCTTAGATCACAAAGAAAGCCCCTCAACTGCTTTAACTGATTCGGAAGCGCCTGACCTGCGGTCACCTCATTTTTTACACAGCACTAACAGATTTAATTTTCAAGACAAGTGGGCCTAAGGGACCCACCCTTGTCTTAGGGCAATGTAGTTCACATGAGAGGATGATGAAGTGGAGAGTTTGAAGAAAGGACGAAAAGGGAAGGGGACTTGACGAAGGGACGAGACTAGCATGATAGTCGGGCAGTGACCAACTCGGAGTGGTAACAAGACGGGCGTGGTACTCGGGACCAGCACGACGGCAATACTACTCGAAAGCCGGACCGCTATGGTGGTGTTAGACTGAGTCAATCCTTAGTCAAGTGAGAAGAGGAAAGAATGAAGAAAGGCGCGAAACGGCGAAGAGAGGGGGATCCCGATGGCTCTAAACGTTGCCACTCACGACCGTGGAGTAGCAGTGTCGCGGCCCTTGGACGGCGCTAGACACTACTGCTCATAGCTATAGGGTGAGTAGTGAACTACGATCGGCGCTGGGCATTGCCGTTGGCCACACGAGAAGGCAGCACACCCCTGCATGGGCAGCAATAGCCTTTTGTAAAGCACGTGGCAATAGCCAATTGCGAAGTGCACGGCGATAGTTCTCTTTCTGAGGCATACGGCAATAGGCGTGGGACGCAATAGAAAACTGTGGACGGCGATGGGCACCGAACGCAAGAAAGAGGCTTGCGGTCAACGATAGGCACTGAGCGCATGAAGGAAACTCGCAAACGGCGATAGGCACCGAGCGCGGGAAGCAAGCTCGTGGATGGCGATAGTCACCGAGCGCACAAAGGAAGCTCGTGGATGGCGATAGTCACCAAGCGCACGAAGGAAGCTCACGGACGGAGATAGGTGTTGTTGCGACCCCTTGCGAGCAGCGATAGACATTGCCGTCTGCTATAGGCATGCAACAGGGGAAAACCCCTGCAGGTCGCAATAAGTTTCGCCGTCTGTGCTCCTCACTAAGACGTCGAAGACACATCTGAGGACGGCGATGAGCAGCACCGTTTGCGAGCCTCGTCGAGAGACAGAGATGAACGAACAAAAAGGGAAAGAAGTTTGCAAACTCGTGAAACTGCAGGAGGGAGAAAAAGAAAAGAAAGAGGCATGCACGGCACTACCACTGTCGTGCATGGCCTCTCTCGCCTTTGAGAGAGGCTCGGACAAAGAAGAAGAAGAGAGAGAAGAAGAAAATAAAATAACAAAAAAGAAGAGAGAAGAAGATTTACCTCGAGCCTAGGGGTACCGATCCAAAAGTTTCTCTCTCCTTCCTCTCTCTCTCTCAATGTGACCCAATAGTAAGAAAGAAAGGGAATTATATTAAGTAAAAATTCTCTTTTGGCGAAGGGTTCTAGCCTCTTGCGTACAATGATTGTACATGGTATATATAGAGTTGTAGCCAAACATGAGTGGATTTATCAAAATTAAACCTAATTGCTAGAAATTAAGATTTAGCTGAATTAAAATAAATTAAAAAATAGGGTATAAAGTCACAGATTTGCCCCTTCCTAACAATTTGTGGATTTTCAAAATAGTCCTTGTGCTGCCCTAGAACTTGTGTGATCTTTCATGGATGATCTGGGGTTGTTCTGCTACCCGTTTGATCGAAAGATAATTGTTTTCTTATAGGGCTCAGCATGACAATCAATTTGATACCAACTTCAAGCTTTTGATGGTGTTTTTAGGCCACGATCATGTGACTTGAAATTTGGATGAATCTTGAAACTTTAGATCGATAATATGCTCATTCCTTGATCTTTTTCTGTGATTTCTTCATTGGATCACACTGAGCATGTCGTCACGATCGCGTGGCAATAAACGCAGCTCGATTCCATGTTCAGACAAAGATTTTGCAACTTTGGAGTTTTCGCTGAAATCTGGAATTTCGGTGTCAAAATTCGCAGTCATTTCATCGGCTTTGTGTACGGAATCCGACCCTTCATCATATACGGGGTTTGGACTGGAGATAACCCTAGACCTTATGCACGTGATGGAACTGGTTTCGCGTCAATTTGGTTCGCGAGCGATGTGAATTGGCTGCTTGATTTTCCTGCAACTTTCTTCACGGATCAACAACTTATCTTTAGCTTTTCTTCACGCTCAAGCGTTGTCGCGAGGCATGCCACATATCAAAACGCTCGTCTCGACGAGACGAACACGCTCCATCAAGTTTGAGCCCGATCTGATCTCGGATGAGGGGAGATATAAGCATCGAAAGTCACTAAGCGTGACTGCCCCTTTAATGGAGTTTAGTTGCAGGCTCGCCGCACGGGAATAGTGTGCGGCTCCTCTTGTTTCGGTCTTTCGCCTATAAAGTTTTCCTAGAGTGTCTCTTTATGTTGAAATTTGACCCCTAGGGGTTTTCAACCGTGTTGGATCCAATGGCAGTTGTCCCATAGCAATTTGACGCACCAAAAATATAGTTTTAGTTATAGGGTCCATTTTAAGGTGTTAGAGGCTGATTCTGTGAACTCGTTTCTTTGTCTTCACTGCTTTAGACCTGTCAAAATGCAACGAAACTTGGCAGAAGGCTTTGAGAGTCTTTATGAAGATCTTGACCAGTTATGGGGCCATTCTGAGACTGTTGAAATTCTACTGTATGTTAGGCTTTATTGACCATGGACCCATTATGATAAAAATTGTCTTCCAACAGCATGCCACACCGATTGTTGTGCTTTGAGAGAAGCAAGAAGTACAATCATTTGGGAGATTTCCCCTGGCTAGCCATAGGACTACGTGAACGCTGAGGAGATCCACACAATGTTGTAACTAGGATGCTCAGACGTCTGGATGCAATGTACGGATCTATTCGTGGAGGCTTTAGGGGGAGAAGAGACTTTTTGAGGGATTTGCAGGAGTCCTCACCCCTCACCCTTGAGGGAATATTTGTGATTCTGACAACTTGAGGATTTTATAGGGACCTCATTGATAAGAATCAGGCCTATCAAGCGGCCAAGTGCTATGAACCTTTGGTCGGCATTGTTTGCTGCTACACCAGGTTTTCTTTTGATGATCAGGGTATCTCTGTAGGTCTCGTTCAGCGGGTCCAATCGGCGTCTTCTTACCTGTCCCAAAGATCTAGGGGGATTTTGGCGAGGCGGCCTCATGGGCCCCATCCTGCCGGGTCCAGTCAGGGGCTTCTGACCTGTCTCAAAAATTTGGGCCTGACGGCTAAGGAATGTTTTTAGCAAGGCGATCTCATGGTGAGGAATAACCCCGAATTCTCTGGCAGGTTAGGCCCTGATTTATCAGTTTCTTACCTTCATGGGGATCTTTAGCATTTTGGAGGGATCTTTTAGTCGTCATCCTCACCCTCAAGGACTCTCTTTGTTTTTGGAGGAATCTTTTGGTAATCGTCATCACCCTCAATGGCTCTTTTTATTTTGGTATTTGGGAGATCTTGTGAGGCTCTCACTCCCGAGTGAGCCATCTTGTGTTGTGATTGGATGCTGACAACTACAGATTTTGTGTGGACTTCGCTAGTCAGAATTACCCATGTTGGCAATTGGGTGTCGGCTGAGGCTGTGGTGCTGCGTCAACCCGCTTTTTGTTGGCCCAAGCGCCATTTACGGGTTTTCACCTGGACTGGGGAAGTGGCACCTTAAATACGGTTTCACCAACTTTCTTTTATTCAGGGATTTTTTATCCATGAACTTTCAGACATGTCCACCCATTCCATCCGTTTTTGCTCACAATGCCCTATAGATTGTCACCATGCCCAGGTTTTTGTTTTCATGGAACTCTTTTACTTATGGTTTCGTGACCATGCCCGTTCGTTATTGTTACTCATGGCGTTCTCTTGTCCAGGTATACACCATGCCCGTTATATGTGAAGGCATGTTTAAGGTCATGCCTTCGGGAACCGTGCGAACTATAGTTTAGGGTCATATAGCTGGACCGTAGTGGATATGGATGACAATCTATAAGGGCCATGGGGTGAGAATGGTGGTGATTTGACTTACTTTGGGGAGATGGCATGAGGCTACCTATGAAAAGTGGAAGATGTATGAATGGAAGGTGAAAAGTGGTGACCCACTAGCTAATGGCAAGTATGAATGGCGGGATGGTTTTCCATTTTGTGAGCATGGGTGAGACTCACTTAGGAATGATGAATAGTGGCAGTGAAGTGAATGGGTTCATTGAGGAAGCAATGAAGGTGGTGTGCGCACATGGATGGGTCGGTTAGGGAAGGCGTGCGTGAAGATGCATGTAAAAGGAGGTGTGCGCATATATGAGGGTGTGTTTAAGGTCATGCCTCCGGGACCTGGGCAAAGCAGTTTAACGTCATGCGGTCAGGACGTGCACTACGTTTTACGGTCATATAGCTTGAACCGTGGTTATACTATTTAAAGTCATGCAACTAAGACCATGCATTTTAAGGTCATGCAACTAGACCTCCACTACAGTTTAAGGTCATATAATTTGGACCATGCAGTTTAGGGTCGTGCACTTAGACCACAGCTCTGTAGTTTAAGGTCATGTAGCACGGACCATTGTATGGGTCGCCATGTAGGTAAAAGTCCATGGAGGATAAGTCTGTGGATAGCAATCTGACTCCCTAGGGAACAAGCAGAGAGATTAAGATGAAGATGGCGGCTCCATGCGGAGTGGCAAGCAGAAGCGGACTTAACTGGGGATTAAGAGGGCAAGTGTGACTCCTTGGGGATGATGAGTAATGGTGTGCATGTAACTCTGAGAATGATAGGCTAGAGCACAGATGAAACCCCATTGGGGGTTGAAAAGATAAGAATGATCGTAACTCCCTGGGGATAGTGGGTTGCAATAAGATGTGACTCCTACTGGGGATGTTGGTGTGAAACAAACCCTCTGGGAATTGAAGGGGTAAGTGCGACCCCTTTTTATTTGCATACACCTACCTCCACTAGGGATGTTGATGAAATACACCTAACGAAGAGGTGGTCCATCTTACAATTAAAGTCACGCGTATGGACTATTTGTCGCAATGTGCGTTACAGTTTTAAGGTCTTGTAGCTTGGACCATGGTTACGCAGTTTAAAGTCATGCAGCTAGGACCATGCAGTTTTAAGGACGTGCAACTAGAACGCCGTTACAGTTTAAGGTCATATAGTTTGGACCATGGCGCTAAGCCTTTTAACGTTATGCGGCCAAGACGTGCATTATGATTTAAGGTCATACAACTAGACCGTGGTCCTGCAATTTAGAGTCATACAATGAGGACCATGCAGTTTAAGGTCGTGCAACTAGACCTTTGCTACAATTTAGGGTCATATAGTTTGGACCATGCAGTTTAGGGTCGTGCACATAGACCATGATTTTACAGTTTAAGGTCATGTAGAATGGATCGTGGCTGTGCAGTTTAAGGTCGTGCAACTCAGACCATTGCTGTGTATTTTAAGGTCATGTAACACGGACCATGGCTGTGTAGTTTAAGGTCTTGCAGTGCGGACCAAGGCTATGCAGTTTAAGGTCATGCAGCACGGACCAAGGCTATGCAGTTTAAGGTCATGCAGCACAGACCATGGTTATGCAGTTTAAGGTCATACAGCACGGACCATGGTTATACGGTTTCAAGTCATGCAACTAGGACCATGCGGTTTAAAGTCGTGCAACTAGACCTCTAGTACAGTTTAAGGTCATATAGCCATGCAGTTTAAGGTCATGCACCTAAACCACGACTGTGTAGTTTAAGGTCATGCTGCACAGACCATTCCCGTACAGTTTAAGGTCATGCAATACGGACCATTGTTGTGCATTTTAAGGTTATGCAACACGGACCATGGCTGTGCAGTTTAAGGTCATGCAGCACGGACCAAGGCTATGCAGTTTAAGGTCATGCAAGATGGACCATGGCTATGCAGTTTAAGGTCTTGCAGCTCAGACCAAGGCTATGCAGTTTAAGGTCATGCAGCACAGACCATTGTGTGGGGGGAATGTGACTTCAGGAGGAATAGAGCTGTAATTGGGGACTTGACTCCCTGAGGAGTGAGGCTGTGGTGCAGGGAATGAACTTCTTGAAGATGCAAAATGCTGGTCCAGATGGGAGTGTCATGGCATGCGCACAACACTAAGTCTTGGATGGCGCACGCAGCATTGGGCCTAAATGACGCGCGCATGACGTTAGGCCTGTTGTGAAGCCCACGGCGTTACCTTCCAGTTAGGCGCACGACGATAAGTCCTCAGTGAAGTGTGTGGCGATTAGTCTTCATGAAGCACACGGTGATAGCTCCCTTGACGAAGCGCACGACAACAACTCCTTGACGAAGCGCGCGGCGATAGCCTCCAAGTGAAGCGCGCGACAATAACTCTTTCAAGTCTTAGGCTTGACTCGCCCCGACCTAGTCTTATTGCAGTCAAAAGCTAGGGACTGGAGCATCATTTCGAATTTTGTGAAGGGCAGTTTGTGGCACAACTGAGTATAAAGGAGGAAAAACCCCATTTTACTGTTTTACCGAAGGGTAAAACAGTCGAAGAGAGTTTTTTGAAGAGAGAGCCGGAGCATCCATCAGGAGTTTCCCAGCTAGAGTTTTTCCTGCCAAAATCTGCAGTACCCAAGCTTTCAAGAGTTTTCTGGCAAGCTTGAGCAGGTTGTGGGCCTTCGCAACGTGCTTGCGAGTGTTTTTGGAGAGTGCAAAGGTTTTTTGGGCAGCGAAGAGGGGCTTCTTAGAGCTTCGCCGAGACCTTTTCGGTGAAGCTGCGAGCGTCACAATGGTGCTTTGCAGGAGTTTGAGTGCTTTTTCGGTATTTCCACGATTGCGGGTAGGTTGCAGAAGGGTCAGAGAGCTCTGACGGTCCTCTGGTTATCGAAATAGGAGGAGCAGTAGTGGGTTCACTGAAATCACAGTGAAATTTTTGTGAGTTGTGGCGAACTGCAAAAGTGCAAAAACATGGAGAAGGGAAGCCCGTAGGGTCATAGGGACGCTTTCTGGGGATTTCGATGATTTTCACCGACTCTAGTAACAAGTAGAAGCCGGGGAAGGTTTTCCAGTGAACAAGAGTGAGTTCCTGACGAGAAAAGGGTGAAAACCTGAGGCGTCACGGGCCTACAACGATCCGGAGATGAACGGTTGTGGAACGGCAAACCGTCGGCAAGGAGCGATGGTTGGGGAAACTGGAGAGGTGTGGGAGTTAATGCCTCCCGGGAACTGGGAACAGTGGGAACTAGGGTGCCGCGAGGGCATGCATGATATTAAGTTGCATGCAACGCTACCTTCACGCGTCTCTAAGTTGCGCACGGGATAGCCACACTCGGGAGCATGCCACTCGCGGTAATGATCTCGTGCGACGTTGGCCTGTCGGTAATGATGGTAGCACGCGGCGTTGAGCTGCGCATGGTAGTGGTCACTTGTGGCATTACGTCACACATGGAGATGATCATTCGTGGCATTGAGTTGCCCTCGGCGATGCCTTGTGGGGGCCAAGAGTGATGACAAATGAGAAGGCTCAGTTACTATGGTCTGTTGGAAGTCAAGTCCTCCAGCATAACAGTGAAGTCCATGTTGTTTTGGAGGAAGGGAATCTATCATGGGCCAGCTCCTTGCCAGAGAAGTCTGCTTTGTATGTCAGATGGATTGAAGCGGACTTGAAAATGATTGGCTTCTTCTTTTGTCCTGTAACCATCCTCTTTGAGAACACCCGGCAGATGAACTGAAGCTGACTTCCAAGTGGTTTTGCTTCTTCTTCATGATAAGGGCGTTTCTTTTTTACTTGTAACTGTCTTCTTATCCTTAGATGCAAGAGCTTTGTAACCTCCCTAATAATGGGCTTGCGTGTAGCTTGTAACCTTTTCTAATGCAATGAAAGAAATGAATTTCCTTTGGGTCGACTTAATGTTCTTCTTTTCCATTTCTTCTTTTTACTGCATGCCCTGCATATCAAGGATAGTACTTCTTTAAGTATCACCCATTGATAGGGGGCATCTCTTCTCCTCCATCCGAGTTTGCCAGTATATAGGCCCCATTTGGTGTGATCTTTTTTACTATGAATGGACCTTCCCCCTTGGGTTCGAACTTTTCGGTGTCCATGCATGACAATTGGTCTCTTGACTGCTAAGATTAGATCTCCACGGACGAGAGCGAACCTTGACAGATTTGTCAAAGGCTCTCTTCATTCTCCCCGGGTTGAGCTCGAGGTTCTACTGGGCCCCTAGTCTCCTTTTGTCAAGGGCATCCAACTCCTGATAACGGAGCTTGACCCTCTCATCTTCGGTTAGTCCTTGATGTATAGTGACACAGAGTGAAGGTATTTGAACTTCGAGGGGTAAAACCGCCTCACCTTCATAGAGCAGGGAATAAGGGGTAGAGTTTGTAGCATTGTGAGTGGTGGTGCGATAGGCCCACAGAGCTTCAGGCAGCTTCTCATGCCAATTCTTCCTTGACTCCAAAACTGACTTCCGGAGCACCCTGCACAAGGTTTTGTTGAATGCCTCAACTAAATTGTTGGCTCCAGGGTAGTACTTGGTCAAGTATTTCCACTCGAAGCCAAACTAGTTGACTAGGCGATCAACGTGATGGCTTTTGAACTGAGGGCCATTATCAGAGATTATTTGGTCCGGAACCCCGAACTGTTATATGATGTGGAGACGCGCGAAGTTGGCCACAATGGTCCTAGGAACCTGCTTGAGAGGGACTGCTTCAGTCCACTTGGAAAAGTAATTTGTCACTACTAAAATGAAGGCATGACCCAAGGTAGAAAGAGGGTCAATGGGTCCTACAATATCCATACCCCACTAGGAAAAGGGCCATGATGTCACTGTAGGATGGAGAGGCTCCGGGGACTAATGAATGAGGCTTGAGTGAATTTGGCACATTTGGCATCTTTTAGCATAGTTTTGGGCATCAGCCACCATTGAAGGCCAATAATAGTCAAGCCTGTGTATGCGCTCATAGAGCTTAGGGCTGGACTGATGCAACCCGCAGATATCTGAATGCACTTCTTCGAGTACTTTGCTTGCTTCTTGTGTATCGATGCATCTGAGGAGAATTCCATCAAATGATCGACGAAAGAGAACATCCCTATCGAGAAGGGTGTACTTGGTAGACATAAGTCGTATACCATTGTGTTCCACCAGATCTTCAGGCAGCCTTCCATGTTTTATGAAATTCATGACGGGCTCCCTCCAATCTCCTACTTGTTCTACCTCTACACACATTGGTTCAAAGGATTCAGGCTCCCGCTTCTCAGCTTTGGATTCTTTACCTCAAGACATTTCCTGCTCTACCTTAATGACATCCTTGGCAGTGAGGAGTACTCCAAACGGATAAGGCAGGCATTCGGGGAAGATATCTCTCTCTTCATCTGCTTCAACTTCGGCTCTCAAGTCGACATGTCTCCATTCTGTTACCCAGATAGGTGTGGGCCTGATGAGGATAATTGAATGGTAGCCTCGAGCTTTAAGAGCGCATCGGCCTACGAGTTCAGCCTCCTAGGGATATGACTCAGAGAGAAATCATCGAACTGGGCCATATAAGATTTGGTCATGTTATGATAAGGCTTAAGGGTATCCTTCCGCGTGTCATAAATCCCTTTAAGCTACCGGATGACCAGCTCAGGGTCGTCGAAGATGTTTAGCTGCCCCAAGTCTAGCTCTTGGGCGATCTCCAATCTGATTATGAGGGCTTGATATTCAACTTCATTATGAGAAAATGCCTCTACAAATGAGAAGGATAGAGGAATCATTCCACCGTCGGGAGTCAGGAACACGACTCCGACACGCCCTCTATCAGACTGGAATGCACCGTCGAAATACATCTCCCACAGCCAAGTTAGCACCATATAGAAAACTTTTTCATCGTGGAGATCAGTCGACACAGGAGATTCCGAAGGGACTGGGTGAGCCGCGAGAAATTCTGTTAAGGCTTGACCTTTGACTGCCTTCTGTGGTACATACGTGATGTCAAACTCCATCAACAATAATGCCCACTTGGCCAAGTGTCCTAACAGACATGGTTGGGTCATAAGGAACTTGACCGGGTCTGCCTTGGAGATTAACTTGACCTCATGACCGAGCAAGCAATGGCAGAGCTTCTGTACTGCAAAGATCAAGGCTATTATGTTGTCGTCGGAATTGGACGTGCGTAGGGGGTATTTTAGGTCTTGCCCCGGCTTTGACCATTGTGGGGTGCTTTTAGCGTTGTCAGCCATATTGGACAACTCTCGAGCTGTTGATGACTCAGGGAAGTCCGCCTGGTTGGACGCCAGGATAAGGCGAGCTGTGCCTGGGATGAAGTCTTATAAGGTTGGCATTGGAGGAAGAGGGCAGATAAATTCTTCCTCGACTAGTGGTTGAGGAAAACGATTCCTTCGACGAGTGGACCTGGGTGCTCGTTTCCTTTTGGATCCTTGGGGAGGGGTTTGGTTCATCTGCTTGGGCTAATGAGTAACCCTGGCTTGGTGGATTGCCTCACGCTTCAAGAATTTGAGCCTACTTTGTCCATGGTAGACTTTTCAGGGCTGAGAAGTAGAAGGTTATGGAAGGTACGAGGTATCCTCATAAGGGACCTGCATTGGGACTTCCTCTTGGACAAGAGTGACGGCTTGGAAGCGCTCTGAGAGAACGGTGCAAACAATGTGGCCTTCCTGTACCTTCTCAGCGACTACAACTTCAAACCCAAAGCATTCTTTCAGCTAGTGGCCTCATACTTGGTGATATGGACACTAGAGGTTTTCTGTACCCTGGGCAAGACACTTAGGCTGCCTGGCGGGCATGGGAGTGATAAGTCCATGTTGGAGCATTGCTTCAAAGAGGGCCTGTAGAGGATCTAGCGATTCCCTGGACTTGTGTCGGGAGGTCTTCTTACGCTGGTGGAAGAGGGACTTGAGGGTGTCCTTCTGGGTTACTATGAGCTTCTTGGCATTACTACATCTTCTTTGCCAAGAGCTCATGGAAGCCAGTGCATTCGCTCAGGTCATGGCCTCGTATGAGATGATACGAGCACCAGAGATTCTTAGTTCTCGAAGGGAGAAACTGGGGCTACCTTGTCGGCTTTGGCATGATGTGTCCTATTTCGAGCATTATGGAAAATAGTGCATGGAGGATGGCGGCATCTTTTTAGATTGTGACTATGTGAAAAGCCTCAGTTGCCCCGAACGCTTTCTTTAGCTCTTCAAACTTTATTTATTGTTAATAAGGGCTTTGATTGTGTCTTTGAGCTTATAGCTTGTTCTTCAGTGTTGACCTCTGGCAGTTGGATCATGTTTTGCTCGAGTAGTAGTCGAAGCAATGCAAGAACCCACTCCTTGTCAAAAGGATACACCTTATTCTAGTGATGGATCCATAAGTCACTTCGATTTATATTTTAGGGGGCGAGACCTGATTGTAGGACTGCTGCTTGCCCCCGGCCTGGGGCATCTGTGCCTTGGAGAGTCCAAGGTTTGGGGGGTAGCTTTGTTAGTGTCGTCACGGTGACGGCCACACTGATCACCGCTTTTTGCCGGTTACCCCGACTGTTGGAGTGAGATTCGAGTCGGAGGGTTGCTGACAAGATCTGCCATGGTGCTTGGACAGACCCTCAATACGAACTGCCTTAGAGATGAGCTATGACATGGAGGGTGGATTGGAGGCCTCGACATGCAGGGCGATCTTGGGACGTTTGCAGGTCCGGACAGCTTCCTTTTCAGTCATGAGAGTGGAATGAAAGTTTGCCAGCTCTCTCCATCGGGCGATGAACTTGTCAACTGGCTCATCAGGGTCTTGAGTCAAAGTGAGTAGCTCAATAGTTTCTACGTTCCTTTGGACTTCATCGAAGCATTAGTAAAACAACTGCTTCATTTCCTACCAGGTGTGCACCAAGTTTGGAGGCAGCCGAACATACCACTGGAAGGCTGGCCCTTCGAGAGTCTCGACAAACTGATGGAGGAGGGGTCGCCAAGACGCTTGGAAGTGAGCAGTATGCTGGTGCGGGCATTGAACAAGGGGAGGTTCCCTTTTTGATAGTTCGAGGGAAACGACACTTGGTCGATGTATGAGGGATAAAAATTTTGGTAAAGCGGCGCCTCTTGCATGCCCAAGACGTTGTTCTTGATGTTATGGGCTACCATGGCATCTATGTCAGTTTGGGAAACCCCGCAAGAAGGAGAGTTGTCTTGGCAGACCGGTGGGGGAGTTTGTCTAGGAATTGTGTCTTCACCAGACGGGGAATCGGTCTCATGGTGAGAAGAAGGGGACCTGGAGGCCTCTAGACGATCCATCTTTTCGAGGATGGACTGCATCATTACCTCAAACCTGTTCATCTGCTCTTCTTGGGTGTCGTCCGGCTCGTTGTTCACCATGACACTGACCATTTCTTCTTGAGGGTCAGAGCCAAGTGGAGTAGTGGACTGTAGGGCTTGGAGAGTCGTACAAGGCAAGTCGGTCTGTAGGGGCTCAGCATGCCTCGACTGGACTCGAGCCTTGTACGCTGACCTTGTGAGGATCGATTCTCAACGATCCTGGGATCGTGGCTTCTGGACAATGATCACCAAGCAATATTCTTGGACTTGCTCAGGCTCTGGGATCCGCAAAGGGAAGAAGGGATTATGGGGCAGGAGGTCACTAAGGGTGGTGACCTCGACTGCCTTAGAGGCTTCTCTGGTCAGGATCTGCAGGCCTCTCTTCTGCTTAGTCTTGAGGCTGCTGTGGACTTCACCCTAGAACCGGGTCTAGGATTTAGATTGCCCCACTTTTCTTGAGTATGAGAGGGATGTGTCTATTAATTGGGGCAAAGAGTGGGGTCCAAGGACAAAAGGCAACCTGGGTTTCTACCTTGGAGGTTGGAGGCATTCGTCTAACATCAAGTAGTTGCTCTGAATTCCCTTGTGGGGCTCGGATGCATGCCTAACTTGAGGCGGCTAACTCAAAATGGTACTCTTAGGGAAAACCTTTGAGTACCAGGTCTCAAGGTGGTTGCCTAGTGAAGGAGGAGTGACAGAAGAAAGATTTGGCTCATGACTCTGCTTGAGTCAGGATCGGGGAGGAACCTGCAAAGCCGGTGCATGTGCAACTTTAGGATTAGCCGTCCGGGTGACCTGGGGGTCAGCCGGGCTTAGTCAATGAGTTCGACCTTGAGAGGTCATAACCCATGAGCTTGTGTTTGTAAGGGACTGGGTGGGAGCCTATCTCTCACAAGATGAAGCTGTGTGGTGAGAGGGAGGACAAAGTGGTCGACCCTCATGTGCTCGAGCGGACGCAGAACTAACGCTACCCCGAGCTGTGGGATGCATGGTGCGCGCAGGGTTTGGCCCGAGAAGGCCTAGCCTTGAACGCGAGTTCGAAACAACATGAAAGTTGCCCCGAGTTGTGGCTCGAGTGGATGGACCACGAGCCCTTAGGTGTGTGTGTGGGGTGGAGACCTCAGGATCTCCGCCTCAGTGTGCCAAGGCTCCGGGTGTAGAGGTTCGAGGTAGTGAAGGAGTTCCGGGGGTAGCCTTACAGTGGCCCTGATAAACGATGGCAACTTTCTTACCTTTCGTGAGAGTGGATAGGCCAGCCTTCCGACGTACCTCAGCAATATGACTGGCAAGGGACTTGCCAATAGCACGGTGCATGTTGTGTGTGGTAGCGGAGGTGCTACCAATGCGAGGGGCATTGGTGGAGGGTCCACCAGAGCGAGGAAGCGAGGAGTCAGGGACCTTTAAGTCCCCTCTCGCACCAACCCAAGAAAGAACCTGGGAGCCGGACCGTGAGTCCTGACTCAGAAGGAGTGTAGGGAAGGAGGCTTGAGTAGCTCGCTTCCCTGAGACGATCATGAGTGCAGGGAGGAGAAAATCCCCGACTCGGATAAACAGGTTGAATAACTCGATGCTATAGAAAGTAGTGCAGAAAGTAAAAGGTGATACTGATCAAACAAGAGCGAACCGACGAAGGAGTAATAAGTCCCCAGTGGAGTCGCCAAGCTAGTTAGTTGCCTCGATCTTGCCCTCCGGATCTAGATGATCTGGCGGCATGTATCTTGAGTTTCTAGGGAACCTGGGACTTGAGATCGCTCTCTCAGAAACCTTGCTTAAGAGCATGGGTGCCCACTTAGATCACGAAGAAAGCCCCCCAGCTGCTTTGGCTGGTTTGGAATCACCTCCCTTGACTTTCGATCACCTAGTTTTCTGCACAGCACTAACATGGTTAGTTTTCAAGACAAGTGAGCCAAAGGGACCCACCCTTGTCTTAGAGCAAGCAATGTAGTTCAGGTGAGAGGGTGAAGTGGAGAGTTTGAATAAAGGACGAAAAGGGAAGGGGACTTGACGAAGGGACGAGACTAGCATGATAGCCGGGCAGTGACCAACTTGGAGTGGTAACAAGACGGGCGTGGTACTCGGAACTAGCACGATGGCAATACTACTCGAAAGCCATACCGCTATGGCGGTGCTAGACTGAGTCAACCCTTAGTCAAGTGAGAAGAGGAAAGAATGAAGAAAAGGAGCAAAACGACGAAGAGAAGGGGGTCCCGACAGCGCTAGGCATTGCCACTCACGACCGTGGAGTAACAGTGTCACGGCCCTTCGATAGCGCTAGACGCTACTTCTCATGGCTATAGGGTGAGTAGTGAACTACAGACGGCACTGGGCATTGTTGTTGGCAAGACGAGAAGGCAGAACACCACTGCGTGGGCGGCGATAGCCTCTTGTGAAGCACGCGGTGATAGCCAATTGCGAAGCCCACGGCGATAGTTCTTTCTGAGGCACACGGAGATAGGCGTGGGACGTAAGAGAAACTTGCGGACGGCGATGGGCACCAAACGCACGAAAGAGGCTTGCGGTCGGCGATAGGCACTGAGTGCACGAAGGAAACTCGCTGATGGTGATAGGTACCGAGCGCTCAAAGGAAGCTCGCGGACGGTGATAGGTACCAAGCACGCGAAGGAAGCTCGAGGGGCGATAGTCAACGAGCGCGCGAAGGAAGCTTAAGGACGGCGACAGATGTTGCCACGACCCCTTGCGGACGGCAATAGACATCGTCGTCTGCGATGGGCACGCAATATGAAAAAACCCCTATGGGCAGCAATAAGTTTCACCGTTTGTGCTTCTCACTGAGACGTCGAGGACACATCTGCAGACAGCGATGAGCAACGCCATTTGCGAGCCTCCTCGAGAGACAGAGATGAACGAACTTAAGGGGAAAGAAGTTCGCACATGGTGCTGCCATGGCCATGCGTGACCCGTGAAACCGTAGGAGGGAGAAAAAGAAATAAAGAGGCATGCACGACACTGTCACTGTCGTGCATGGCCTCTAAGAGAGGCTCAGGCGAAGAAAAAGAAGAAGAGAGAGAAGAAGAAAAAGAAGAAGAAAAGAAAATAACAGAAAAGAAGACAAAGAAAGATTTACCTTGAGCTTAGGGGTACCGATCTAAAAGTTTCTCTCTCCTTCCTCTTTCTCTCAACGTCACCCAACAATAAGAAAGAAAGGGAATTCTATTAAGTTAAAATTCTCTTTTGGCGAAGGGTTCAAGCCTCTTGCATACAATGATAGTACATGGTATATATAGAGTTGTGCCCAAACATGGGTGGATTGATCAAAACTATACCTAATTGCTGGAAATTAAGATTTAACTGAATTAAAAGAAATTAGAAAATATGGTGCAAAATGACAAATTTGCCCCTTAATTTGTGAAATTCCAAAACAGTCCTTGTGCTGCCCTAGAACTTGTGTGATCTTTCATGTATGATCCGGGGTTGTTCTGATACTCGTTTGATCGAAAGATGATTTTTTTCTTGTAAGGCTCGACATGACGATCAATTTGATACCAACTTCGAGCCATGGA
This sequence comes from Amborella trichopoda, assembly GCF_000471905.2. The sequence continues at coordinate 1,082,402 of NW_006494856.1, forward strand.
TCGTTCTTTTAGGCCACAATCATGTGACTTGAAATTTGGATGAATCTTAAAATTTCGGATCGACAGTGTGCTCGTTCCTTAATGTTTTTCTATGATTTCTTCATTGGATTACACTGAGCATGCCGTCACGATTATGTGACAACAAACGCAGCTTAATTCCATGTGCAGACGAAGATTTTGCAACGTTGGAGTTTTGGCTAGAATTTGGAATTTCGGTGTGGGAATTTGCAGTCCCTTCATCGGCTTCGTGTGCAGAATCCGACCGTTCTTCGTGTATGGGGTTTGGACTAGAGATAGCCCTAGACCTTACGCATGCAATGGAACTGGTTTCGTGTCGATCGGGTTCATGACCTGCGTGATTTGGCCGCTCGAGCGAGGTGCAACGCTGTTGATTTTCCTGCAACTTTCTTCACGGATCAGCAATTTCTCTCTAGCTTTTCTTTGCGCTTGGCCGTCGTCGCGAGGTGTGCCACATATCGAAATGCTGGTCTCGCCGAGACAACACGCTCCACCAAGTTTGAGTGCGATCCGATATTGGATGAGGGAGATATAAGCGGTGAAAGTCACTTTTCGTGACTGCCCCTTGTATGGAGTTTAGTTGTCAGGTGACCGTATGAGAATAGTGTGTGGTTCCTCCTGTTTCGATCGTTCATTTATAACCTTTTCCTAGAGTGTCCGTTTAAGCTGAAATTTGACCCTTGGAGGTCTTCAACTGTATCGGATCCAATGTTGATGGTCCCACAGCAATTTGACACACCAAAAATATAGTTCTAGTTATAGGGTCCATTTCAGGGTGCTAGAGGCTGATTCTATGAACTCGTTTATTTGTCTGCACTGCCTTAGACATGTCGGAATGCGACGAAACTTGGTAAGAGACTTTTGAGAGTCCTTGTGAAGATCTTGACCAGCTCTGGGGCCATTCGGAGACTGTCAGAATTTCCACTGTATGTTAGTCTTTATTGACCGAGGACCCATGATGATGAAAAATATCTTCCAACAGATAGTAATGTGATATCTGATAAGACCTATGTGGTCATCTATGTGACATGTGATATTTGATTGATTGGCATGTTATGAGCGTATCGCATGACCATATTGTGAATGTGATTGATTGGCATGCTTTGAGCATATTGCATGACCATACTGTGATATGTAATTGATTGGCATGCTTTGAACGTATTGTATGGTCATACTGTGATATGTGATTGATTGGCTTGCTTTGAACATTTGCATGACCATACTGGGAATGTGATTGATTTGCATGCTTTGAGCGTATTGCATGACCATACTGTGAATGAGATCTCTTGGCATGCTTTGAGCGTATTGCATGACCATGAGGTGATATGAGATTTATCGACATGCTTTGAGCGTATTGCATTACCTGACATGTGGCCTCTTCGATTCGCCCAATGATAGGACGGGAGTCGGGGTAGGTGATGATTGGGTGGTACCTAGAAGGTATAACAATCCTAACCATGGTGGCATAAGGGATAGTTTTTTTGCAAGGTTATCGCCTATCGAAAGCCCCAAAGCGTGTTGGAGACTGTGTATGTGTATGTGAAAGCAATACAAAGTGACAAAGTGGGTCATCTACTTATCATTGTTTTCTCTCCCAAGTCATGGTAGAAGTCTTAAGCAATGGGATTGGCTTAGCCTGATGAATAGGGCTTCTACTTCAAGAGTAGGCAAAGTAGGGAGTGAGTTAGTGGAAATGGTTGTTATTCACCTTAATATGTTAATTGCCAAGATTTATATAGTTGCATGATTTGATTGACCCCCACATCATATCATATATGATTAATCTGATTTGTTATCGCTTCACTATGAACCATGCACGACACACTAATGAATATGATTATGACACATGACTCATGTTTTATAACAACAGTATAGAACCTTGTACATTGTTGTAAATGATATTCATAGGCTGGGAAGCATGATGTTTGATCTACTTACTGGGATTTATAGCTCATTTTGTTTGCTTCCATCCTTGTAAATTACTAGCTGCAGGTCGAGGACGTACGGGTAGTGTTCGTTACTGGCGGTTGAAGACCCGAGCTTGGCGAGATAACTCCCTTTAGATTTTAGGTGTTAGATGGTCGTTGGCCTTGTAATTGTTGTTTGTGAAGTTATGTATTTTGTTGTTGATGCCTTGGACTATTTGTATAGATTAAGTTTGGTTTTAATTTATCCAATTTTTGTTATGGTTCTAGTGGAAGTTTCTGCTTTCTTTTATGGTTTTCTCTTATTTCCTTCTTTTCAAATGCGTTGAGCTCACTCTTGTAATTAGGGATATTTTACTTTACCCTTTTTTTTTTTTTCCCCTTATTTTGTGATGTGAATCATATCCGTTCACACCTCTCTCTCCATTCTCTTTTGTATTTGTTTCATCTATTTCCCTTGTATTTTGTTCAATAGGTTAGTCATTCCTATTTTCTTTTAATTACATCTTCCTTTCTCACTTTTTTCATTATCTTTTGCTACTTATTTGGTCTTACCATCCTCTTTCCCTTTTTAATGAACCATTCTTTATTTCTCTCTACATATGTCGTGTTAACCCTCCTCCTCATGCTCTTTCCTTTTATTTCTTTCTTTTATTTATTCTTATTACTTTTGTTGCATATTATATATTAGCATAGGCCATCTTTCATTTTCCCTTCTTCTATTTTACTTCTCATCATGTTGTATTTTTATTTTTACTTGCATTTTATACTCATATCTCTTTGTCTCGTCAATGAGGATCTCATCTTCCTTCTTTGCAACCACACCCGCATCTTCATGGTAATATCCCTCTCTTTCATCTTATGTTATGCATGTTTAGATTAGTCTTCCTTCTTTTGCTTCTATGCTTTTTAATTTTTTGTTCTTCTTGCATCTAGTAGTTAGATTTTTTACTCATGTTTACTTACATCCTTCTAATTTAGCTGCTTATCTATGGATTTTTTTTTTATTCTCTTTTTATATCTATTTTCCTAAAATCACTTTTTATCTTCAAACCCCTTTCAAAACCTTCTAGGTTGAGTTTCAAGGTTAAGAGAGTAGGGAAGTCGGCTTTGTCGTTGATCCGAGAGAGATAAGGGCTTAGGACCCGATTCTCCCTCGGAGCGTAATTTGGCAGGACCCATACTCTGCTAACTTATTGATTTATTTGCACATAAAATCAAGACGGCGACATAATCTCCTACCCGCAATTTCGAGTATAAAGACATTTGAAGGAATGTAATTTGAATCTTTGGAATCTGTGAAGGAGTTTTATAATGAATATGCTAGGCGGGAGGTTTTCGTATGTGTGCCAGTACCTTTTATTATACTCATGATGGAATTGCTAATGCTGGAAGATTTGTTTGTTCAAAACAAGGATTATGAGAGAAGAACTATATGGACAATGAAAACAGAGTCAAAAGGCCACGTGCAATAACTCGAGAAGGATGTAAGGCAATGATGATGGTATAAGGCAAAGATCACAACCATTTGCTAGCGAAGCCTGGAGAAGTTTAATATCTATGATCACATAAGAAGATGACCAAAATATCTATGATCACATAGAAGATGACCAACAAGGCACAACATATTATAGACACATACGCCAGTACATGATTACGTCCATGCCTTATAATGTATGTGCTTAGCCAAGAAGTGGGTGGAAGTGACAATCTTGCATTCACTAATCGTCATTGTCAAAATTACATTACCAAAATTCGGCAAAGGAGATATTCAACTTGTCTTTGAATACTTTAGAAATATGCAATTTGAGAATCCTGTGTTTTTCTATGCGATGCAAGTAGATGAGAATGGACATTTGACTAGAATATTTTGGGTCGATGCTAGATCAATGATGAACTATCGATATTTTGGGGATGTTGTGTTTGGCACAACCTATTTGACAAACAAGTATCGAATGCCTTTTGCACCATTTATAAGAGTAAACCACCATAGTTAATCTGTATTATTTGGTTGCGCTTTACTAGTTGATGAAAGTGAAGAGCCATTTGTTTGGCTATTTTAGACATGGCTTCAAACAATGTCTGGCCATCATCCAAATTCAATAATCACTTATCAAGATCTTATGATGGGAGCAATCATAATATGAGTTTTTGCAAATACTTGCCATCATCTTTGCCTATGGCACATTTTGAAGAAAGTACCAGAGAAGTTGTGCCATGTATATGTGGAACATGGAAAAAGTTTTAGTGTTGATTTTCATAAGTGCATCCATAATTCCGAGACAATACAAGAGTTTGAATCGTGTTAGCAAATAATCATTGATCGCTACAATTTAAAAGAGAATTGATGGTTAATCAGACTGTATGGCATTCATGAGCAATGGGTTCTGGCATTCATGTGCAACACATTTTTTGTAGAGATGTCTACAACCCAATTGAGTGAGAGTATGAACTCATTTTTTGTGGCTATGTAAATGCAAAAAACACTCTCAAAGAATTTGTTGAGAATTGCCCTTGCATTAAATAGTCGGTTTAGAAGGAGAGAGATGCAAACTTTGAAACAATTCACAAACATCGGGTTTTAAGGACTTATTTTCCAATAGAGAAAGAAGCAACTTGCATTTATACCAGAGCAGTATTTGACAATTTCCAAGAGGAATTGTGTCGCAATATTGTGCATGTTACAATAGAATCAAAGAATGATGGGGAAATCATTGTATTTAAAGTTTCAAAATATGATGAAGAGAATAGGGTATTCATCGTTACATTAAATGTACCTGAAACCAAAGCAATTTGTAGTTGAGCAATTGTTTGAGTTCATTGGATTACTTTGTAGACACATTATAATTGTTCTCAAATTGAAAACATTTTTAAAATCCCACCTTGTTATATCTTGAAGCGATGGGCAAAAATTGCCAAGGAAGGGTGTGTAATAGATGAACATGGTCATACAATGTAAGTTGATTTGCATGAATCCTTGACTGCACAATACAGTGAATTGTACAGAAAGGCAACAAACTTTGTAGAGAATGGAGCCATGTATAAGGAAACATTTCATGAAGCAATGCATGTTCTTGATGAGGACTTGAAGAGAGTTGCAATTGTGAAAGAAAATATCGACAAAACGAGCCCAAAAGATTCCTAACGTTTGCAATTAAATGTTAATGTAAGTCAAGAAGGAAATTTAATAAACAATCAGAGAGTGCTTGACCCCCTACCAATGAATACAAAAGGGGCTCCTAAGCACCAGTTGAAATCCTTCTTGGAGAATACACAAAATAGTAATAGGAAATGTACCATGTGCAAAGGTAGCTATCAGGATAAGAGGAATTGCCCAACTCTGAGGGGTACACTGAATACCGAAGAATGCAAATGAAATGGTTTTTAAACTGACCCCTTTCTTAAATCCATCATTTTCAATTGTTAATAAATTTGTAATTGTTCGACTGTATTGTTAACTAATCCTGTAAACCGGTTTTGTGATCTTAAGTGTGAATTCCAATCGCATGTTGTGGGAAGTTGCTCTTTTGGTGGAACTTGTGATTCTTGTTCTCATGAAATTCAACTTATCAAGAAAAAATGAAGGATCTCTCATTAGCACCACTTCTTGTTCTCAAGAAATTACTCTTGGTGGAACTTGTGATCTCTTGTTCTTATGAAATTCCACTTATCAAGAAGAACTGAAGGATCTGTCATTAGCACCACTTTTTGTTCTCAAAAAATTGCTCTTTTGGTGGAACTTGTCATCTCTCATTATCACTTCTTGTAAAGAGTGCTGCCTCAAGCACCATTTTTTTTGTACATGTTGCCATTTTTCAAGGGGTGTCATTTTTTGTACAAAATGTTGCCTCAAGCACCATTTTTTGTTAATGTGGCCTCCAACAATTATAATTTTGCAGTAAATAGAGTACAGTCCTCTTTAACACCCCAACATTTGAAATTTTAGATTATTTTTTTGGTGTATTTTGACATTGTTGGTTCTATTGAATGGTTTCTCTATGTTTCAATGGTTTATTGACATCATTTTCAAGTATGCCTTTGGTAATGAGGGCACATGGATCTAAACAGTTGGGGTATTTAATGATTGGCATGCAACATAATGAGGGTGAGAAATGTCAATTCTATTATAATGAATTTTGAATTGGATTATGAGTGGATCAATAAATTCAATGAACACTAGTCTATACAATTGTGAACACTGGTCTTCTCATTTACTAGTTTTATTGTAGTTCCACTCATACAAAAGGGACGCATTGGCATCAGGTCTCTCTTAAAAGAAGTTAAAACTAATGCTTGCAGCTCAATGGTTTATTGACATCATTTTCAAATATGCCTTTGATAATGAGCACACATGGATCTAAATAGTTGGGGTATTTAATGATTGGCATGCAACATAATGAGGGTGAGAAATGTCAATTCTATTATAATGAATTTTGAATTGGATTCTGAGTGGATCAATAAATTCAATGAACACTAGTCTATACAATTGTGAACACTGGTCTTCTCATTTACTAGTTTTATTGTAGTTCCACTCATACAAAAGGGACGCATTGGCATCAGGTCTCTCTTAAAAGAAGTTAAAACTAATGCTTGCAGCTCAATGGTCATTCAGGTTACACATGCACAACATATTTCTGTAAAATTGTGTGAAGACCATCCATCCAACCCACTGTGAAGACCATCCATCCAACCCCCATCTATGGAAGATATTAGATTTCATAAGGATAAAGAAATCACATAAGAGTAGAACCAGCCAAAACTTTGAGTAGCAGCCATGTGTAATCCAATGAATCTACCCTTGTTGAAATGATAAAGTTATTAGAATCACAACTTTACTAATGGAGAGTCAGTGCTTCAATTGTAGCATTCATGTAAAATAAAAATTGTAGTAACAATTCCTCAAAGTCTAGGAAACGAATTACAAAAATGGCATTGAACTTTTACAAGTACTGGATAATCCAATTACAATGAACTTTCACTCCAATGAACTCTCAAACCAATTACAATTAACTTCCACTCCTTTATGTCAATTGCATTGACCTCCGTCTACGTTTCTAATCGTTTTCACTCATTATTTTATTCAAACCCCAAGCTCCTTGGGTTTTTCACTTCCCACGCATATCCATGGCTAACAACTACGATTCAATCGGTAGTCCTTAGGCCAATAGCGAATATGTTGAAGTGGTCCCCACCAACTGGATCATAGAGCTTAAAAAGATCAATATAGTGGTCCGGCAAGCCCACCAAATGAAAATCATCAACTGGGCCTGCCCCAACCCTGAGTAGAGAGTTATGGATTAGCATCTGGATGAGAACTCAATAAACCCAAAAGAACTACATGACAAGCAAAACAAAGAAAAAATGGCTAAATTAACCCTGTATAAGTAGAGTTCAACACACAGTCAAGATACACAATTACCTCATCCTTGTGATCAAATATAAGTAAAACCATCAGATACAGGTAGAAATTCGACTTAGTGAGTACCACATAATTGAACCTCTAAGACAACAAAAACATATTTTAGGGGCAAACCAAATCAATTAGAATTTGAGACACTAGCCCCACATCTCAAAAGTTTCCTCTAATCAAGTTCCTAAGAAACATAACACCAAGAAATAAGGGCATAAAAGAATAGGACAATCAAATTGGTGATTCATGGCAATACAAAAAAACTTACACACACCCCAAATTGGCTTGAAATTTAACCAACCTGAGTATCTTTTCTTTTCAACTCTTTTAATTAAGGAGAGCAAGTTTCCATTTGATTAATCAAGATAGGTAGAAAGAATGAACCCACTTGATAACAGGGGAAATGTGAATAGCAATTGGAAGGATATTCCTAAAATCTAGCTCACTTTCAGGACAATTTAAATGTTGTTGGGGATCAGCTCATTTATAAAAACAAACAAACTAAGTGAATTGATAGGGAACAAGGCTATCAAGAAAAAAACAGCTTCAATATAAAGCACACCGTTTGTTATGCAAGAAAAAAGCAATTGTCAAGAAAAATGTAGTTGTCAAGAAGAATGCGCTTGAACAAGGCAAATTATATTAAGCACACCGCTTTTTTTAGTCATTTATAAATCTTGCTCACTTTCAGCATCACAAGGCTGTCAAGAAAAATGCAGCTTGAAAATTGGCAAGCTAAGTGAATTGATAGGGCACAAGACCAAAGAGAACCAACATTGAAACTGATGTACATGTACCTGAAGCTGCCAACATTGAAACTGATGTACATGTACCTCAACCAACATTGAAACTGATGTTCAAGCGGGTCTTGTAATTCATATATCTTCCCATGAGCATCTGCAAATGCAACAACCTAAGAAGGTTGCAGTGACGTAGTGTCAACCATTTATCGGTCAATTTGGAGAGTTTTCTTTATTAAAGCTCTAAAAACCAGTTTGAGAGAGACTCAAACGAATTCAAAATCGAGTTTTTCCAAGAGATAAATTTAGAGAGAGAGAGGGGACAAACCCAAGAAACTGAGGCATATTCACATACTTTTTTTCAAAAGTTCAAGCTTTTGTTGCTACAAAAAAAAAACAGAGCACCTTAGATCTTCTTCATCTTCTCTCTCTCTTTCGTCATATGCCAAACCAGCCCCACTATTATTTGAAGCTCAAATGGCCCTCATCAGTTTGATCATCCTCTGGTTCAAGTTCGGGCATAATGGGTGCAGGGAAACAAATTTATCAGGCCAAGGAAATGCAAGTGTACTGAACAAAGGCTCTAATGAGGTGTCACTAATAGCAAACATCACCACTGATGGCTGCTCTCCTTTTTTAACATCAAAATCTAAGTACCAATAACTAATTATCTGCTCAAAATTGAAAATAAAGAGCAACTACTAAGCAGATATACCAGAACAACTAATAACCAAGTTTTACTAGCATGCACTTCCTAATTCTTGAAGGAATTTAAGAGAACATACTCACATGTCCATTCAGCGAAAACCAGCCTTACAAAACAATGCCCCATATAACCAGGCCATGAATAAAGCCAAAAGACCAACTGGTGTCACTCTAATAACAAACCCTCGCAGAAATTGCCTCTGACCCCAAGGACTTTACTTGGTCTCTTTCTCTCTCTAAAGTTTCTTCTCTTTCTCTCTCTCACTAGACCTCTTCCCATTCCCCCCCTGCCCTCCCTCCATTCTCTCTCTACCTTTCTCTCTCTAAGAATTTCGCACAAAGAGAGGGAACCCACAGTGGTCACAATGGAGAGAGAGAGAGAGCACCCTTTCGTCATAGAGAGAGAGACTGGTGGTTAGAAGTGCCTAAAGAGGGATTTGAAATTTGATTTCAAATTAAAAATTTGTAGTTTGTATGATAACTTTCGTTGAACCCTTAGATTAAAGTAGATCCGATGACTAAAATAAAGCCACATCACTGTTTCATTCTACTATAATAGAACCGTTGCATTGGATCACTTATCATATATAAGATTTTGTTATCAATATAATTAGTATAAGTATTGTTGGCTATGGGGCTTTTCAAAGGCTTACAGCCAAGAGTCTTATACTCAATGGAGCTAGAGAGACTGAATCTAGGTGCTTGATGTATTGGGCCCAGATTCATATTATTTCGAATTTTATGAGGCATTGAGAGCTTATGTTTTGGAGAGAATAATCTCTTGGGAAGGTGTTAGGGTCACCTTAACTATATATGTTAGAATGTCTCATAGTTGATGTGATAAACTAGCGTTTGAAAATACCAAATTGAGAACAATAAAACCCGAGTGTTTGATTTTGAGTTGGTCATGTATGGAATGGTCATGGCTTACGGGACATGAGCCCGTATCCTAACACGAGACCATTCCATGGCATGTGCACCCACATTCGTATGGGGAAACAACTCTTCTATAGTATTATACGATTTAAAAGAGCTAGTACACGTGCTTTGAGATGATCATTGTCATAAAGTAGTAAAATGTCTCACAGGGGTGCACTTGTAATCTATTGAGAAGCCAGATGGTGGGAAGCTCTGGCTCAGTAACTTTGATGTGACCAATTATGTGTTCTTGCTATAAACTGTAGAGCACAAGTCTGCTGAGTCAACTTGAGACACCGGTGGAACATCATTCGGGACTAACCCAGTGGAGTACTCACATTACTAAGTCAATGCCTTGAGATCTCACATATACCTTTAGTCCGATTTAATTATGATGAGAAATTATGTAAAAATATGTAAATATGTTTCAAATATTTAATGGGATTTTTGGAGTGTTTTTCATAATTTTTAAATCATCGAAAATGTGATTTTAAAAATTGTTTGGGTTAAATTCAAAATGAGGACATCCATAAAGACGTCACGTGGCACCCAAGTGGCCATAGGGTGGTCACGTGGCGCCATGAGCCCCTTACATTGGGCGCTCTTCTAATTTGGGGATGGATCCCCTTTTGACACTTGATTATTTAATTTGATTTCCAAACCTTATGTTATTTGGTTATAACTTAGAGTTACATTTTTAATGACATGGTTAATTGTCACATATGTGATATACTTGGCTTCTGTGAAGCCAAGGGAATTTTTGAAATAAGCATTGTTATTAAAATTAATATCCACATAGGTTACATTGTATGTGATTATTTCATGTAGATGCACATCATTGGTGTAACCCATGTGAAGGTGCGGAGTGCATGTGAAGGTGTGGGTTGGGCTAATCTTATTGGTGGTGTCACAACCCTCTTTTTGCCTTTCCCATGCAATGACACTTTTTTTTTTGTTTTTTCTTTGCCCTTGAACAATCTCTACACTCATGGATTTATTAAATGTTGAGAGCATTTTTGTAAGTATACTTGGACATATTTGAAATAAAAAAAAGTATGGGGTTGTAAACAATAACGTAAATGTGGCTTTGACCTAGGGTCTTAGTGGGTGATAATGATGGCAAATATCATCCATTGATCTTGGTGGTAGATGGCTAGGGATAATTAGTCTCTCATGTGCCATTGATGATGTGCTCAAAAATTGAGATTTAATCATACTTACTTCATATAAATACAATCTTGTGGTCCAACCCAACCTAATTTTGAAAAACGAACTTTCATAAGCAAGAAGGAACATAGAGAGAGAGAGAGAGAGAGAGAGAGCTCTCATGAGCTTTTTGCAACAACCATTGTAGAACTTGCATTCCATTTATCGTGCTTGGAGCTTTAGGGTGAGCATTCACTACATGAGATCTAGTTCGTCTTAAGCCATCATCAAGGTAACCTTCTATCGAGTTTTCACTATTGTTCTTCACCCTATTCCACTTCAAAGGTTGTTTTAAATTCTTAGTTACAGTAGCTTTGTAATCCTTTTATCTTTTACTTCATGTGATTTGTATGATTACCTTTTATAGGGTAGTCATCCACTTTGGTATAAGCTTCATACATTGGTGATTCTTTGATTGAGCATGGTTTATCTTTGATTTTTTGTATATAAATTTTTGGTACATTTCTTATACTCAAGTTTCAAATTCTAGATACCCATTACCTCTTTGAATCATTTAGAGTCCACACTTTTGCATGCAATTTTGTTTTGGAGCTCTGGTGGACTATACAACATGTTTTGCTCTATCTTGCTCAGTTTTAATCGGATCTCACCCGTTCTTTTGCAAACTATTGTGGGTTGATTTTATCATTGATTATGGACTATATGAAGTGTTTGTAGATGTGTATAAGCTTTCCAAACTTGATGGACACCCTTGAGATAAATTAACCACTTGTGCACTCATCTTTAGGACAAATTTAAGTCCTCAAAATCCCCGATTGTGGGCCTAGCACAAGGATTGCTTCTCTATTTTTGTTTGTATGTTAATTTGATATATTTACAGTCATTGAGTGATTTATGATTTATAGAATTGAGTACAGTATGTGAATATTGAGATAGCTCTTATAATCTTGTAGTGTGAGCTTCAATGTTACACTTTATTTTTTATGTGGATTGAGATCTCATTGTATTATTATGATCAAGCATATGATGTGCATAAGATAATGTGACATATGATCAGGATGAAGATTGAAGAAGAGATCATTATGTAATTTTGATAGAGCGATGAATTTGAGTATAAGTCATGTAATATGTTGTAGAAATGTACGTTGTGAGTATTTGGACATTGTATTGAGCTTAATTGTATTGATAAAGGGATATGTAAGGGACCTATTAGAGTTGTAATTTTGTTTATTAAGGTTGGTATAAACCAAGTTTGAAGGCTGAAATTCATGTACTATGATTTTGTATTGAGTTCTTCATGTATTTAAAGCTTTATATTTTAATACAATAGAAAAAAATTTACAGCTAAGAATCTAGCCCCTTGGTCTTATACCAGCAACAATTATTAATTATAATATTATACTAAACGTAATTCAAAAAACAAGATGGCTCTTACATGTATATTTTGAATTGTTTGTATACTTTTTATAATAAACGTAATTAGTTTAAAATACTTTAAATTGCTAGTATATTTTTTAAGCAATATTTGAGTTGCTAAAATAATTTAAAAAACAAGCAGTGCTCTTAAATTTTTCTGCCCATAATATATTTTTCTCAAATTAATCTTCTATTTAAGAGAGCTCTTGCATATATATTTGGGTTTGGTGGGACGCTTGGTCCCTTTGCAGCGCCACATCATTTTGTACTAACGAGGTTTTTATACTTAATATTATTAATGGTAAGTTTGCATGCATAAAGGTTTGGAAGCTGCCACATCAAGAAAAATGCAATTTATACCTTATGTGCTCTCATGTTAATAAGGTTGCACGCATAAAGTAGTGAGAATTCTCCCGCATCAAAAACTTTAAGAAGAATTCACTTTTATAAAAAGCTTGGGGTCACATTAATTGCCCCTGATTGAGTGGGATACGTGACCAAGTGGCAGTGACAGTGTGATGACGTTAGTTGCTAGTTGAGGTGGATGGATGTCCTTTATTTGAAAATCTTTTAAAGATATTTTTGAAAAAAAATTAAACAAATTTTATTCGGTGACATGTTTGTAGTTTGCATGTCCTCGAAGAACATTCCTAGACTTCTCTCCCTAAAGTTCAAGAAACTATTTCTAGACCAGCAATATCTCAAGTAGAACATAGTACTGACTCATCCCTTTTGCCTAATTTGGGCCACAAATCCATGTGTCGGGTCTAAGGGCCCGGCCTCCGGAAAAGTTTCTCTATAGTTGTTTGTTTTATTTCTTAAACTCTTTCCAATGTTCACAAAACCAGTTGGTCTGAACCAAACATGGCTGATTAGATCGCTACCGATGGGGTGGCGAGTCTAGTTAGGGCCGGTTTTACGGTACATCTCACAAGATGGCATTATCCAAAAAACATTGGCCACAAAACCGATTGGTTCAAGGTCGAACCGGCTGTGTTTTTATAAAACCGGCTGGTTTTCAATTAACCAGACCGGTTTGCCGATATAACGGCGTTTTTTAGAAAATAACGGCACCGTATAAATAACAACGTTATTTTGAAATAGAGACCGTTATTTGTAGCAGGAAATTTGTGAATCCAATTTTGCACCTTTTTTAATTCGGTTTGTTGTCAATTTTTTGTTTTTTTCGTGTTTTAATGGTTTAATCACTATATAATTGATATAAAACAAGTAATTTGGATTTAAACATTGAAAAAAAAATGAGTTTCTTAGATTGAAATGACGGATTTTTTAGTTTTTTGAAAATTTCCGTCATTCTTTCAATAATCTCCTCAATACCTAATGGTTCTTGATGAAATTTGAGGGGTCTATTTGAAGTGTTCATTAGATTCAAGTTTTAATTTGTTCAGAAAACAAAAAATCAAGGGCTTATTTTTGCCTGAAAAGCTGCTACTCCGAGAACTTGTGCTCTACCCAAAAACACAGATTTTTTGTCCATTTATTGGTTGTTTTTTATCAGATTCAGTTATCTATTTCGCTCATTGAGGCTTCATATGTCAAATAAAATTGGCATGTTTATTTATGATTGATTAAATTTTTTTATATGAATTTTTTTGTTGCACCATATCATGAAATTTTCATAGATATGAAATTTCCGCCTTTTCTTCAATTAAATTAAAAATACCAAATATGTTTTGATGATATTTGGTGCTTTTGAAAGATGATCGAAGCCTTTACAATGCATGTATGTTTATTTGTTCAATTATGCAAATATTTAGGGTAGTTTCTTGCTCGAAATGTTGTTTCACTTTTTGGGGTTTTGGAAAAGTCGATTTTTCTAAAAAAGATATTTTGTTTAAGAAAATTATCTTTTTTGATGAAATTGAGAAGTGTTTTTATAGTTTTCTTAATAAATTTATATTTAATAGAATTGTGATTTTTTAATAAAATTACGTTTTTTGATGAATATGGGAAGTGTTTTTTTAATTTACTTCATAAAATTATTTTTTGATCAAATTATTTGTTCTACTGTTTTTATTTTTTGATAAAATCACTGCACAACACATTGATATGGATATGGTTGATACATACAAGAACATATAAGAACAGTAGAACATATCTGCTGTGCATTGATTTTTCGTTTTGTGGCATATCATGAGATATACTTTTTGTGAAGTATGCCTTATTTAACTTCATCGAAAAAGTATTGTATGAATTATGTTTTATATAACTATATGGAAAAGGTCCATTCTATTTCTTGTCATAATTAGTTGGCATTTTTATTTGATTTAATAACATCAAGCTACTTTTGTTATTTGTAAAAAAAGTGCATAAACTTTCATTCATAATGTGAGCAATTTTTGTATTAAAAAAAAAAAAAAATCGAAAGTTTTGCATGTAAGCTTTGGGATAAATATGTTAATTCTTGGAAGAATATGTTACATGAGAAAAATATCTTCAAAAAAATTCCTAAGATATTTTCATGTATAGGACCATAGTATTCAAATATTAATTTATAAAAAAATTGTTTCAATTTTTTTTTTGTAAGATAAATATATGTAATAAGATATTATACACTTAATCTAAGTATTTCTATTTTTAAAAAAAAAATTGGGAGTTTTGACCCATATTTTTTAAAAAAATCTACTTGACCGGTTAATTCGGTTAAGCGCCCTGGTTAGTCTGGTTCCGGTTCAAACTACTCCCAGTTTCATGTCCGGTTCGATTTTGTGAACACAAAAATAATCTAGAAAGGATACATACCTCTTTGTTTTGAGTGAAGAAAACAAATAATGGAATGCAAGTTATGCGCCGTCTTGCACTCTAGTGGATTCTCTCAAGAAATAGCTTGAAAGAAACATCGCTTGGTCTTGAAACCTCACGACCTTTCTTTCCTCCCTTTCTTTTGTCTGCCACCCCAAGAACCTAGGAGGGTGTTAACCCCTGTCTCTCCTCCCTTTCTTTTGTCTGTCACCCCAAGAACCTAGGAGGTTGTTAACCCCTCTCCCTCTACTTTAGAAACCATTTGATGGTCAGCCGCCCTTAAGCTTTCCGCATGATGCCCTAGAGAGAGATCAACATGAAATCACTTGCATTAAATAGGTAAGAGGTCATGTACTTAAACGGTAGTCTACGTGTAAATTGGATATAAGGCAAGCTTGCCTTTTAATTCTAAGGAGGCTAACTTAGCCATTCATCCATTACTTAGCTACCATGAATTAAATGTGGATAACGCACAATTATCATTATGATGACTCCTATTTCTAATACTTTCCAAATTCTATCTGCCGTCCAACAAAACCTTCCTAGAAAACTCCTTCCAAGATTCTATAATCAACTCCAGTCAGATTTAGATTTCATTTCAAGCTTCTATTTTTAACAAAGTTTTTTAGTCACCGTATTTTACAACATCTTTCCAACTAACTAACCACGTATGACTTTTCTTCAAATGGGCTTCAGTATAGGCACCATATTGAAGAATCAAACATTTCAGGACATCTAGAAGCAATGCTTTCGCTTCGACCAAAGTATTTGGATTTTAGGTATAAACGAAAGAGAGGCGAAGCCTGGTGTTGTCGTTTTGGTCAGATTCGAATCGTTTCGTGTTGCTTCGGTCAAATTTCGACCGCTTTGCGTCTACTTCGGCCAATAAAAAATAGCTATATAAATGTATTTTTTAATGTTTTATTATATTTTTTTATTTTAAATTTTTTCCATTATTTGTATATATATTATATATATATATATATATATATCTAATTTATTTCTACTAGATTAAAAAGCCCCGAAGTCTTCCTTCGCATCGGCTGAAGCACCGAATTACTTCATTTTCTGATTAAACCGAAAAAGGCTCCAAAACGAATCTAACAACATTGCCTAGGAGAGCCAGCCCCGTAATGTTTGACTTTTTGACCACCACATAGCCCCTTCGCCAATGGGATCTACATGGGCGGACATATAACAAGGCCAATCTCTCCATGACATCTAGAACTAAAACCAAACAATAGATGCATGGGATGCATGTCTCCCATGCGACAGTCACATGATTGGCCTGTCAGAGCTTGTCAGGATATAAGCTCCCATAGTTCATAGATAGCCTTAGATTCTAAGTGCTCTCCCCATGGGCAACTTTAGGCTCTACTTCGACTAGATATACTTGTATAGGAGTATCTAGATTTCCTCCTTGTACATAAGAATCTCTCTCAAGTACATGCTTGCTAATGGTTGCACAAACCTAACAAAACTCTAGGATCACATAGATCTTAAGAAATTAGTAGCACGCAATCTGTGTAGGATATTTCCTTTGCCAAGGTTTCCAAGAGCTTGTCCTCAGAAGCTCTTAAACGACCTACATCATGGGATCCTCTTTGATCTCCCGGTCAACCAAAAGACATCCACCCTCGTTGTAGCTCCCCTAAACAGGGTGCTCGTGGACACCATTTGGCGACGCACATCATGGGACCAAGCACAACTACCTGGGATCTATGTTGACTCATCTAGTCAAACTATGTCCTAGATAGAGTCACCTCCCCGTTCATACGTTGCCCCCAAGTATCCAAGTAGAGCATGCTTCCACTCAAAGTCTCAAACTAAGAGTAACCCATAAAAAGTGTGATGGTACACAAATGGAGAAAACTCAATAGAATTTTAATCAAAAAGCCAAGTTTACTTGCATTTGAAGCCCACAAACTCCAACAAGGAAACCTATTAGGTTCGTTTGAAGGTATCTATTGACTAAACACCTTCTCCTTCACAATCCAGTGACTTAGGATTGTCATGGAGAACATAAAACCTGAGCATGTGTTTCCTTCTTTTTTCTTTTGTTTTTTTTTGCTCTTAATGGCTGGGGAATGAGCATCATGAAAGTAATACCTCACATCATACCTTGACAAGTTCAGGCAGCAACTTTGGTGAGGACTAATGTTAAGGAAATGCCAAGGTCAATTGGAGGTATGTTATATGGATGATATGTTATACCCTGCAACTCTCTAGGTCTCACTCCCTTGTCACGCTTGGTTGTGAGAAAGGACAACCCAAAGGGGGAACAACAAAATTAGATACTAAACCCCACTGCTAATGTAAGGCTACAAGTGTGAATGCTTTGTGGGGGAAGCTGGTTTTGGTGATCGAAGAATGATCTGTCGTGACCTTGTAGAACATGGAATCACAGTTAAATTAACTCGAACCAAATGCTCATTCAATTTCCTTAAAATGGGATACTTTTCGGGTTGTTTGGGTGTAGTTTGATTAGATGCATAGTTCTGACTAAGTTTGTGTATAAGAGAAACTCTTAACAATTTGGATTCTGGGGTGCATGACAAGCTTCTATGTGTGGTTTAGGGACTCTATGTGTAGTCGATGTTATGATACTATAATTAATACAGAGAGTAAATCAAATTTATGATAGGGTTCTTGGCATGCAGAGTATTCCTAACTTCAATATAAGGTAATTATAAGAAGGGAAGAATATCCTTATATTGATCTTCGAAAAGCTCAAAATTCCCCACCTTCTTGGAACCGGTAATCTTTCTATGAACAAAATTGATGCACGTAAGGAATTAGATTTCGAGAAGGGATGTTTCCGTTGGAGGTATTACTTTCCATCTATGAAAGGTGGTTATTTCTGGTATTCTCACCAAAGAATGTGGGCATCAATAGTAGCAACATGTTGTTTTAGCCACTGCATCTGCAAAACCAAGGGTGGGAATCCATAAAGCAGCATTGGATGGAATGAAATAAATTGGGTTGGATAACAATTGATGGAGAGTTGGTCCTGCTATGGGATTAATGACTAGTTCACTCTTCCTATGGAGTTCAACCCAGTGTTAGAAAAACCAGCCGGTTAGAACTGGAACCGGCCTGTTAGATCAGAACCGCTAGGGTTCCGAGTTTGGTTAGGGCCGGTTTTGTGTGTCTATTAGCCTAGATGATAACTTCAAAAAATTTTCAGCCCAAAACCGGCCGTTGAGGGGTCGAACCATCCGTGTTTTTGTCAAACCGCGGTTTTCAGCTAACCGGACTGGTTCGCCGATATAGTGGCATTTTTTAATAAATAACGATAATGTATAAATAATAGCGTTATTTTGAAATAGGGAATGTGAATCCAATTTTCCACCTTTTTTAATTCGTTTTGTGGCCATTTTTTAAGTTTTTTTCGTGTTTTAATGTTTTAAATCACTATACAATGAATATAAAACAAGTAATTTGGATTTAAACAATTAAAAAAAAGAGTTTCTTGGATTGAAATAGCGGATTTTTTATGTTTTTGAAAATTCCGTCATTCTTTCAATAATCTCCTCAATGCCTGATGGTTCTTGGAGAAATTTAAGGGGTTTGATTGCTATTCGAAGTATTTACTAGATTCAAGTTTCAATTTGTTCAAAAAACCAAAGATCAAGGGTTGGTTTTTGCCCAAAAAGCTGCAGCTCAGAGAACCTGTGTTCAATCCGAAGATACAAATTTTTTATCCATTTATTGTTCGTATTTTATCAAATTGAGTTGTGTATTTTGATGACTGAGGCCTCATATCTCAAATAAAATTGGTATGTTTATTTATGATTGAGTGAATTTTTTTATATGAATTTTTTTTGCACGAGATCATGAAAATTGCATAGATCTGAAATGTCTGCCATTTTTATCAATCAAATCCAAAATACCAAATATTTTTTCATGAGATTTGGTGCATTTGAAAGACGATCGAAGCCTTTACAATGCATGTGTATTGATTTATTCGATTATCATAACATTGAGGGTCGTTTCTTGCTTAAAATATTGCTCGATTTTAGGGGGTTTTGAGTAATTAGTTATTCTAAAAAGACATCATTTTTCTTAATGAAATTATGCTTTTTTATCAATATGGGAAGTCTTTTTCTATATTACTTAATAAAATTATCTTTTTAATAAAATTATTTTTTAATAATCAAATTATGTTTTATGATGAATACGGGAAGTGTTTTTCCATTTTACTTCATAAAATTATTTTTTTGATAAAACTATGGTTTTTTAATAAAATTATGTTTTATGATAAATATGGGAAGTGTTTTTCTATTTTGCTTAATAAAATTATTTTTTGATAACATTATTCGTTCTACTATTCTTATTTTTTGATAAAATCAATGGACAACACACTGATATGGATATGGTAGATACACATAAGAACATATAAGAACAAGAGACCATATCAATGTGTTGTGCATTGATTTTTCATTTTGTTGCATATCATGAGATGTACTTTTTGTGAAGTATGCCTTATTTAACTTTATCGAAAAAATATTGTATGAATTATGCTTTATCTAACTATATGAAAGTGCCTTAACTAGTTGGCATTTTTATTTGATTTAATAGCATCAAGCTACTTTTGTTTTTCGCAAAAAAGTGCATAAACTTTCATTCCTGATGTGAGCGCTTTTTTGTTAAAAAGAAACTAGAAAGTTTTTCATGTAAGGTTTGAGATGAATATGTTAATTCTTGGAAGAAGATGTTACATGACAAAAATATCTTCAAAGAATATCCTAATCTAGGAAACAAAAAGATTTATGTGACCTGCTTAGGATAATGTACTAGACCATAATTACAAAAGGTTGTTTCAATTATTTTTTTTTGTAAGATAAATGTATGTAATAAGATATTATACAATTATTCTAAGTTTTTCTATTTTTTTTATTTTTTGCGGGTTTTGGCCCCATGTTTTTTTAAAAAAAATCTACTTAACTGGTTAGTTCGGTTAACTGCCCAGGTTAATCTGGTTCCAGTTCAAACCACTCCCAACCCCATGTCTGGTTAACCGCTCCGGTTCGATTTTGGGAACACCGGTCCAACCTTAAAACCCCAAAAATCTAAGTGCCTACGCAATTTGAAAATTCAACTTTCAAGTACTTAAAACATTTTGTTGTTGGTGTTTTGAGCGGTTTGAAAGTTTGAATTTCAAATTGCTCAAACATTTATTTTGTGTGTGTATTAGTTTGCGTAGTTCAATATCGGACTTTCAAACCACGAAGCACCTTTTTTTTTCTTGGAGAAAATTACTAATACCCCGTCAGTTTGTACTTTCTAAATGTTTTACCTCCACCTTAATTTTTTCTCACATAAATTTTATAAAATGTGACTTTTATGACTAATACCCCCCTAACCTCAAAAAAATTAAAAAAGGATAATTTACCATCCCTCCCTTTCTAACCTCCAGCTTTACCTTTTCTCTTCTCACCCGTTCGTTTTACCATGTAGCTTCCTCTCTCTCAACAGCACATGTGCGTGTTTTTGCCCTGCGGCTTCCTCTCTCTCAACAGCACGCAGTGATCGCCCCTTTCCCTCTCCTACGATGATTTCCCATTTTCTATCCTCTATCTCCCCTCACGCCCTTCTCCTACCTACATTATATCTTTCTTCATGGTGAAAAAATCCCCTATCTCCTCCATCATGGTGAACGAGTCCCCACTCCTCGAGGCCCACTCACTCTGACCTACCAAGGCCCTACTTGCCACTTTCTAACTATTTTTCTCTCAATCTCTCACTCT
This sequence comes from Amborella trichopoda, assembly GCF_000471905.2. The sequence continues at coordinate 1,103,214 of NW_006494856.1, forward strand.
ACGAAGGCCCACTCACTCACTCTCTCCCACAAATAACCCATTTTTTATCTCTATCTTTCTCTACAATCCAATCTTTATCTACAATCAAAAGTGTCACTGTCTATATGAATTTTTTATGTCCCTCTCACTCTACAATTGAAGGCCCACCAGTATCAACAAAGGTCCCACACAGCACATCTATCTTGAAACAAGCCCCATCGCAAGTCGAGCTCGATTTTTTAGGCCCATGATGAAAAAATATTTCAATTAAATATTTAGAAATATTTTTTTATCTAATATTAATGTTGTAACATCAAGTTTGGGGTTAAAAATAGCCACATTGTCTGTATTTAATTTGTTATACAATTGAAGGAATGGATAGGTAATTCTTGTATTAATTTTTTTTAAATTATTATGGATATTGTCAGTGTGTCTCTATTGTCATTTTAAGTTATGAATGTTATTAGTGGTACTAATTTTTGGGTTTTTTTTTAAAAAAAAAAAACTGTATTTTGTCAATCTTATAGATGTTGATCCATACTATTTCTTTGTTGACATTTAGTAGCAATTATTGTTTACAATAATCTTTCTTAATATTTGCGTCGCTCTTGTTAAAATTTAATTTGTCAATAACAATTGAATGAATGGATTGATAATAGCTTAAGATGTATTGATTATTGTTCTTAATTTATTATGGATATTGTCGTTGTACCTATATTTGTCATTTTAAGGTATGGATGTGATTGATGGTAATAATGTTTTCCTTATTATTACTACATTTTATTGAATTTGTATATGATCGTCCATCATCTTTATTTTGTTAAAATTTAGTACAAATTCTTGTTATAAAAAGCTTTCTTAAAATTTGTCAAGTTATTGTTGAAAACGAATTTTTAATGTATAGATGTCTTTGATGGTAATAATTTTTAGGTTATTTTTACTGCATTTTGTTGAACTTGTAAATGATGACTCATCATCTTTCTTTTGTTAAAATTTCGTAACAATTCTTGTTACAAAAAGCTTTTTGAATAAGCATAAGGCACGTTCAAGGAGAGTATATTGGTGGTGAAGTTACAACAAATATGGTGGTGAAGTTACAACAAATATTGTGGAGGACAAAAGAAAATGGGTAATAACAGATTAATTTATTGCATTTTTTGTGGAGAACTCCAAACAAGTGGCGATGGGACTTTAGATTATATCGATAGTGATGCAGTTATCCTTTTTACTTATTGTAGAACTAAGTTAAATGACATGCGAAAATATGTAGCAGAGCGTTTCTCACTTGACATGCACTTGCTATCGCTGAGGTATTTTGTCCGAGAAAAGAGAAAATTTATGGTAAATTTATTCATTGATGATGATATTATTATGATGTTGAACACCCATGAAGGCGAGAATCAAGTGCTCGTATATGTATTTCATGGGAGTGAACGTAAGGGTGGAAGTACTTCAAGTAATACTATGGTAGTCAAAGAGGTCAAACCTTTAAAACCCTCTAATATTTTAGTATCTGGCTCTGAACAAAGCAATGCACCAAGGTTGCTTAGCACATGGGAGGATGCACTTGTTGGGGACAACAGTTTGAATCTTTAGAAGATTTCTAAAAAGCCCTTAGCAAGTTTGTGATAACAAACCATTTTGCATACCATCTTATTAAAAATGAGGGGTATCACATAAGGGCAAAATACAAGGGTGATGGATGTAAATAGGAGATAAATTGTGCGAAGCTTGGCAGGACGAATGTTTTTCAAATCAAAACATGGACAATAGATTACTCATGTAATTTACGGATAAGTAATGATGTGCAGAGAAGAGTGTCACGAAAATTTGTTGCATCCTTAATCAAGGATGAATTAAGTGACGCTGCACATTATAAGGCTAGAGAAATCATGAGTGATTTAATTCGAGATTATGGGTTAGAAGTACCCTATTGAAAGACCTAGTGAGGAAAAGAAATGGCCATCACAAACATACATGGTTCACAAGATGAGGCATACAACCAGTTACCAGCATATATTAACCGTGTGATGGAGACAAATCCTAGTAGTTATGCGACAGGTGAAGTATGACAGGGAAGTAGATTTCGTCGATTGTTTTTAAGATTTCATGGGTCAATGCATGGCTTTAAAAATGGATGTCATCCACTTCTATTTCATCACTAAAGGCACGATTCCTAGGGACTCTACTTGTTGCAAACTCACTCGATGGGGATGGTCAAATATTTACCGTTGCATTCGCAATTGTGGATGGCAAAAGTACCGATAACTGGTTACGGTTTATGGAATCTCTAAAAATTGCTATTGGATCGAATCGTGAAATCATTTTTTTATCAGATAGACACCATGGTTTAGTTGATACAGTTTGTCAAGTTTTTTATAATGCTTATCATGCCTTCTGTTAGTGTCGTTTAGCAAAGAATTTCAAGAAAGAATGCAAACACATACCTAATGACATTAAGAAGGCAGTTGTTTGTGACTTTATTCGAGCATGTAGAGCATATACGCAGCAAGAGTATTTTGATAAGATGGTGGAAATTAGATCACTTTCTGATGATGCATTCAAGTGGTTTATAGAAGCGTCACCAAATTGTTGGGCCACATCATAGTTTAGAGGTAATCGATATGACCAACTAACAACCAATGTGGTTGAGTCATATAGTAAGTGGATTCTAGAAGCATGAGATATGCCAATACTTCAGTGTGTTAACTTGATTAGGAGACAAATCATGGAATTAATGGCCACTCGCAATTTGAAAGCTGAAACCTGGAGTACAAAACTTATCCCAAAAGCTCAAAACAAATTAAAAAAATCATTAAGCCATCCCTTTCCATGAGGGTAATTGTGGCATCAAATGGAGCAGTGTACGAAGCAAGGGATGATCACATGAATTATACGGTAAATATTCTTTCACGAGGATGTGAATCGGGGTTGGAAAATAACAGCTTTTCCTTGTAAGCATACTTGTAAAGCCCTTCAAGTAATGAATAGGGATCCTGTTGATTATTGTTAAGAATATTTCACAGTTGTAAAATTTTGTGAAACATATTCTGTAGCTATCATGCCAATTACCTTGATCGACTTGTATGGGCGTAGGTTATACGGACAGCTTTCTCTAGAGGAAGTAAGAGTGCTTTCACCTCACTCAAGATGCCCCCCTGGCCGACCTAAAAAGAAGCGCATTGAGTCGCAAGAAGTGCATCGACCAGTACGACCTATGCATGGTAGTCGTTGTAAAGGAACTGGTCGTAATAGGATAACATGTAAAGCACCCACTTGAAGGCATGTGCTTGTACTTTTTTGTTTTGGGGGGCTTGTTTAATTTGTAGAAACCGTTTTGTGGGAAATACTGGAATTTGTTTTATTTACGCAAATTTTGTGCTTGTGGGGTACATATATAATTGTTTTTTTTAGTGTAATTGGATGTATTTTTAGCGTTCCAGGATTATACTAATAATAATCTCTATACCATTTGTTTTCCCTGTTGTCTTATACCATGTGACTTGATTCATGAGCTATTATTTTTTCAATTTATATAGGAAATGGTTCCTTGTTTTTTTTTTCTTCCTATCTATAGTTAAAGGAGTTTACATTTATACTTAAAGGAGTTTACATTGTGAACTTGATATCAAAACCAATAGTTCATGCACACACAAAGGCTCTTTATTGATTGCTGATTTAGGTTGGAAGGACATTTCGCTTGTGGCCCAATGATTTGGCATCAACCATCATATTGTTGATAGACTTCTTATTGTTGCATCAAGATTTGGCATCAACCATCCTATTGTTGATAAACTTCTTATTGTTGCATCAAGATTTGGCATCAACCATCATATTGTTGATAGACTTCTTTTTATTTATAGACTTCTTATTGTTTATAGACTTTTCACTATTATTCTTTTGGGGCACATTTACTATTCTTTTTTTGTTATTACTCACTTTTTTGTTTTTATTGCCAATTTGTATGTACATATCCTCTTAATTGATGTGATATGCACATGTAAAACTCTGAGAATATACATAGATTTAAGGATGCAATACCCTAAACAGTCAAGAGGAGCAAGGGACCTATCCACTTCGTTCGATCATATGGAAAAGGTACGGTAGTCTATTTACTCTACTTCATGATTTACATTACTTAGATAACTCTTATATTGTTTATAAGTAATGTATGTCATTTCTTATTGAACTTCATTTCAGATGGAAAAAAAAATCGTATTAATGAATCAACTAAGACCTTAGGAAAATGGGAGCTAGATCCACGACAGGTAGCTTGGTCGAAAAGACCAAATTGAGCTTGTTGATTGACATTGGGGTCTCCAATATCGATTGTAGTTTATTGAGAGCCTTCATGGGGAAATGGTGCAAGGTGACAAATACTGCACGTTTGACTGTTGGTGAGACAACCTTATACGACATGTGGCATATATTAAGGATACCTGTGACAGGAGAGCATGTAACCGTCATCTGACCTACAGACTATACGGCTTCCATCATGGAGTATTTGGGAGATTACCCTAAAGGCGGTAACTTATTCCATCTTAAACATACCTGGTTGAGATCGAAATTTGGTCAACTACCAAATAGGCCTATCAAACTAAAACTCCTTCAACACACTTGAGCATTTCTCCTATATTTAGTCGGCACAACGATATTTGCTAACGTATCTCAAGGGTTCATGCTTACAAGTTACTTATAACTGTTCCGAGATCTCGATGAAGCTGTGAAGATTGCATGGGGTGTAGCATCACTTGCCTTCTTGTATCGTTCATTATCTTTGGTCGTAGACGGGGATATGCATTTTAGTGGGTCAGCAACACTACTACAGGTAATACTTCTATTTTTTTTTAACATATTTACATATTTGCTTCAATATTTACATATTTACAGTCTTTTTGGCCTGAAACTAATACTTCTACTTTTTCTTTGTGCAGTTTTGGATCTATGAGCATTTCTCAGCTATTGGCACCAAACCTAAAACTATCGTCATAGAAATGCCTAAAGCTTGCAAGTGGAAGAAACAACCATGTTGCAAAGATCCATTAGCAGCATTTCATGACATCTCAATTGATATGGTTAGTGTTATGTTTTTGTTGTGTGTGACATGGTTAGTGTTAAGACATCTCAATTGACAATGTTTAATGCAAAGACCCATTAACGGTGTTGTGTTATATTATTATTGTAGGTGAATAGACAACCATATGAGGAGTACACCCCACTAGATACGCTCCGTAAAGAGAACGTGTTGTGCTAGTCATATCTAATAAGTTTTCACATTGTAGAGTATTATATGTCGAATCGTGTGCTGCGGCAATTTGGAAAGTCGTAACTTATTCCCATGGGGCTTCCCAAGTGGGAGAGAAGGGAGAAGATGGGTCTACACCCCACTAGTTGAATTGATAAGTTGGCTAGCGAGATAAATGACTGGCGGCAACGAGATAAATATGTGGTCAAGGCAACCACAAATAAATATGGTGGAATGTCGACAAAGGATTATATAGTCTGGTACATGTTCATTCATAGATATGAAAATACTCCCTTGTGCCCCCCCCTCACAGTTGCAATCAAATGTGCCCCCCCTCACAATCGTAATCAAATGTGCCCGCCCCCCCCAAAGTCATGATAACGAGAGGAGATTGATATATAATTTCATTTATGTATTTTAGTTTTTATAGATTTAAAATAATTATCTATTCAAAGTAGTTATTTATATTATTTTTATTGTCAACTTGTAGCGATTAACCTATATAAGAATGCTACAAGCTGCACTTGGTGGTGAAGTATTAGCACGGAAATCACGACGTTTGGTACAGCTGACCCACGATTTGTTAGTGCAGTACACTCCTATAGATAATGTCAAGGAGATGGTAGAGGGAGATGGTGGAAGTGAGGCCGAGGAGACAAATGGTGGAGATGACGACAACGAGAGCGAAACTGATGAGGAAAGCAAGACTGAAGAGGGAGATGGTGGAGATGAGGAAAGGGAGAGCGAGACTGATGAGGAAGATGAGACGAGAACGAAGAGCAAAAATGATAAGGAAAGAGAGATCGAGATTGATGAGGAAAATGAAAGGAGTACAAAAAGCAAAAATGATAAGGGCAAGGGCATTGCAAGTTGGCCAAAGATACGGTTGAGGCCAAGAAAGTGAACACACGATGTATTTTTTTGGAACAAATATAAATTAAAAAGTATAAGCCTTTTTTGAGACAGAAGTTGAGTATCGAGATTGAAACTGATGTTAAGTTATTTTTGTACAATTCAAGCTACTCTATCATAGTAGCCAATTCATAAAATGTTCAGCCTTTTTGTTGTCATTATGTTGATGGAATCAATATCTTTTTAAGTTCTTTTTGTTGTCATTATGTTAATGGAATCAATACCATTTTAAATTCTTTTTATTGTCATTATGTTAATGGAAAATGCTTTGAAACTTGGTCAAACATATGTCATTCTTTATGACTGAGTTTATAAAGATTGATATGATTGCATAAGCACTTCATCTATGCATAAGTATATGGCAGTGTATTCTTTCTTCGATCATTGCATAAGCACTTCAACTTCATCTTGATCAAGTTTTATTACCTTTTGGCCTTTGCACTTGAGCACATAGCAACCTCAATTTTAGGGGTCTCTCCTGTTAGAGTGGTAAGAATTATATCTGAATTGGCTTCATTAGCCCCCTGACGTGATTTACCCCTGGCTTGGTAAGTTATGCCTTACTCTTGTTCCTTTGATTCTCTCTCTTGCTTCTATTTTTCTGTTTGCCTGTGTTGTGTAGTGGTTGCAAAGGATGAGGAGAAAGGGTCTCTTGGCTGCTCTGGAGAAGATCAAAGAAGGTTATATTATTGTATATGGAGTTTTCATCATGTTTTTTGCTTTAATGGGTTCATGTTTTTTTCCTTTTCCTAATTTATTCTATTTGGGCTTAATTTTGAGGTAGATTTTTTTTTTTTCTTTCTTCTTTGTTGAAGAGTTGATGGTCTTTGGGCTACTATCTCTGTTGTTGGGTCACTGGGTAAGGTGGGTTGCTGAAATTTGTGTGAAAGCCTCTCCCTTGGGGTCGCGATTCTATCCTTGTCTTGTTAAGAATTACAACAGGTTATTGATTCCTCCAGCACAAATGGGGAATTCTAGAGGTTCATACTTTGTTAATCATTCGGTTTTTAGGCAGTGGAAATATGGCTTTCAGCTTAGTCATTGCTCTCAAGTAAATGCTGCACTCCGCTATTCTTCCTTTAGCTTTGGAAATTGTATTTTGGAATGTGAAGCTTTGATTCATAACAGAAGGCGAAAGACGGTTTAAGAAGTGTCCATGAGCAGTAATTCAACTTAAGAAACATAGAGGGATATTGAAGGTTGGGGCTAAATGTATATGCCTTCATTTAAATTGTCGCGTATTTTGATTGTTGATGATTAATATGGATAAAAATTAAGGAAAGATCTAATAATTTCTTCAAAGGACATAGTAAGGGAGCTAACATTCTTTTGAGTCCATTTGCAAAGATCCATCCCAACATATTCCCTAATAGATGTCAATATTCTACTGTTGCTATACTCATTTGTGTACATCAGCCATTTTGGTAAAAGATCACTCAAGTTCAGGAAAAAGATTTTTTGCTTCCACATTCTTCTAAGTCCCTTTTGCTATACTCCGGCATTTTTTGAACGCACTCCGGAGATCAGTTTATTGTAAAATAGGCAGTTTGGCATTTGTAAAACTCGCTCTAGCAAAACTAAAACTCACTTCGACATTTTCTGAAAGCACTTCGGAGATTAGTTCACTGTAAAAAAATAGCCCAGCATATGTAAAAAGCATACCAAAAAAATTAAAAAGCACTCCGGTGTTTCTTGAATCCACTCTAAAGATTGATTCACTGTTAATATGCAGTCCGAAATCTAAAAAGCACGCACTGGCCAAACTAAGAAGCACTCCGGCGTTTTCTGAATGCACTCCGGAGAATGTTCACTGTTAAATAAGCAGTCCGGCATTTGTAAAATGCACTCCGACAACATTAGAAATCGCTCCGGCATTGTTTGAAGGCACTTCGAAAGTTATTCATTGTTAATATGCAGTCTGGTATCCGCAAAACGCACTCCAGCATATTTAGAAATCAGTCCGGCATTTCTTGAATCCACTCCGAAGATTGATTCAATGTTAATAGGCAGCCCGGAATCTAAAAAACACGCACCGGTAAAACTAAGAAGCACTCTGGTGTTTACTGAATGCACTCCGGAGAATGTTCGATATTAAATAAGCAGTCCAGCATTTGTAAAATGCACTCAGGCAAAATTAGAAATCACTCTAGCATTTTTTGAAAGCACTCTCGAGATTATTCACTGTTAATACGCACCCCGGCATATTTAAAAATCACTCTGGCATTTCATGAGCTCGCTCCAGCAAATTGTTTACTGTATAATAGTGCATTCCGGGACTTGTGAAGAGCACTCCGAAACGTACTTCACTGTTAAAGAGGCAGTCCAGCATCTGTAAAACGCACTCCAACATATTTGGAAAACACTTCGGCAATTGATGAACTTGCTCCGGCAAATAGTTGACTAAAATTGGCACTCCGACACATGTGGAAAGCACTCTGGCGAACAGGTCTATGTAAAATTGAACGCACTCCGGCCCATGATGAAGCCACTTTGGCGCTTCATTCATATCAGTCTGGCACTCAGCTTCCTTGATGAAAGGCCAATCCGGCACTTCACTACCTCAATTCGACGAATAACTCACTGGAATCACGAGCACTCCGACATATGAGGATAGCAGACCGGCAATTGGCTTCCTAGAATCCCAAGCATGCCGGCGTTTGTCTGCCTCGGTCCAACGAAAACGTCACTGGAATCGTTGGTTATCCGGCATGTGAAGAACGTCGAACCGGCAGTTTCCTCCCTGGAAAATTTGCAGGCTGGCGATTCATCACATCACTCCGACGATATGTTTCCTGGAAACACAGGCACTTCAGTCCGGCGTTTTAGATATTCGATCCGGCATATTGTTTTCTCATAAGCACTCCGGCGAACAGTCATCGCGGTCCGGTGTTAATGGAAATTGGAGTCCGTCCGCTGGATTTGATCGTACGTTCAAGGTACAGGAAGGGGTATTTTTGTCAAAAATAATAAGCCTTTTTCAGTTGGGGGGGGGTTTTAGTAAGGAAAGTAGGTTTTTTTTAAAAAAGGAGTAAAAAAAGATTAGGGTAGGGGTAGAAGGTCTAAAAACCTCAATTTGGGGGGTTTTTAGTAATATTCGCTTCTATTTTTTTCTTTTTTTTTTGTATATTTTGGATCAAAAGATTTTTATTTTATTTTTTAATGTTTCAAACCCCTAAATATAAAGCATTAACCAAGTCAGCTCAGTTTTCAAATTTTTTATTTGGATGAAAATTATCAGGAGGCAGTTAAAATTCGCAAACCTCAATTTAAGACAAATGAGATTACACTTTTTTAAAATCATGTCTCGGAGAACTAGATTCCATTGCTGACACAAAAAAATAAAACCTAAACATCTCGTGAGATTGGTCACCCTAATACTATCTCCATATACTCCAAAAATTTAAAAGACCAATGATGCGATTCAAACTCAGGACAAAATCATACCAAGTGGTTCAAAACCCGAACCGGTGAAGGTAGAATCGTTCCTCCTCTCTAAAAAAAATAAAGAAAAACAAATATACAATAGGGGATTTTACGGGGGAAACAAGTAATCCAAAATCACCTGATCGTACCAAATACCGTATTAGCACAATAGACTCCACAAATTTTTGATAAATTTCCGCACAAGGACAGCAAACTCGGCATAAACCCAAGTTTTCTTTAAAAACCCCAGCTGGTCGAGTAGGGTTGACGAGCGAAATTCAAATCGTCTCAAATGCAGTAATCACATAAATCTATAGATTCGTGCCATACCTCACCAAGGAATGCTCGTGGATTGAGGATTATTGCTTTGATTAATTGATTGATGGTCATGGGGTAGTGAGGATGCGCAATTTCTTATTGAGTAAAATAAACACTCACTTGCGTAGGAGGGTGGGTGTGTAATTTTTAAAGATCGGGCAAATCCCAAAGAGAAACTTCATTTATTTGGATTCCTCTTCTTGAGCTCGGGAAATAAAGAAACAATACCCGTCCTCTAAAATTCAACGGGGCGCAGTTCCAAAACTCCTGCATCCACGCTTTTTGTCTACCAAACCAGAGGGACCGCAAATCGAAAAAGCAGGGCTGTCAAAGCTTAGCTTAGCGTAGAGAGTGGGGTGCCAAGAAAAACCTGGATCCCACTAGTTTTCCAATTTTTTATTTTAAATGGTAATATTTTGGTTAGGGAAAAGTCGAGGCTCTAAACAATTAAATTAGAGCTTACTTTAAAATTTCATTAAAAGCGGTTGTTTTGATGTCCAAATATCCTTAAATTGATTATCTTGACATCAAGATGCATGGACATGAAAAAAAAAATTGGATTCTAAGTTTTGAAAATAGTGCATCTTGTATCGTATTTTTGGACCATCAATTTTCAAGATTTTTCAAGTTTTTACAGACCTGTTCGATCTGTATTATTTTTTAAGCTTTAAATTTTATAATTAAAGATAAAAATATATTTTAAAGATACCACAAAAATATCAAGTACTAAAACCACATTTCTTGATACCATTTGAAAGCATGTTTTACTTTTGATTCTTTAGAACCTCAGCTCTATATAAACTCCACCCTTTTGGAGCTTGGATCCTTAGCTCTAGTCCAGCCCTAGTTTCTAGCTGGGTTTTCGGGCCGAATTGGCTGGGCCCTAGCCTTGCCTGTAGTTTGCCCTTCCCCTTGCCCAACCCAACCCAACGCAGCCTAGTTTTTTAGATACAAGCGGGTCTGAATCCTAAATCCAAGGCACCCGTCCGGTTTCTGATTTTACGAGTCAGGCAGAGGGTGAAATGTGAGTCAAACATGCCCCAAACCCAGCCCTCCCCATAACTTCCCACTCCCAGTCGGACAGGGAGAAGTAAAGATATATATATCTTCTGAGACAGAGGAGAGAACCTCTGCTTAATTATGATAGGAATCAAGACCAAACCTCTCATCAATTTTTAGTTGATAAAGCAGAAGGAGGGAAAGATCCCTCCAAGCAGGCACGCAAGCAAGCCCCCCCAATCCCCATGGCGTCAGACGATATGGCAAAGTACAACAGGTCCTCCTGGTCATGTATGTCTATGTTGGTGGTCGTCCTCCTCGTCCTCGGCACTAACCTCCTCACTGTCTCTCTCCTCTCTGGAGGTCCCCTGCGCTGGTCCATCCCCACCTTCGACTCCGCCACCGATCTAACCACCACCACTCAAAAACTCCTCCCCTCATCCTGCAACAAACTGAGCTCAGAGCTCTCAGAGGCGAAGCAGGAGATCCAGCTCCTCCGCTCCCAACTCCAAGCCTCAAAATCCCTCTCAGAAGAGCTCCTCAGCCGTCTTTCTTCCCTCTTGGACCATAACAACAGCAATAGCAACAACAACAAGAAGAAAAAAGACCACTTCCCGAAAGACCCTGACCTCCCCCAAGAGTTCAGGGAATCCGCATCTGCAAAGCCCCTGCCTCTTGGCTTCAACCCCAATTTTGGTTCAGACAAGATCTACCCACCTGTCGGTGCTGCTTGCTCCTTGTTCATGGATGAGCTTTTCCAGTATATGCAGTACAGTGTTGGAGGAGATTGCCCAGACGATGAGCTGCTGGCGCAGAGGCTAATGCTGAAGGGGTGCGAGCCCCTTCCACGCCGCCGCTGCCGCTCGCAAGCCCAGCGCAACTACGTGGAGCCCGCCTCTCTCCCAGAGAGCCTCTGGTCCATCCCTCACGACACAAGTGTGGTGTGGACAGCATACTCTTGCAAGAACTACACGTGCCTGGTGAACCGCAAGTATCAGAAGGCCTTTGATGACTGCAAGGACTGCTTTGATCTGGAAGGCCGAGAGCGCATCCGCTGGGAGGGCCCAGGGAGCGGAGGCGGGGAGAGCCTTGACTACTCCATCGACGAGGTGCTGGCATTCAAGAGGGTGGGAAACACCGGAAAAAGCAGCATCCGGATCGGGCTCGACATCGGAGGAGGGTCTGGAACCTTTGCTGTTCGGATGCGGGAGCGGGACGTAACGATCGTGACCACGTCCATGAACTTCAATGCGCCCTTCAACAACTTCATCGCATCGAGGGGGGTGATTCCCCTCTACATCTCTGTATCCCAGAGGCTTCCATTCTTCGACAACACGCTTGACATCGTGCACTCGATGCACGTGCTCAGCAACTGGATCCCCACCACTCTCTTGCACTTTATCTTCTTCGACATTCACAGGATCCTGAGGCCGGGTGGTCTCTTCTGGCTCGATCACTTCTTCTGTATCGAGGACCAGATGAACCAGGTCTATATACCCATGATTGAAGGGATCGGCTTCAAGAAGCTCAAGTGGACAATTGGGAGGAAGCTGGACAGAGGCGTCGAGCTCCATGAGATGTACATCTCCGCCCTCCTAGAGAAGCCCCTCTAGCCTACTCTACTTCTTTTTTCTCTTCTTTTTTTTTTTTTTTTTTTTTTTGTGTGTTTTTTTTTTAATAAAAAAAAGAAAAAAAAGAAAAAAAAGCCACGAGCATTACCCACACACTACCCTCTCCCTTTGACACTATTTTGTGTTTTTCTTGTGTGGGACCTAAGGTTTTATTGGTTGCTAAGGTCTTGCGAGACCACACAAAAATATATTTTTAGAAGTATTGACTCCGTTTCTTTGACAATGTGAGTGATGGAGCCTAACCAATTCATCTGTCTTCTTCGCACCTATTCGATGAGTGAGTGAACTATTAGAGTTTTATTTTATTTTTCTTTTTGTGCCATTGTGTTTGTTGCTTTAGCATTAAGCCCCAAAACGGGCTCTAAACCAAAGCAAATCCGTTTCACCCTTTAAAAAATGGATCTGGTGCTGGTGCCAATCTAACTAATGTAGCGAAAGCAATAGTCACGATGACATTCAAGAAGGATTTTATGCTCTAAACTTTTTTTATTTTGTTTTTCTCTTTGAAATGAATTAGATCCTGAAGTCAAGATAGAGGAGTTTGCAGATTTTGGGGTCCTCACTCATCCAAAATATAGGGAGGTGCCAAAGTTCTTGGTGGAGGCTGCGGCCTCACCAATTGGTTTTCATTTATTAAATTTTGTTTTGATGGCAAACATAAGATCTCATATAGACGTACATGCACATGTGTATGTATCACGTTTCGCGTGCTATTAAGGTATATTTTGATTCCGACCGTCATTTAGTTTATGCATTACAAAATCTGACAATTTGCTTGGTAAGGTGTGGCACTAAACCAATGACCTTACCCAACAAATTGGTAGTACAACATATAAATAATAGATAACTCAAGTATCTTTTAATTGCTAGCACACTTGGGCATTGCAAAATATCTTGATTTTACAAATGCTCTAGAGATGAATTCCATCTCATAGGATATGATATCAATTCCAAACTTACATATATGTATATATTGAGGATGTCCTTGTATTATAATAGCACCTTGACTTATAAACAATCATAGATATTATTATTGGGGTTATGGCCTTTTAACGCCTTGAAACTCTCATTTTTATGGTTCTTGCTTACAATAGGACTGATTAAAAACACCATGACTTGCTGGATCTTTGCGAGATGGGATTTGGTGTTAGTGTACAAAGAGTCACAAAGTCCTGACCGTGAGGCAGATGTATTGGGGATAATAAACTGAGAGGGTTTTAGAGATATCCCTAGGCAAGGTCGGTGAGTATCCTCTTAGTCACAAAATGAGTATTTATGAGATTTATGTTATCTAAATGTCTATGGATCTGAGAATCTTTGTAAGCTCCAGTATTTATGAGTGAGCCCCATGCGAGATGGTTATGCTTTGAGAAGACATAGGCAAAATACTTGACCTTGAGCCATCTTAAAGCATGTCCATGGATAAGGGTATGTGAGATCTCTTGGAGTACTCCATTAGGCTAGTCCCAAGTTTTAGTGGTACTGCCCTAAGTTTTAGGGGCAGTGCCCAGGCGGTCTGAGGTTAAAATCTTCAAACCTATCTTTCTCTTTTTTTAAGAAAAATAGTCGTCTGAGGATGGGGACCTTGGACTGCCTCCTGGATTGAGTGGTCTGTGATCCCCATCTTTGGACCACTCATTTTTTGTAAAAACAACGGTTCAAGAATGGGAAGCTTGAACTGCTCCTCTGGAATGAACATTGCTTAGATCTAAGGCAGTATGAGGTTCCCATCCTTGGACCGCCATGCGATCACATTAAAACCATAGGTTTCTTTCTTTGTTCTCTCTCTCTCTCTCTCTCTCTCTCTCTCTCTCTCTATCTCTCGAAACTGTTAATAGACCCAAGCATCGATGGTAGGATTTCTAGTGACAGTACCCTAATTTCGGCAAGATCCCAATAATTAGGTGATTTTTTTATTTTTTATTTTCACATTGTTTGAGAAACTTGATGCTTAGATTTGAAGATAGCGTTTTTCAAATGGGAAGTTGCATAGATATACCTTAGGTTGCAATTGAAAGGAGACGATTAGGATTTCTATAATCTATAACATCACCTCAAAAAACAACAGAAAATCACAAAAAATTATGAAGAAAAATCAACCAAATCATGAATTTGGTTTTTGACATATTAGGGTTTTTTTTTCCCATTTGAAATCTAACAGAAATTTAGTGGTTTGTGTGTTATGTTTGTTTACAATGCAAAATCAGAGAGATTATCAAAGGAAGATCCCTCTGATCTGAACACCACAAACTGATTTTAAAAGAAGATGATAGAGAATGTAGGGAAAATCGAATTCTGATATGAGGTCAAATCAGCTGAGAAACGAGCGGATCTGTTCTCAGATCAGTGGCAGCGCCAACATTGATCCAAATATGAAACATGAAATAATAATTAAAAAAAAAACTACTATAATCTAATTAAAATAAAATAAAAGCCGAAAATAAATAATAAAAAAGTAAGAAACACCAGACCAGATGGCTTGGGATTCCCGAGCCTTCAAGGGCTTGCCCATATTAGAATTGGTGTCCTCTTTGTCTCTCTTTCTCCAAGTGTTGACCAGGCTTGAGCCTAGTTGAATGGTTTTTCTGATCTAAAGATAGCTTAGAACTAGGGTTTCTTAGGTTAGGTTTTTCTTTCTCTGGGCTCTCTCTCTCTCTCTAACTTCTAGCCTTCCATGTCCTAGCTCTCCTCTTTTTAACCTATACGTCTCACCTTTTTAAGAGGTGTCCATATTCTCCCACGTGCCACCTCCTTCCCAAAAAAAAATAACATCAGTTTTATTTTTCTTAGAGACCTAATAGGGATGTAGAATAGATAACTACTAAAACATGAGGATTTGCTAGGTGTGGAATGGATAACTACTAAAAGCTGGGGATTTGCTAGGTATAAAATAGATAACTACTAAAAGTTGAAGATTTGCTAGGTGTGGATCATAGGATGGGACCATAGATTGTGGTGGTCTATGGTTTAGGGGTTTATTGAAATAGTGTGGTCCTATGGGTTCAAGAAAAACCATGAAATTTGTCAATTTTAAAATGGGGTGTCTACAGTTGCCCCTCTTTGGCACTCCCTGTCCTTCGAAGGACAGGTGCGTGGCAAAGAAGTAAACACTCATTGGCGCTCCCTGTCCTTCAAAGGGTAGGTGAACGTCAAAGATAATGTAGACATTTTAACTTTCATCCTGGCATTTCGTGGTCAAAGGGCACACCGACTAATCTCTCTAAGTCATTGCGCTCCGAGCTCACCCACCTAGGGTATTTTCATCTTAGGGGTTTCGGCGTGAGATCTAGGTGAGTTGTACAAGCTTGAAACTCGAGTTGGATTTTCTGGCCATGTCACTTAACTTCAAGGGATTTCATAATTTCAAATTCTTAAACCTGGCATTTTCTTTTATTTCCTTATGTTTTTTATGGTTTTTCTTATCTAGGAAAATGTTTGTCTAGGAAAAAGGCTTGTTTGGCCAATTTTTGAAGAGAGAGAGAGAGAGAGAGAGAGAGAGAGAGAGAGAGAGAGAGATAGAGAGAGTAGAGACGAACAACGTAGTAATACATACTAGTTTAACGGTTCGTCGTACGTCTTCCGTTTACGTTTAGTAAGTAGTTAGTTTAGTAGTAGTAAGTTAAAAGAAGGGAGAGATTA
>NW_006494856.1:1119467-1143536 GCF_000471905.2 Amborella trichopoda
GAGAGAGAGAGAGATGAAGAGATGAGGCAACAACCTGGTAAATCATCATTTACGGGTGTCCTAGCTCCTTCGTTTTAGAAGATGTTTTAGAGATGTTAAAAAGAGGGAGAGATTCGAAATAGAACTCAGAGCAAGGACAGATTACGATTTTAACAAAGAAATTAAAGTTTTTGAAAACACAAGACAAAAATTGAAAATTTTGAAAAGAGAAAGATATTTTGAAAAACAAATTTATGTTGGCAGTTTTAACTCCTGCAACCATAGAGCCCTCTAAGCAGTTTAACGTCATGTAAGGATGGACGGTGTAGTCAATAGTTAGACTCATACGAACGTAGAGTTTTTATTATTTTTTATTATTATTACTATTTTTTTTTTTGCTACCCCTGTTGGGGGGTGGTTTTCTTTTAATGTAGGTCTTACAGTTTAACCACTTACGACCCCTTTGGTGGACCCTATGTGAGCGTATCGGGAAGAGGAATCATAAAGTATTTTTTTATCTTCCAATCTCAGCTCTTGCATTTTAATTCAAATGAGAGTGCTTTAGAGCTTTCAAGCAAAACATAGTTTTGAAAATATAGGATACTGCCCTTGGGTGTTCAGAATCTCTTTGGATTTTCGATTTTGTTCCTCCACTATTCACTTTTCGAAGCTCCAGATGATCGAGGACCTTAACAATGTTTCATCAGGCTAATGCTCATTGGTTTTTCTCTTGATACCATTTTGACTCAGGAAAAAGGAAGAGAAGATGTTTAGAGATAAAGACTTTGGAAAATAGAAGGAAGGAGATAACTTCTTCTTTTTCATAGCCCCGGGATCCCTTTCGGGTGTTCAGCCCAGTAGCATTTTTTCCAATGCTTGGGGTTCCTTTCAAATTTTCTGCGCAGCAGATTTTTTTTTTTTTTTTATCGCTTTGGGGTCCCTTTCAGGTGTTCAGCCCGATAACCTTTTTTCCAACGCTTAGGGTTCCTTTCGGATTTTCAGCCCATTAGATTTTTTTTATATTATTTTATTTTGAAGAAGAAAAGAATGACAAATGAAGAGGGGGAGGAGGAAGAAGAGTCACAGGTGCCCCCTCTTTTTTTTTAGCAATTTGCCTTAAGATCACATAAGAATTTGATCATCTTTCCCCCTTTCAAGTGGTAGGGAGGTTCTAATATCGGTCTTCCTCTAACATAACCCAAGTTGGCATTTAAAATCTCTTTGACAATGGTTGTTGAATCTCCGTTAAACTTTTCCTTAAAACTACTCCACTTGAACCATGATTTTAGGACTAGAAATCAATCTTAGTTTCCTAATCTCTCACTCTTCTATATGGATGGATAGGTTTCCCGTTAATGGAGTATTTTATGTTACACATTAGGTGTTAATGCCTTTTGAAGTGTGAGACATGAATGTCTCATTTGGTTATTTGCAGGGGGTGAGTGATCACCCAACTCCTTTTCGGTTATCTTTTTCATTGCAAATTTTGAATTGCTTTTCGGAAGTTAACCCTGTGGTTGGCTCCTTCTCAGTGCTCGAGCTTAGGTGAGACTCTCGCACAAGAGGAGCGGTTGAGTTGATATTAGATGGCCTTACGATATGTTGGGAGTCAACGGAGAAGGGTTCAATCTCATTAGTTGCCCCTGTTGTATTAAATGCCCTTATGACGTGTTGAGAATCAACCAACAAGGGTTCAATCTCATTAGTTACCCCTATTGTATTCTCTTCATGAGAGGAGTTTGCCCCTATTAAATATTTTGGTGGGGTTGCCCCTGCAGGGCTTTTCATTCAATTGAGAACTTATTCTTCACATGATGAATTCTCTTGATATGGTGGTGCTCCGATTATCGGAGTTGTACTCATGACGTTAATAACTTTTTAGGGAGCCTGCCTCTTGAGGAGGTAACATGGTCGGATTTTCAATATCCAATTCTTCATTCAATAAAATTTGTGAAGGTGGCCCAGGTGGGCCCCTTAGAATTTCCAAAGGTTCGAGCTTTATCAACTCTAGTGAAGATGTCAAGTATTTGAGAATAGTCAAATTTGGGCTCTTTGCTTCTCCATCATCTCTAATTGGGTTTACCTTGAGAGGTGACTCGATTAAATCTTCTAAGCTTGGCTCCTCATTCCATAAAAATGGGTTGGCCAAGAAGTCTGGTAAAGGTAGCTCAGGTGGGCCCCTTAGAATTTCTAAAGGTTTAACTTCTTTTGATATTGAGGTGTTGGCCCCTCGTTTGGAAGCGTAATGGGAGACTTTGGGGTGTTCACTCCTTGTTTGGAAGATGATCCCTTCTCGTTGATCTGGATCACATCAATTTCTAACACGTCGTCCTCATCATATTGATCCCACGTAAGTGGGTCGTCAAGGTTTTGAGGTGAAGGGCTTCTTTTTAGCACTTACTCATTTACCCCCTCACGAGTTATTTTCCCAAAATTAAGGTTTTTCTTATCGTCATGGGCTTGGGAATCCATAGCTTCAAGACCTTGGTTGAGCTTATGCTCAATTTCGTATTGCTCTTGCGAGTTGATTCGTTGCCACACACGTATGAACCATTTATTATGTTAACTTGGAAGTACGAGTTGAAGGGTTGATATGCCCTAGTGTGACTCTTGATGATGGAGATTTCTTGTGCCACTTTTGGGAGTGTATCTTGGAGTGGAATTCCATATGCGACACCCCTTTTTTCCCTTTTCTTCGGTTATGGGCTTCGAGCTAAGGTCATCCTCACTGCTTTGATCTTGATTATCCTTAGTCATTCATTCCTGGGTGAGGTTATGTTCGTTTTGTTCTTCATCTACTAGACTTTCCAGTTGATTTCTTCTTGTACTCCAAGGCCTTTGTGGATATTTTTCGGGTTTGGGCACATCTTGTGATTCTCCTAAGTTAATCAGGTTGACATCAATATTCTTTGTCAAGACATATAGAGTTTCTAATTCTTTTTTGCCATCAACATCTTCCCTTTTTACACATATCATGCCATTATCGATGAGATCTTAAACTCTATGTCTAAAAGCTCGACATTTCTCAGTGTTATAAGCATAGTTTTGATGCCAATCACACCATCGAGATGTATCGCCTCTATGGAAAGGAGGAATCTTGGCTACTGCCGGTAATTCTATGAGCCTTGCCTTAAGCAACTTCTTAATGACATCAGTCATAGGCTCATCAATGAGAGCGAATTCCCTTAGTGTGGAAGTCTGCATTCTCCATGTGATAGAATAAATTTTAGTCTTTTCTTGTGAATGGTTTGTAAAAGGGTTGCTTTTCTTAATCATGTTCACTTCTCTTTCTTGAGAGGGTTTTTCGGATGCGATTTTATCTTCCTTGGCTCATTCATATCGCAATATTCTTTCAAGCATAACATCAAATAAGTAAGGGATTGCCCCCATACTGAAGAACATGACATATTTTGGAGTCATGTTCTCTAATGCCATCCTTACCTTCGCGGCTTCAAGAAGTGGAGTTTCAATAACTCGCATAGTGACCCCTCTGAATCTAGTTATAAACAGGGAAGGAAACTCGCCCGACTTCTGTTTGGTGGAAGTTAACTCACCAAGGGTGACGGGTCTTGGCCTTCCTCCATCATGGCGGAAGGAAAATTGCTTGAATATTTCATCAGGAGTTGCTTAAGGGTTATCTTTCATGAATCTCCAATGCCACATCAAGAGTTCTTTTGATAAGCTATGCGAGAACATGACCTTAAGTTGGTTGGATCGGTCTCGCAGTGTGTGGACCATCAATAAGTAGGCGTTGATGTGTGCCTCAAGATCCTCTTTCCTTGAAAATCTATTTCTGAACTATGGCATCCAGATCTTCTAGGTATTCTAAAATTTCTTGTACATAAGCTTTAGGAGTTGAGAAATCCCATATTCTCATTTTCCCTAAAGAGTTTTGAAGGTATTTCATACAAGCGATTTGAGCTGTCATTATAGCTGTGAGTTGGCTTGGTTGTATGGTTTGTTGAACCTGACTTTATGGTATGTGGCTCATATAAACTGGATGTGGGGCCCATTTAGAGGGTTGCCCCAAGGACTGAGCTTGAGGAATGTGTTGAACTTGATGTGACTCACCCGAATTGAATTAGGTCAGAGTATACCCATTACTCGAATGTTACAGAACTTGGTCATGCAAGGAGGCCTGCAGAATAGGATCACCACTTAACTAGGATGAACGATTCAAGTTGCCATGACAAATAGACCTCTGACCTTCGGCAGCTAGGTCTACCTGACCCTGACCTTGATTAGATGATTTATTCCTAGGGTTAGGGTAATCTCTTGCGCCAACACTGGATTGAAAGGGTGAAGGAATGTCATAACTACTACCAGACGGAGTCTGCCCTCTAGGTAGTCTTAGGCTCGAGTGATGATTAAAACTAGACCCCTGGCCCATAGTGGGTTTGATTGGCAAGCTAAAGCCTTAGAATTATTCTGGTTTGAGCCAAAATGTCGGTGTACCCTCTATTCAGTAGATCTTGAAAGTAAGCATGCACCTTAGGATTGTCTTTATATCGAATTAGGTCAAAACTCTGATCTTTACTGGTGATGGGTTGCTTGGGTAGACTTTTCCTAGTTGTCTATGAACTCACTCGCCCACTAACTAACAGATTACCAAGACTGGAATGTTGGGCTGCTAATTGACCATCGGGGTTCACACAGCTGAGATCGGCTGACTCAGAGATTTGGGCAGGGGCCTTATTCTTGTTGCGCCGACTGGATTTGAGGTTAACCCCTATGTCTTGGATGATTGCCCTTGGTCTGACCCCTTGACTATTCAAGGTGTTATGAATCTTATCAACATGTTGGCTCATGACTTCTAAATGATGGCCTTAAAGGCAGCTTGGACGACTAGGTTTGGCTTCATGTGGGTCGAGAGTCGGCTCACTGACACGAGTGTTATGGATGATTTGTAAACGTGCAACTGTGACGGTGCCTCTTGGACTGACTAGGTTTTCTGAATCTAGGTTGAGCTGAGGTCATAGGGTTGGACCTTGCTCTGTTATGATTCTGGGTCATGATTTCTAGACTCGATGCCTCAAGGTAGACCTAGTCTGACTCTAGGGGCAAAACCTTAACTGAGACTTAGGTTAAGACTAGACTGGAATCTAGACTCAATGGATTTTGGTTTAGACCCTGAACTAGGGTAAGCCTAGTCTAGCTCTAGAGGCAACTCTATGCTAGAACCTAGACTGAGATCTAAACTAGATGGGTATGAGTCTCGGCTCGGACCAAGAGTTGGTCTAGGTTTGGACCTAGATGTGAGCCTAGTTCGGGCTTGGACTGAGCTGGGTGCAAGCTTGGGCTTAGACCAAGAAGGTTATGAAGATCAGACAGGGTGTGGACCCGAACTGGATCCAGGTTGAGACAGGCACAAGCCCTAGGCTCGGACCAAAAGGGGGCCTAGGTTTTGACCTGGGTGGCTTGAACTTGGATCCAAAGAGTTTTGATGATCAGACCAAGTATGGACCTGGACTGGATCAAAGATGAACTAAGAACATGCCCTCTACTCGGACCAAGAGGGGGCCTACATTGGGACCAAGGCAAAACCTGGTTCGAACCTGCGCTAAGCTGGGTACAAGCTTGGACTTGGCCCCAGAGGGTTCAGCTCAGACTAAAAGCATGCCCGGTCTGAGATCTAAGATTTACCAACAAAAATAAGGAAGCACAACACACGAAAACTTTTGACCTAGATTATAGGTAGGCTTGGTTTGAGAGTGAGTTCCTAATTATTGAAATGCGGCTAGGCTGATATAGGTGCCCACATAGGTCCTGGCCTCTTGTTATAGGATGTTCACCAAGTCCTACTATGCACGGAGTTGCTTTGAGGCAAAGGATTACGGAGGGGCACTCATAATAAAGTTATGTGAATCCCAACCGCCTTGACTCTCAAAGCTAGGTTCCCCTCACGCCGTTAATGCTGATTTTGGGGGGTTTTGAAAATATTTGTTGGTTTCCCAGACCTTCCCGATCCGGTGTGTAGGAGTGTGTAAAGAAGCACACAAGCAAAAATAAAGTAGCAAGCAAGCAGGCACATAATGCAAGAAAAAAGTGAGCACTTGGCACAAATCGTGCCAAGTGAGGTGTGCTTCGGGTCGGGTTTTTGACTGACCAAAAGCACAACTCAAATGTGGGGGTAGGCAACTGCTAAGAAGGTATGCAATAAATAAAAGTGGAACCAGGCACAACACGTGCCTAGTGGAGCGCACCCCGAGTTGAGGGCGACTCGATCAAGGCACAATTAGAGATGGTGCAGGTGACCCAACAAATTTTTTTTTTGTTCTTTTGTTCTTTTGTTTTTTGTAATGATAAGAGAAAGAAGCAGCAAATGCCAAATTACAAGCAAAGAAATGAAAGGGATTTTTTTTTTTTTAAAGGAGGAAGAGGGTTGATAGGTGATTTTTTTTAAAGAGAATATTCTCTTCTTCTTTTCTTTTTTCTAGAAAATGAAGTGGCTTAAAAAAAAAAAAGCAATTTTTGTAGCAAAAGTGATTTTTTTTTTCAAACAAAATAATCCTTAAATTTGTTTTTTGCAAAGAAAAATTTTCTTTTGAAAATGAAAAATGCCTTAAAACTTTAATATTTTTTTGTAAAGCAAAATGTCCTTAAAAGAAATTTTATTTTTCAGAAAATTGATTTTTAGGATTTTTTTGTTTTATTTTTATTTTTGAAAATTATCGGCTTTGAAAAGTTTTTTTTTTTTTTTGTGAAAACAAAGAGGCCTAAAAAAGTGCTCAAATTTTTCTTTTTGGTAAAAGAGAAGTTTTTTTTTTTTAATTCGAAAGGTAAAAATATTTTTTAAAGAAGATAGAGTCAAGAAAGTTTTAAATTATGCAAATAGGACTTAAAATAAAAGATAAGGTCAAAGAGATAATATCAAGTCAAATAAGATCAGGTCCAATCTAAAAAGATAAGAGAAGAGAAAAATCTAGTCTAATATGCAAGATATGGATAAAGCTAAAAATAAAGAATTAAAAAAAAAACCTAATCTATCTCTATGGATAAAACAAGAGATAAAATAATTTTAAAATTTAATCTATTTAGAGATAAAGAGAAAGAAAAAGTAAAATCTAATATATTTGAATGCAATTCTAATGTAGAGGAAGCTATCAAAATAGAGATGAAAAAGAAAGGCTAACTACTGATGATACATTGTTGACAAACAAAGAGATTTTTTTTTTTTGGGTGAGTCAAGTAGAGGGAATTAACATGCACAAGAAGGAAAGAAAAGGTGCACATGTACATTTACATGTTTTATTGAAGAGGGGAGAAAATAAAGCTAACTAGTTAAGGAGACATGAAGCAAACAGAAGAAAATAAAATGACATGAGGCAAATGAAATTTTTGTGTGGAGGATCTTCCTGTTATAGTTTCTTGTTAAGATTGTTTGTACCAAGAATTGATTGTTAGCATCGTTTGTACACAAAATTAGGTATAAAGAAAAGTTCTATGAGAAATCAAATAAATACGAATGCAAATTTGTGCTTTTTAAAGGAGACCCAAATGAAGTTATCAAGAATATCAAAGCTCAAGAAGGAGATCCAAACAATGTTATCAAGAATTTTAAAGCCCAATATTTAAAAAAACAAAATCAAAATATGGCCCTTGAAAGGAGTTTTTTTTTTTTTTCGTGCATGGATTTAGCTTGAAATGCCCCACGGTGGGTGCCAAACTGTTTACAGTACAAAATCAGATAGATCTTCAGAGGAAGATCCTTCAGTTTTGAACACCACAAATTGATTTTAAAAGAAGATGATAGAGAATGTGAGGAAAATCGAATTCTGATATGAGAACAGATCCCCTCGTTTCTGAGCGGATCTAGCCTCAGATCAAAATTCGATTTTCCCCACATTCTCTATCATCTAAATCAGTTTGTGGTGTTCAGATCCGAGGGATCTTCCTCTGAAGATCTCTCTGATTTTGCACTGTAAACAATGTTTTCACTTGCACATGTAATTTATTTTTTAATTTAGTTATTCAATAATTAGCCATGCTCAATTTGTAATAGTTCCCACAGAATTACGAAAAATCCCCTAAGGTCATGAGTTAATATAAAGCAAACCATTAAAGTAGTTTTTTGACATATTAGGTTTTTTTTAAAAAAATCAATCCGATAATCAGTAGTTTTTGGGTCTGGGGTTTTAAATTTATTTAGTTTCTATAAAATATGCATGAAGTATATTTGATTTGCTAAGAAACCAACAATTTTTTGGTGATTAAATAGCAATGCTGTGAAAATTTCTGCTTGTTTTGTATTCATTGTGGAGAATGAACAATTTAGGATATAGGAACTTAATACTTTATAAATTTTTGGTTTCTATAGGTAAGAAAAATAAATAATTAAAATGCTTTGTTTGTTAGCATTTTTTTATTTTTTCTGATTTTGTCCATTTTGTCTGTATTTCGCAAATTCTTCATAGTTTTGAGGCTGTAAAATGAATGACATTTTATGTTTCTTTTCATAGGTATTCCTAGTTGTTCTTATTTATTATAAAATTGGTGGTTATTATTCATGAATTTGTTTATTTGCATACTTATAAGTGGAGTTAGAAGAACTTGTTAATTTTGTTTGTGTATGAGTTGTTTTGTTAATATATAGAAATCCACTATATATTTCTTATCTTCAAGGATCTCGTACTGCCTACTGGACACCATATAACATGGTGCAAAAAGCATGATTGCTCAATCCACAAGTCTATCTCTTTTTGTACCTTTGGCACTAGAATACCAGTTCACTTTTTGTCCTATTGCCTTCTCTTTGCAAAAACCTTCCTTAACCTTAAGCTAATGCTTTCACATAATGCAATTATCAGCTTGTCTCAGTCATCTATGATCCAACTGTTGAAGACCTCTGCAAGATCTAATGTGAGTTGATCGTATCCCAGGACCGAAAAACCCGCATTCGCCCAACATCCATATGGATTCTTCATTATCCACTGATACACCGCAACATCAACTTCTCGACTTTTTGACATCTCCACCTCAAAATCTTATGGCCGCAATGCACGGGCGGAATTCCAAAACCATGCTAGCAACACATGATTTTTCCATCGCCTCTTAAAGTTCTCTCCCCTATGGAGCATGCATAATCCAAGAAAATAATTTGAAAAAACACGTTGGATTGCTTGTATCAAACCTTTCCGTCGATCTGCAATAATTGCCAGGCGAGGCAGATCTTGCCTTTCATTGAACCGTACCCGTAGACAATTAAGACACCAAATCCAACTAGCAGTGCCTTCTATCTCCACAATGGCTATTGACATGGGGAACATATCACCATTAACATCTGCATTAATAGTTGCCAACAATATGCCCAAATATGTTTTCTTCAGGAATGTGCCATCCAAGATGACAAGAGGCCTACAACCATACAAAAAGCCATACATGCATGGGCAAATATAAACAAATGCTAAAATCTGTGGAGAGGCTCTGTCAATATATACCCTTCAGATGGGGGGTTAGTGAGTCGTATCTTCTATAGGTATAGGGATAACTCTAATATATAATTATCGAAGTGACCCATACGGGCTTTAATTTTTTTGGCAACCCATGGCTATATGCTAATAGCTTATGAACCTCTTCCAAGTGGACCTATACATGTGTGCTTTTCCAAGTGGACCTATACATGCCTTTTAGAGAGAGTATGCCTCGAGTAGCGAACTTCCCATTTGTACCTCCTCCAGCACAGATTGCAATTATTCGCTCTTGGTTGTTTCTCTTACACTTTATGCTTAAATTTTGACATATGACATAATCAACCAAGTGTTCTCGGAGCCGTGACATTATCAAAATATTGTTCGACATGCAAATCAACTTGTGTGCATGCTGAAGAGCACGAAATGTCCAATACATATTGAACATCACGGTTGGGTCCAATATCTATATTATTATTCGAGTTTGGCTCGTATGCATGCTCTTCATTTCAGATGACAGGGATGTGCACCAGTTCAATGTGTTGCCTAGGAAGTCATGATCGATGTATTCTATAAGCATTAAATAAAAAGATAAAATATAAACATAACCATACAAATCAAAATTATTACCTGATCCTAGTTGATGAACCACATGATGGACTTGTGTCATCCACTCTTGGTTGATGATCCATATGTGATGGTTAAGAAGATTCGTTTGAAACACATACATGAATACTAAAAGCCACTAGTGGCATACATGTCACATCTCCATCCTCGTTTAATTCTAATAAATTGTTATTTTCTTGATACATAACTGTCAAATTACTTGGGTCACAGTGCACAATAGTCGTCATTTGTGCCTTCAATCACTCTAATGAGTGACCTCCTATATAGAATGCATCTTTTACATTCCCGTCCTTGTAGCAATTTTTTCTATCATTTACATTTCGCTCAAAAACCCACCATAATGACACACCATTTTAACTCCACCTGTGGCAATTTTTATCACTCAAACGAGGGGCTTGTAGAGTCAATGTGAGGTAGATCGAAGACACCCTAACACCAAACATAAGAGTGCAACTACAATAAATTTCTTTTATAATTATTACACAAAAGTTAGTATATCCTATGTCATGACATTGCATTTACGATTATTCTACCAATGAATTTTGTCCTTTGTTTCTTGTTCACTTATAATTTCGGTGACTTTCAGTAATTTTTAGAGGTGTCATTACAAATTGTAAAAGCCTTACAATATCGCCTTCAAAATGCCGATATTGCATATAACAATGGAATCCATCTTTGGTAATATTTATGAAAAATTAAAACTATATAGGTAAAAAAATAATAATTGAATTTCATAGATAAAATCATTTTTCATATGATTTTTAGATATTTTCTGTAATTTTTGAGGTGATATTATGTGTTATAGAAACCTAGAACAACACTTTTAAAATGCAATCCAACATACAACAATGCAACTCCATCTTGAAGAACCCTAAGTTAAAAACCTATTATTCAAGTTTCATGAATTTACAAATATTAGTGAATTTGATAAAAATACACCTAGTAGTTGGAATCTCCTAGGGAAAACACCAGTTGTCTCTTCTATGGCTGGAATCTTGTAGCAATAACACTTGAGAACTCGAGGGTTTGGAGAGGTAAGAGAGAGAGACGACGAGAGAAAAAAAGAAAAAAGAAATAGGTTTGGGTTTTAAAGTTTCGTAGGGCAGTCCGAGGTTTCCATCCTCATACCACACTTTATTTGTTATTATTTGAGGAAACTAGCGGTCTGAGCTCCCCATCCTTGGACAACACTTTATCTGTTATTCTAACCAGCAGTCTGAGGATGGTGACCTTGGACTGCTCAAATACCCTTAGGGGCCGTTTTGATACCTGGAAATATATTGTCGGTGAAATATATTACTGGCGTAACACATTGCTGCTTAATACATTACCTGCAAATGGATTGTTGCTGTTTGAACTTGGGAAATATATTGTTACTGTTTGGCTATGTCTCGAAGAAATATGAGAAATGCATTACCAGCCAGATATGAAAAACATGGCTATGTTTGGCTAACATGATTAGACTTTGGTTTCAACATGATAAGTCATTGGAATAATATGATTGGAATAACATGAATTTATTGTGATAAGCCTTATTTTTATTAATTTTTATAGAAGTCTTTCTAATGTTTCTCTATATATAATTTCAAATAAGCAAGAAATTTATGGTAACAAAATTTAAATATTTATGGTACAAGTTAAAAAATGAGAAGAAGTTTGATTAGTAAACTAGAAGGTTTGGTAATTGCACTAGAAAATTTTGAAGCGTTGGATGAGACTAAAGAAGTATCTTATTTCAATTGAGCTTTTACTAATCTCTTATGAGGATTATGTTAGGTGAAATTTTTTATTATGATTGTTTTATATAATTTCTCGTCGATTATCCATTATTATTTTTAGTTTTATTTTTTTACATGAGAGCTGATGGCTTCAAATGAGTGCTACAACCCAAATTGGGGATGGAGGGATGTAGAAATTTTTTTATTATGATTGCAGTATAAAATTGTCCTTCATCAAGTTCTACAACTGTTCAAATCAATTTAGACTTCCCCCCACTTTCACTTGCAAATTATTAAAAATTTTTGTTTTTATATGAGAGTGAGCTACAACCAAATTGGGGATAGAGGGATATATAAATTTTTTTTATTATGATTGCAGTAGAAAATTATCCATTCGTACACCTATTCAAATCAATTTAGATTCCCCTTTTCATATCCCCTACCTTCATTCTCTATTTACCTTAATAATTATATAATACAGCCTAGACACACGACAAAGATTTCCAAACATTACTTGTCAAGCCCCTTAATAAAATTTTCACCCCTCATCGCACGTAATGCATTTCTTGATTTTTGGGGAAATCTCATTTCTTGATTTTTGGGGAAATCTCAAGTAATCTCAGGTATTCTTTATTATTAAAGTGTACCCAAACAGTTGGAAATGTCATATTTTCTTGTAATCTATTGTCATGTAATCGATTTCCACTTACTCAAACGGCCCCTTAGTTTAGTGGGCGGTCCGAGGATTCTAACCTCAGACTACCTGGCCACTACCCCTAAAACTTGGGGCATTTCCCTACTAAAGAAAAAAAAATAGAGTTAAAATTCAGTCCCAGGATTCCATCCTTGGACCGACAGGTAATTTTAGAAAAAAAAAATATTGCAGGTTGGCTGACCTTGTTTATAATTTTCAGCTATAAAAGGAGCACATCGTATTTTCCCTATTTATTTAAGGTCTGTATGTAAATTACTCAAGATAAATGTGGACCTTTCCATTAACCGCTTGAAAAAGCCACTAACCATTTCCAAAAAAGAAGAAAAAGGGGAAAATTACAAACGACCCACAAAATGAGACTTTCTAAACAACCTAACTGCAACAAAGTTTCTTTATCAACTTTTACCCAAAATTGAACTTTTTTCGCAAATATCCCATGAGTCAAAAAAGTCATTTTTTTTTACAAAAATGTCCATAGTGCCGGACCGCCCATTTTGTGATGGACCGCATGCCCAAAGCACCAGACCACCACTATTTTGTATCAGATCGCATGCTGTCCAAAAGCCGAAAGTGCTGGACCGCCTCTATTTTGTGCTGGACCGCATGCCCAAAGTGTCGAATCACCCTTATTTTGTGCCGGACCACATGCTATCCAGAAGCAAAGTGTCGGACCGCCCCCATTTTGTGCCGAACCATATGCTTTCGAGAAATGAAATGCCGGATTGCCCCTATTTGTGCTGGACTGTATGCTGTCTAGAGGGTATTTTGATGCACCTTTCTAGAGGGTTTTTTGATTTGCTTGAAAAGTTTAATTTGAGGTAAAAATTAAGTAAAAATGTTTATTGGGGGTAAGTTGCACAGGAAATCTTGGAGTTATTTATAATTTTTCCAAAAAAAAATAAAATAAAATGGGGACCTCATAGTTTTGGTTGTGGGAAACATCGGGCTGATGGCGGCCACACCCGCATAGTAGTAGCAGGGTGCGACCCGGGACTCCCATTAATTGTTTAGCGCCTCACCCTTTTTGTCATAAATATATGTGGCTAGCTCCTCTTCATGTGGGAGCACAGCTGGGCCTTTGAGATGTCAAAAATTTAGGGGAAAGGAAAGGTCCAACAACCAACCCTTCGTTTCTTTAACAGAGAAAATAGCTCAAAATTGCCTCAGAGCTTTGATGGAGGTCACTTCTCATGTCACACGAAACCCTAAAATCGAATGATCTGTACACAGATTGAACCGAATTGGTCGGAAGTGATGGAGAAATCAGAGAAATAGAGTATGCTTTTGGTTAGAATTTTTTAGTTACTGTTTGTCTCTTTTCTTCTTGCTTGAGCTTCGCACCCCTGAAGAAAAGAATGATTCTTAGACATCTTTTTAGCTTAAGATCCCTGAACGAAGAAGAATCCTGATTGATGGGATTTGAGGTGGAATTACCATTGGAGTTTGGATCAGCTCCAGAGGAAGCGGATGCTTCAAAGATGGCTAACTCATGGATTTAGTCTCACAAGGGTTGGATATGGGTCGAGAGGGATTAAGCTTTCCTCTGATGAGTTTACGACAACTATCAGAACATGGAAATTATATTTAGGGACTGAGGAATTAATGGCTTTCGAATTTCAATATGTGTATAGGGAACATCAAGTTGAAAACATTTAAAGTTAAGAAGATGCCTGAAAGAATTTTGTTTCTTTGGACAAATAGATAGATGTAAGGTTCTGTTTGAATAGATGAAGAATGACATTGGTGCTGAGAACATGGAGGTTATGTAGCAGGGTTTCAAAAACAATAACTTTGGGGGGTTTGTATTGTATTTACTAGGGTTTGTATTGCATGTACTAGGGGTAGTAGGGCTTGAGAAATAAATACAACGAGGTTCATGCGGTATGTAATGGGGCTTGAGAAAGAAATGGATGGATGTGGATTTTGAGGTCAGGCTTTTTCTTAGTAACAGAGGCACAAGAACAGTCCATTTACAGAAATGCACGCCAGGCACCGTAGCCCGGGCAGTGGAGCAAGGTCGAATCACATGGGCATTGGCCTGGATAATAATAATTCTTCTTCCATGCGTGGTAACCATGGAGCTTACAATTCAGAATTTCGGGTTTCGAGTAGAGGTGGGTTTGGAAGAGGTCCACCACCCAAAGTTTACCCTCCACCTCGAAAGAGTGATATATTCATGGAGGCTGGCAGGCTTGCAGCTGAATACCTGGTTTACCAGGGTGTATTACCTGCCAATGCGCTTACAGGTGGTAAGTGGCAGAATGGTAGTGGAAAGTCAGATATCCTTGAATTTAGGGTTCAAGACCGAGATAACCCAGACGGCAGAGTGTCTGCCCTTACCAGGCTTGGAAATGTCATGGAGCCTAGATCCCACTTGAGAGGTCGGAGGAGAATAGGTGGTTTTAGGAACTTTGGTTGGGATCGAAGTAGAGAAAATGGCAGTGGTGGGAGGTTAGAGCCTTGTTCGGATAGCAATTGGGATTCAAATGTGGAGGGTGAAGATAGGTGCCGTGCAGATAAAAGGGGTGGTTCTTCAGATAGTGGTGGAATTGTGGTATCTAAATCAGAGGAGAGAAGTTATGATTCTGACTCTGATCTAGAAAATTATGAATTTCCTGATGCCAATAGGGCTTCTAAGGAAAGCTCTGAAAAAGATTTATCGGTCACAGATGCCAATGTGATTAAAGAGGAAGAACAATCATCATACCCGATTGTTACACGGGGAAAAGATGATGTCTCGGAGACTAAACCTTCAATTGATCGGGCGGAGGAAAGAGAAAGCAAGAGTATGCCAATGCTCACTGGTAGTTCTGTTAATACGCATGATGGTCATGAGCTCTTGTCTGAAGATACCACCCCAACGGGTAAGCGGCTGACTCCATCAAGGGAAGAGGGGGATGCTGAAAATAATAAACAAAGTATTCCTCTGAATCATCAGGCCATGGAAGCCAACCTGGTTAGCTTATGCGCCCTAGAGATACTTCCCACTCATACCTTGCCATTAAGGAGTGATGCAAAACCCGATCAAATTCTGTCATCTGTTTGTGACCAGGAAGGTAGGAGCACGAGTGGAGTGGGTGGATTCAAAGAGGATTTCGTCGACAATTCTTCAAGCGATTCATTGACAAATTTGAGGAGTGATGGTCCTACGGAAGTCCCTGAGATTCGGAGAGTTCTATCAAGCAGCACTGTGGAAGACGTTGGGGAATTGGATTTGGCATTGGATTTGCAGAGTGAGAGATTCAAAAGGTCTCATACATTCTCAGATAGGTCTTCTTTCATACATCAACAGGAAAGCAGACATGGCCCACCTGGCTTTGGTGGCACTGAGGGTGAGAGAAGTCCTTATGCTCTCCCCAGATTGCCATTGTATGGAAGATGCAGATCAGTGATTCAAGAGGGAGAAAAGGAAAGTTTCGAACACAGTATTGATACAAGTGTGAGGACCAAGAGGCCTCGTTTATGGAATTCAGATGGGGTTTCAAAGGAGGTTGAGGATTACTGCGAAGTGAATTATTCGAGGGCCAAAGAGACAATTCCACAGGCTAAGGTGACTCTATCTCTTGATGAAGAACTGATTGAAGCGGTTGAGCAAGAGAAATTCATGGATCTTAATTTAATACCCGAAGATGAGCTTGAAGATGATAAAGCTACATTGGGTTCTATGATATCAACTAGTGATATTGAGTATGGGGATGGTATTGAACAACTTATGATGAATGAAAGGAACATCCTTGAAGCTTCTGAGAAAGCGCAAACCTCTGATGATATGATCCTAGATCATCATGTATCTACTCACTGCTCCACACTAGAAGCCGAACAAGAAGCATCCATGTGTATAGGCTTGTTAATAAGGAATATCTGCAATGGTGTTCAGTACAAAGCCAATGGTGCACTTTGCATTAATGATATTGATGAACCTATAAAGATTGACAGAGAGGACTTTCCCGCAGATGATAATGGAAAGGGTTCCCTGATTGAGTATGAAGTATTTCATACTGCTTTGCAAGATCTCTTTGACAGGTTCCCAGTCCTGCTAAATCTTTATCAATCCAAGGATATCACAACTGAACTCAGCTGCCTTGTGTGCCTTGGCTTAAAGCGAAAGTGAGTATCTACGTTTCTTACACGATATGGCTTCCCTTTCCTCTGTTTACTTTGCATATTGCTTGATTTTGGCGTTAATTTCGGAGATCTTTGTTTCTTTCTTGTGCATATTACACATTAAAAATTTCATTTGGGATCAACTTATGTGAATATTATGATGGCAGTCATTTTGGAAGCTTATGTGAAATCTTCTCTATGTAGAATGGTCTTTGTGCTCTGTCATGATAGTGGACTCATTGCACTGCATTGCATTTGCTCATCTTCTCATGATTCCTTACTAATTACAGTGAGAGTTTTGTCCATACAGGATTGGAATTGTGTATTCAGGTTTGGGAAGCCTTTTAAATCATGCACATGAGGCTAATGATCTTCCCAAAATTCATAGATGTTACGGTCGTGCGATTTGTAATTTGCTTGGTATCCATATGCCAAATTTCTCAAAGAAAGCTAACAGCAGTGATCTACAGAACGAGATTTTCTGTGAGAATGTAGAGGTAATTCCTTGGCAGTAGTATGTTCTAGTTGGGAAAAAATCATTAAAGCGCTCAAATTATCTTTCACTATCTATATAGCACTCAAAAGATCCTATTTACCACTGCAAGGTTTACTTTCTAAGTTTCATTTTAACAAAAGGTATCTACTTAAAAAAAGAAGTTAAAAAAATCCAAAATTACCCCTGCTCAAGCTGGCAAACCTGTACAACCAAGAGTATTCGAGCTAAATTACAAAATACTGCTGGTTGTTTAGGTTTTTTTTTGTTAAACTTGCTGGTTGTTTAGGGTTGAGAACGAGGAACTAGAAATGACAGAAATACCTTGGTTTTGTATTGCTAACCCTAAACAACCAGGGTCCCTGAACAGGGGTAATTGGGGAATGTTTGAACTGTTTTTTTGTGGGGTTACCTCTATGAAATGAAAACTAAAATGTAAATATGCGATTATAAATGGTATCTCTTGAGTCCTTAATTGATTTTGTAAGATAATTTGAGCCCTCTAATTGACATTTCCCTTTCTAATGACCTAATTTAAGCCCTCTAATTGACATTCCCCTTTCTAAGGACCTAATTTAAGCCCTCTAATTGACATTTCCCTTTCTAATGACCTAATTTAAGCCTCTAATGACATTACCCTCTCAAACTGTGTTAGGACTGGCTTTTTTAATCTCATGCCTCACCAATCTTCTTACAGTATTTGTGTTACAATGTGAAGAATGCTATTGTCAATTTTGTCATTTTTTTTGTAGTTCAACATTTGCAGCTGTTTTATGACCATTCAATTTTTTCTTCTTTTCTTCCAGGGGGATCCGGGTGATGCTGATCCAATTTATCTGTCTTTGGAAGACATACCAATAAGCATGCCTATTATATGATCAAGTGGTATTCTCCTGTTTTCTCCCTTTATAATGGTTCAATTCATAGCTTGATTTGGCATGGGACATCAGTCAACATCACATGTTTGGAGCCATTTAGAATGTGAATAATGTGAAAGGGTTCTTCAGAATGGCAGAAATATAACATTTGTGATCTTAAAAGGTTCTACTCCATGGGTTTTCAATGTTCTTTTCCTTATGATTTACTTTCTTCCAGATTGCGTATCTTCCTAGTCTTTTGTTAGTGTCTAGCAATGATATCTATTGATATGCAGGTTCCAAAAAGTAGAAATGATAGCAAATACAATGAGTTATGATGGATGCGTGACTTACAATTTGCAAATATATTGAAGGAAAGATATTCCAATGGTTTATTCTGATCTAATGCTCCTTGTTCTAGCTGGGCAATTAGCATGGAACTTTTATCCCATAATCACATATTACGAAAGAAGATATGTCCATAGAACTATACTTCTGCAATCTTCCATAGCTGTAGTTTCTGTTGCAGTTCCCACGTAACTACACGTCCACCCCCACCCTCTGCTATAAGAGGCCAGGTGCACAGTGCCATGTGTACCCTCGTCAGGGATGCTCTTCATATCTCGTCAATGACATCTCGGACACCCGCAGACCCTGTTGGGGCGTTGGAACTGAGTCTTTTACTTCAGATAGTACTAGGTCTCTGGGAGCTGGCTTCAATATCCTTTAAGGGTGCTGGCACCAATTCTCTTTGGATGAAGGTTCTGTTTTCTCAAAGCAACTATCCTTTTTTGATGCCCCCTAACTCTTTCCTAATCTGCTCATCTGAATTGATGGATTCTTCAATTCCCATGTTTCTTGTTGCTCTGCTGTTGTAACTTTGAAAATCACAAGCGAAGAGTATCTTCCAACAGTCGGTGCCGATCGAATGGCCCTTGTTCGAGCTGGGCAATTAGCATGGAATTTTCATCCTATAATTACAGTTGCCGCTCCTGCCTAACTACATGTCCAGCAATCAACTTCTGCTATAAGGGTCCAGGTGCATTCTGAGTTTGTGACCATCTGTATTCTTGTCAGCGATGCTCTTGATCTTGTGTCAGCGACATCTCAGACACCTGCAGACCCACGTGGGGCATTAGTGTTCAGCCTTTTACCTCGGATTGTCCTAGGTTTCCTTGGGAACTGGCTTCAATATCCTTTTAAGGGTGCTTGTACTAATGCTCATGTTGAAGATTCTAGTTTCTCAAAACAATTATCCTCTTTGGATGCCCCCTCACTCTTCCCTTGTCTGCTCATGTGAAACAAGGGATTCTTCACTTCCCGGTTCTCGTTGCTGTGCTAATACTGTGAAAATCACGAGCAAAGAATCTTATATAGAGTATTTTCCAAATGGTTGTTGCTGATCTATGCTAATACCCCTTGTTCTAGCTGGGCAGTTTGCATGGCACTTGCATCCCATAATCACACAGTACCAAATAAGATATGTCCATAGGCCTATAGTATACTTCTGCAATCCTCCATAGCTGTAGTTTCTGTCGCTTCTCCCGCCTCTCTGCACGTTTAGCAATCACCTTCTGCTATAAGAGACCAGGTGCATAGTAACCATGTGTATCCTTGGGCATCTCGCGTCAATGACATCTCAGACACCAACAGACCCAAATGGGGCGTCAGAACTTAGAACCGAGCGTTTTCCCTCGGATAGTCCTAGGTCTCCTTGGGAAATGCCTTCAATATCCTTTAAGGGTGCTTGCACGAATGCTCTTTGGTTGAAGGTTCTATTTTCTCAAAACAACTATCCTCTTTTGATGCCTTCTAACTCTTCCATAATCTTCTCATTTGAAATGACGGATTCATCAATTCCCATGTTTCTTGTTGCTCTGCTGTTGAAATACTTTGACAATCAATAGTGAAGAATCTTTTTATATCTCTATCTACAGACGCACAAGGTAATGGTAAATGCCTTGCACAATTCTTAGCGGTGAAAATAGATGAAAAATTTTGTTTTAATATTTCATTTAAATGAAATTAATATAGATTTCATATATTTTCTTTAACTTCCATGTCATTCATAGTTTATTTAATTTCTAATTTTCTATATAATTTATTTATGAAATTTACGTAAATATCCTATTTGTTTTTTGGAATTAAACCCTGAATTAATTTTTTTATTTTTTGGTGAGGTCATTTTATTTGTCAGATTCCACACCACCCCCACCCCCACCCCCCGTCCAAAAAAAAAACAAAAGAAAATCTCTTCTGCGAAATCCTCCATGTTTGGCACTTCTTTAGTAACCACCACTTTTTTTTTAAGCTTAAATCCGGGTTCTCGTTCTTGCTAGAAGTTACTTTGGCACTTCAAGTGCCAAGTGGCTAACTTCCTTTAGGCAAAAAGACTCTTCAAGCACCGAACGAGGCCTATCAAAAATGAAAACCGAGAATGTGAGTTAAACACACACAAAAAAAAAAAACAGTTTGCCAGTTGATATGCTAAGCCGAAGATATTTCAAGTGATTTTTATTAGGCCTTGGCCTGATGTAAATACTTCCTCAATTAAATATGAGAGAGAAGTTTCGGACCAGATGATATATAAGACATCTCATTAATTTGCAATGGGGATACTATGTGGAAATGAAACGTGGGTGTTGGCCAATATCCTTTTTCAATTTTAAGATAAAGTATATGATCAATTGAAATAATATGAAACAAATATGCTTAACCTTAAAGTGGTCAGGTAATGGAGGAGCACAAACACATAAAGTGGGCCTTGTGTACCATTTCTTGATGTTTCAGGCAAAATCCACAAAATGTTTAAGTTGATTCAACACTTTTAAGTGCGGCACCGACTTGTGGCAAAAAATAGAAGTCGGTTCGGTACTTGAAGTGCTGAATTGGCTTCAGGTTCGACACCTAAATTGCTAGATAGACTTGTAGGAAAAAAGAGAACCCAAGAACATGATTTAAACTAAAAAGAAGTGGTTCGGCACTTGAAGTGCCAGATGAGGGGTACTTGGGGGGAAAATATCTAATGTAAAAAAGGGAACTTAACGTAAAATATAAAAACTTTGGAGTATTTTTAATTCTTAAAATGTATAGAATATTTAAGAAAATTTCCTATTTATTTTATTTCTTAAGTTCCAATATATTCTAATTTTTTATGACATAGACTATTTTGTAGGACATGAATTCCTAGTTAGATAGGAAAACCTATTTTAACTTCATAGACTTCCATGTAGTCTTTTCAATAATATGAAATGTGCTTCTATAGAAAAATAAATTATTATTTTGGATATGCTAAAAATCTTCTAATTCTTTAGATCCTACTTTTTCTTTTCTGTAGTTTATTAATTTTATTTTGGGATCTGGGATTGATTGTGTTTAGAGAGGAAAAAGAGAGATTTTAGGAAATTTGCAAAGGAAGAGAGGGATGAGGAATTTAAAAGTTACATGCACATGCGCACATTTGTGTATGTATGTTTGTAGGGTGACATTATCCGAAGGCATACACTTTACAATAAAATGTAGAGTCAACCCTCAAAATTCTGCTGGAAAAAGCAATTCTAGCATTGAAAGTCCTGAAGATAGCCTAAAAATCATATCTGCCCTCGATTATGAAACTTGAAGCTCCATAAATGGTACATCTGTGCCCCTTGTTATGAACGCACTTGAAAATGGACAGTCCAGATAACGTGTTACAAGATACACTATTTGCAAGGCTTGAAATCTATTTTTTAAATTTCTTAGATATATAGTTATCAAGGCTGAGATGATCACTGTGATGCTTTTACTATGATGGAGGAAAAGTTTTTGGTGAGATTTGAGCCATGGCTTTAAACATCCACGGTTCTAAGATACAAATTCTGTGAGCTGCCCCATCAATAGAACAGTGCAAGCGAGACGTCCTAGATTGAAGGCGAGCAAGCGATCTAGACAACCTACATTCACCAAAAATGGCAGGCACGTTTTGGTCCACAGTTTTTTCGATATCTTTTTTTATTTCTTTTTATGTTTGGACTACGTAGGTATGGCATGCTTGTGTGCAAATTTTGGGTTCCATTGACAACTACTCTCTTTAGGAATATTTTTTTTTGACACTTAATGCTTTTCTTTCATTTATGTGAGCTTCAATCTAGGCCGCCAGATTTCTTCTGTTTATAAAGAGAAAAAGGGTATTTATGTCATTTTTCATGATTTCATTTTTGGCTTGAACTTTTTGTATTCATTTTTGGTTCCACAGTCATCCATGTTGGGCGGTCAAGAAACAACATATCCATAGGATGAGTGTAGCTGAGATGGATGAGTAGCAAGACAAGAAGGGATAAAATTTGAAATGCATTTGAGAGAACTTAGGTGTGGCTCTAATCGGTGATAAGATGAAAGAAAGTAAACTTAGGTGGATTGGTCATGTGCAGCAGCAACTTAGTACAAGCGAGTTGGTTGAAGTAGAAGGCTCGAAAAGGGCAAGGGGTAGGCCGTGTTGGAAGTAGTGAAAAGTATGAGGACTTATGGCCTCACTGAGGGTATGGCGCTTGATAGAGAAGAATAGCAGATTAGGATTCGTATAGCCGACCCCAAATAGTTGGTTAAAAGCTCTGATGATGATGATGACTCATCCATCTGCTTACTTTCTCTATAAAACTCTCTCCCTCTCTCTCTAGAACACAAATCCTAACTCTCTTCATAAAACTCTCTCACCCCCTCTCTCTCTAAACACACTCTCTCCCTCTCTCTAAAACACTTCCCCCTCTCTAAAACTATCTTTGCCCATCTTCTCAGTTTCTTTCTCTACCTTCGTCTCTGTTGTCTTCTTCATCCACCGATCTCCTCTCTCTCTCTCTCTCTTTGTAGCAAAAAGAGATGCAAACAACCCAACAACAGTAGCTGGACCAAAGAGTTGCTGCTCGTTTGGCCCTGTTTATGATGCTGCAAATTAAGGTCCCTTAGAAAACCCCTGTTACAGATCTCTCACGCATCTCGATTTGTAGCCCCCAACCCCTCTCTTCCCCCTATCCTTCCTCACCTTTGCCATATCTCTGGAATGGCCCAAATTGGTGTCCAAATTGGTCCTCTCCATACCTGTTCTTTCATCTGTGAAAACCATTTGCTTTTCCAATTGTTATGGGTCTATTAACATCGACAAATGCAACTTACATGGAATGATTATAATCTCAAGGCATCATTGTTCTTCAGTGATGTGGTTTCATCAATACAGCAAACATATTTTGGCATCCAAGCATGAAATCGTCTTGCATCAACTCGATGGAGCAAAGTAGATGGTTATTTGCCCAATTAATTTTCTTTGCCGTATGTACAAATGCTCTCTCTCATCTGTTGTAGCTCTTGTTTCACTCACCAAGATTGGGGCTGTGCAGAGAGAGAGAGGGAGATGGGCAAGGGGTGTGATTGGTGTGGGGACTTGGGGGGAAAATGCGGGAAGGGAGGGGGGGGGGGGGGGAGGGGGAGAGAGAGTGAGAGATCTCTTACAGCATTGTACACAAGAAAATTCTGTTGTTTTTATGTGGCTATGATTTAGCCGGAAAGAGAGTGTGTTAGGTTTTAAACTTCA
This sequence comes from Amborella trichopoda, assembly GCF_000471905.2. The sequence continues at coordinate 1,142,931 of NW_006494856.1, forward strand.
AACCGCAATTTGATTGAATAGGGCCTCATTATATTTGACAAAAATACCCCTTGAAAGTGCATTAGAGTGGTTTTTAGAGGGGTATTTATGTAACATTGCCTGTAACACCGTTGTCTAAACATAACACACAAGAATTTGTGTATATATAAATAGGGTGCGGTTTGTATAGAGCCTAGGCTCTAAACAATCAAATTAGAGCCTACCTTCAAATAGTGTTGAGAAATGTGGTTTCAATCCTTGAAATTTTTGTAATAGCCTTAAAATGTATTTTCATTTGTATTTACAAAGTTTAAAATTTAAAAAATAGTATGGATAGACCGATCTATAAAAACTTGAAAATCTTGAAAATTGACTGTAAAAAAATGCATTACAAAATACACTATTTCCAAAACTTGAAATCCATTTTTTTCTCATGTCCATGCATCTTGATGTCGAGATGATCAATTTGAGGATATTTGGGCATCAAAATAACCTCTTCTAGTGAAATTTTTGAGGTTGGCTCTTATTTGATTGTTTAGAGCCTTGGCTCTATATAAACTTTTCCCATCTATATATATATATATATATATATATATATATATGGTTGTTAGTAGTAACTACCTACAA